>VZRR01011337.1:484046-707055 GCA_013398015.1 Oreocharis arfaki | reverse complement strand
TGCATCCATGCCTGATTACTAGTGTCAATCTGCGACACCGAGCCCATGGAGAGAACAAGGAGGGATGATTTTCTCCAGCTTTTCACCCCCTTTCCCTCCTTCAGGCCTGTCACAACAGCTTTTGAGAATTTTTAATTTCTTTTGGATGTTGAGAAAACCATGTTCTTGTTGCTAATTCTGCCAGGTCCCCCAGCGTGGTCCACAGCATGGTGAGAATCAAGACAGAGATTTCTGGGGGGGTGGTATTCAGCGTTCTGTGCCAACGGTGGACAGTCATGAATGGCATGCAGTGTGGAAGGACATGGGCCAGTATTTTGAAGACTTCTCCAGTGATTTGGAAGTCCACCCCTGAACAACTACAGGACCCTGTTAAAATGATAAAATATATAATGGTAAAATGCTGTGGCAGTTCCAGAGAGGTGTGACATTATGCTCGTGCTGGGCTTTGACTACTGCTCAGTCGGACACTGCTCAATACTAGAAAGTGCCCTCAGGGGGAGGACAAGGAAAACAAAGCAAGAGGCACTGTGGCCACTCAAACTGCAGCTGGACCAGAGGATCAACCAGTGCCAGTAGTGGTTGCCCCTACAGAAGAAGAAATCCAGGACTGAATCAGTTCACTTAGTAAGGGTTGAAGAGGAAGTAGGGCCCTCGTAACAGGAGCAAGAGGCAGGGCCAGAGGTAATCCCCTGATCCCTATTCCCGGCTGAGCTGCGAGATACATGAAAAGATTTCAGCTGCCAGTGAGGTGACCTGACTCCTCTGATGCATGGATATTGTGGCTCGTGATATCAAACTAGATTGTACAGAAACCAAGGAGCTGAGATCCCTGTGGGCATTGACAAGGGGATTGGGAAGAGGACAGAAACTCTCAGCCTCTGGAGGTGGCTCCTGTCAAGCGTCAGAGGAAGGTACTCTCTCAAGAACCATCTAGTAGTGCACTCAGGCAGGTTGGACACCATGGAGAAAAGTATCCGTGGAGAAAAGTACCTGGCAGAGTTAGCTGTGCTGGAGGTAATCTGTAGGGATTCAAATAACAAGCAGTCCCCTGTAGATGCAGGTGAGGTCCTGTGTACACAATCCATGTGGCAGAAATCGGTATGGAGCTCATCATCATCATACACCGACTCATTGGCATCGGTGTCCGTGAAAGAAGGAGAACAAACAGTGCTTTAGGTAACTACCAGATTCCAACAATATGAAGATGATTTTTTTGTTTCCCTACCGACTTGCACCTTGGCTGTGGAAAGACTGCCCAAGACTGCAGACAGATTCAAAAGGCTCAAGCAAGGTAGAGAGGAAATGTCCCATGCCCCTCCAGTACAGACCAGAGGCCCTGCTACTGGGAGCAAGTGGCCCCCTTCTAGAGAGAGAGGGTACACAACACGAGGTAACCTGTGGTTTTTGTTGTGTGACCATGGAGAGGACATGTGTGGAAGTGGGATGAAAAATCCTTCTGAAGATTGCTTTTGCAATAAAACAAAGTAAGGTCAAGGGACCTGCCCAGGAAATTCAGTTTTTAGGATTAAAATGGCAGGATGGATGTTGTCAGATTCCAATGGATGTGGTCAACACATCAGCAGCTGTGATCCCAACCACCCAGCAAGAAAGAAACACAGGCTGTCCTGTGCACTGTGGGTTTTTGAAGGATCTGCATTCATTATTACAGTCAGAATGAAAGTCCTCTCTATCAAGTGCCCTGGAAGAAGAATGATTTTAAGTGAGGTCCTGAACAACAAGCTTTTGAACAAATCAAACAGGAGATTGTTCATGCTCAGTCTCAACAGGACAAGATGTGAAAAATGTGCTCTACATCGCAGATGGGGACAATGGTCCTTTCTGGAGTCTCTGGCAAAATGTATCTAGGGTGGCTCAAGGATGACCCCTGGGGTTCTGGAGCCAGGGATATTCTTGGTTGAGGAATGGTACTACCCAGTCCAGTGCCCCCACCAAGATTCTCCAAAAACACATGCCTCTCTCTCCCACTCCATCTTCCCCTCCTCTTTTCCACTGCAGTGGGGTGAAGCTGAGAATTGGAGACACAAAAGGCAGAAGATCATGGTTTGAGATAAGAACAATTTACTGGAAACAGCAACGCGATAGAAAAAGGCAAAGAGTAACAGCAACGATATTAATTTTAAAAGTGTATCAAAAAAAAAAGAAGAGTGATTCATATGCAGAAGTGCTCACTGCAGACCTCATGACCCAAGCAGGGCCAACCTCACCGCTCTGTGCCTCTTGGGCCTGGCATCATCTGAACCTTTCTCTGGCTTGAAACTAGCTCCCTCCACTACATTTATTCAACCAGAAATAATCCCTTCTCCCTGCAAGAGAGAGAGACACCCTTACCCCCTGCCTCCAGCAATGATGTGAGGTGGAAGAGAATAACATCTGGCCATGTCCCATCCCAGCTAGAGCAAAAAATTAACCCTGGCCTGGACAAACCCAGGACAGGGATACGAATGATCCAAGGCCTGCTACACCCCAACTGAAAAAGAGGTCCTGGCATCTCAAGGGGTTTGAGCTGCTTCAGAAGTGATTGGCACCAAAGCACAGCTCCTCCTGGCACCCTGACTGACAGTGCTGGGCTGGATGATCCAAAGGGAAGTCATGACACACATCATACCACTCATGCTTTATAGAGTAAGTGGAGAGTGCTGATGACACAGGGAGCTTAAAGAGGAAACCCCGATTGCCCGGGAATGAGGAACTGGCCCAAAGACAAAAATTCCAGATTTTTGTCTGAAAAGGATAAAGAGGAGGTGACACGTTCTGAGGAAGACCCACCATATAATCAGCTGTCAGAAGATGAAAAGCAATACATTCTTTTCACTAACACTTCCTGCTGTACCACAGGGACACATCAAAAAGGGGAAGCTGTTGTATGGAGTCCTACATGGAAAGTTGCAGAAGCTACTGTGGTACAAGATGAATGAAGTCAGGTTGCAGAGCTGAAAGCCATCTATCTGGCTTTGGATATCACTGAACGAGAGAAATAGCCAGGACTCTACTTCTACACTGACTCATGAACAGTAGCAAATGCTCTGTAGGGGCAGCTGGACCAGTGGAAAAAGATAAATAAGTAGCACAAAGGTAAACTCATCTGGGCTGCTGCACTGTGGAGAGACATCATTGCTTAAGTAGATAAGTTGGCTGTAAAAGCACATTGCGTAGATGCACACACACCTGTGAGCTGGGCTACTGAAGAACATCACAACAATGGACAGGTGGATCGGGCTGCCAAGATTAAAGTGTCTCAGGTGGACCTGGACAAGCAACATAAGGGTGAATTGTTTCTGGTTGGTGGGCCCATGACACCTCAGGTCATCAGGGAAGAGATGCAACATACAGATGGGCTTGTGATTGAGGGGTGGACTTAACCATGGACACTATTTCCCAGGTTATCCATAACTGTCAAACATGCGCTCTGATCAAACAGGCTGAGTGGGTAAAGCCTCTGTGGTGTGGGGGATGATGGTCAAAATATAAATGTGGGGAGACCTGGCTGATGGATTCCATAGACCCCTGGTCCAGAGAGCACAGTATTGAGTGGGTATCATATTTGCTGTCATGCATGAGCCTCTGGGAAAATTGAATGGGGCAATGGATTGTTGAACCCACACTGAAATAATGAGTCGTAGGATCTTCAAACATTGGGATCTGCATTTAGGAAGGTCATCTTGTTAGCTAACACCAGACACTTGACCAGTTGAGCTGGCCCTGCCCAATCAAAACCTTCATGTACTGTAGAGGGGGAGAAAGGGATAAAGTCCCTGTGGTGCGTATGAGATGTGTTAGGGAAATCAGTTTGGATTTTTTTTTTGCTCAAGCATTTGGTGCACTTGGTGGGGAAGGCGGATGGGGAAACACAATGTGTACCTCAAGGGGATTTGATTTTTGAATGAGAACAGTCTGTAATGTCAAACTGTGTATGTAATGTTGGTTACTGAATGACCCTGCCACTGTGTGCCATAGCTACCGTGGACAGTGAGTATGGACTGCTCCAGATACACCAGTCACGAGCTTGTGATGCAGCTTGCAGCTACCTGACAGCACACCAGCCCTCCTGCCCTGGAAGACATAGAACCCAATAGGATAGACAGAACCCAATGAACTCAACAGATATCCTGAAGGGACGGCCATTGACTGTGATACCTATGCTCTGTGTGTGTGTATATATATCTATGTATATACATATTTATTTATTTATTTATATAGTTGGAAGGTGTATGGTTTGGGCATGAGGTAGATAGTATAGAATAAGGGGTCAAAAATGCTCTCACTCCAGCCAGGAGNAGCTACCTGACAGCACACCAGCCCTCCTGCCCTGGAAGACATAGAACCCAATAGGATAGACAGAACCCAATGAACTCAACAGATATCCTGAAGGGATGGCCATTGACTGTGATACCTATGCTCTGTGTGTGTGTATATATATCTATGTATATACATATTTATTTATTTATTTATTTATATAGTTGGAAGGTGTATGGTTTGGGCATGAGGTAGATAGTATAGAATAAGGGGTCAAAAATGCTCTCACTCCAGCCAGGAGAGGGCTAATTTTTGCAGTAGCCAGGAGGGGACACAGCTAGGACCTGGGGTTTATTCTCTACCACCTCACATCATTGCTGGGAGCAAGGGAAGGGAATCTCTTCCAGGGAGAATCACAGAATCAGAGAATATGCTGAGCTGGAAGGGATCCAGTGAGTGTCTAGTCCAACTCCCGGCCCTGACAGGACTTTTTCCAAGAGTCACACTGTGTGCTGAAAGGGTCCCTTCTGGGTTGGCATAGACTGACTGGGGAAGTGGTTTGGTATTGTCTATTGTTGGAGAGTTTCTGACTGAAATGTTAATTTCTTGTGCCCTCTGTTATTAGTATTGTTGCTCTTACTGTTTGTTCTCTTATCTCGTTGCTGTTTCCAGAAAATTCCTCTTATCTCATTCTATGATCTTCACCTTTTGTGCCCCCAATTCTTCTCTCCCATGCACAGCAGGGAGAAGGGAAGTGAAAGGGGTAGGTAAATGAGTGAGTGATGTGTGGTTTGGAGAGCCTCAGTGGGAGCACTGAACTGGGTAGTGCCATACCCAAACCATGACAATCTCCCTCAGCATTGCACTTCAATCCATGTATTTGGTATATGCACTTTGCTGGCTTCCAAGCATTAGTATAAAGATCACCCTGAAATTCTCCTCCTGGTTGTTGAGGATAATTCCTAGACCTTTTTTAGTACTTAGAATAATCTGTGGTAATACTCATGGCAAACCTCAGTGTCCTACAACATTCCTGTGAATTGGAACATATAAGACTAGTAAAGCCAAGCTGCATTGCTCAGGTCAGAATTTCTGTATGAGACTCTCAAACTGTTACAGAATCACAGAGAATCACAGCCTGGTTTGGATTGGAAGGGACCTTTGAAGACTAACTAGACCAACTCCCCCAACTGTTAATAGTGTTCTTCAGGTAGAGAACAAATTCTATACCCAACTAAACATAATTATGATTTAATTCAATATTATTTTGCTATTGTTGCAATTTTTTTCCAACATGGTAATTTTTACTGCATTCCATGTGAGACAGTATTTTTCTTTGCCAGAAGTTACTTGGGCTATTCATGTACAGATGCTAAATTTGTATGCAAGAAAGTTTGATATGAAATAATTTCTGTATTTTTAATGTGAGGTGCTGCTGTGGACGGCTGATTGGAGAACACCCAGGAGTAGAATTCAGCTGGCCTGTTTATCAGGCTGGTTCACAGAGCGATGGTGGAGAATGGTCTGTGCAAAAACACACAAGGATGAGTCCAACAGATGCATTTGGTACAATCAATTTTCAAGATGGAGACCACACTTATCATGCCAAGGTAATAAGTGCTGTGTGCATATGTCTGACTTATTGTTGCAATTTCAGCATAAGAAAGGCAAAAAGTGAATTTGGGTGAATATTAGATTGATTGTCTTAAGAGGGCAGGGGAATCTAAAAGTAAACCAGATTAAAATGTGTGTATATTTTTATGTTGAACCCCACAGTGATTAAAGATACCCTCTGTATTGCTCACATGCGTTTTTGTGCTATCATGTTAGGGTACTAGAATAGCTCTAATACTTCACAAGACCTGCAGGACATTAATGCTTAGAACTTCGTAATGTGTTGCAGTTTCTTCTCCTGAATACCCGTTTTTATTCTTTCCAGTATATCAGACTTTCTTATGACAGCAGTTTGGATCAGCTGTTGCACCTGATGGTTAAAGAATGGCAGATTGAATTGCCAAAGCTAGTGATCTCTGTTCATGGAGGCATTCAAAATTTCAAGCTTCCCTCAAAGGTCAAGCAAGTTTTCAGCAAAGGGCTGGTGAAGGCAGCTGAGTCTACAGGAGCATGGATAATTTCAGAAGGCATCAACAGCGGTAGTGTGATTATTTTTCTTTGTTTCACTTTCAGTGTTTTTTCCCTGCTTAACAGTATGTACATTTAGGTCAAACAGAGTGAAATTGTTTAAAAATTGGTGATATGTTAATACAAAATGAAGTTGGTTTTATTTGAGGACCAGTACATAATTGAAAGAGTGAGATCGTGTTTGTTTACTGTTGACAGGCATTCTGAATATTTTAATTAAAGAGCAGAGTATTCTGCAGGTAGTAAGAAGCGCTGCATATAGCCAGAACTTATTTGCAGTAAATTTATCTGCTCCATTAAATTATTTAGGTTCAATTTTCAAAGCTAAATTTAACTTTTGTTTTATAATTGAGAAAGTTTTTAGCCTATTAGTTAGCCAATAATTAGCCTATTAGTATCTGAAAATCCCTTTACACTGCTCTCAAAAACTCAGAGGGGTCAGTAAACTGTGGAGCTGAAAGTTTAACTTCTTTAGCTGTTATTTAATCTGGTGATCCTACAGGAGAACTGTCTCGTGCATTTATGTAACTAATGAAGTTTTATGGATGTGAAAAGCACCATTAGCAACATGTAAGAGTATTATTAATTAGAAATACGTGCTGAGTTTGAAGCAGTGGTACATTACATTTGAGCTCTGAAGTGTACATCAAATATACAAGTTGTGCAGGATGTTTTGCTTTTGATTAAAAGTTAAGCATAGTATAAATTAAGTGATGGGAAACCTTCCTTGGTGTCCTGCAGCAGGTCTCTGAATATAGAAGAAAAGTTATCATTTGATTATCTGTTTAGGAGTGTCCAGGCATGTGGGGGATGCTCTGAAAGGCCGTGCCTCACCACATCTGAGAAAGATCTGTGCTATTGGGATTCCTCCATGGGGTATCATTGAGAATCAGAGAGATCTCATTGGAAAAGATGTGAGTTGGATGCATTTTAATAATAAAAGCCTTCATGAGATGTTAGAGTTTTTTCCATGCTTAACTTTCTTCTAGATTAAATTCACTGGTTTGATATTTTTTCTATATAATAGGGGCTTAGATTTTATTCAGCAATAGAATTTTGTGGCATGTTGAGGCACTGTATTTTGCTTTCTGTGTATAAATGAATAGTTATCAAATACTTCTTCCAGGAAATTGCCATTCCTTTTTTAAATTTTGTAATTATTTAAGCAACTCTCTTGTGGTTGTAAATTATGTTTTTCTATATTAAGATTCAAAATGAACAGTCAGGTTAGAGGTGTACACAAATAAGCTATTAATATGTGTATTATTTTATTCACAGTCTATTTTATATTCACAAACTATAACTTTATGTGAGAGCATAATTTACTCAATGTCTAAAAATAAACAGTCAGGTTAGAGGTGTACACAAATAAGCTATTAATATGTGTATTATTTTATTCACAGTCTATTTTATATTCACAAGCTATAGCTTTTATGTAAGGGCATAATCTACTCAATGTCTAAAAGCACTTAAGTAGTTAGGTGAAATCATTCCTGATAAATGTTAGCTCATGCATTTTCAGTGGGAATCCAACCCAGGGAAACCATGCCATGGTTTCAACTGTTGCAAACTGTTGCAAAGTCAGACAGTGACTATAAGGGTTGCAAACCCAATGAGAAATGTTTTCGGAGGTATTATTTGTGAGTTTGTTTCTGTTAAGAATCAAATGCTAAGAATTAGCATTAGGAGTAGCACAAAAAAGCATGATGAAGGATTTCAAACAACCACACTATGATGAAGAAATACATACAAGTGAGAGAACATAAATGGTGGTGTTTTGTTGGTTTCTTTGAGGACCTTTTTATTTTGGTTTTCTCAGGTAGTTTGCCTGTACCAGACTCTTGGTAACCCACTCAGCAAGCTAAGTACGCTCAACAGCATGCATTCTCATTTTCTAATGGCAGATGATGGGACAGTAGGCAAGTATGGGAATGAAATGATGCTCAGGAGGAATTTGGAGAAGCACATATCACTTCAAAAAATACACACAAGTGAGTGTTGCTGTGGTCAGCTTTATGACAGGAAAGCCTATCCTAAAAGTTGGGGAGGTACTTGACATTTTGTGTTACGTGTTGTACATCTTGATTTGCCATAGTTTTCACTGAGGTCAAATGTTACTAATTGCATGTGTCTTGCACTCTGAAAATTAAGAAAATGAAAAGGACAGCATTTTCACAAAGCATTATGCATTTGGATGAACTCACATACTGGTTTCTCAGTTGTAGAGACATCTAAATGACTCAGATTATTTAATGAGTACAGAGCATTTGCTCACTTCACAGTTTTATGGGGTCTCTATTTAACCATTAGATACTTTCCCATCATGTCACGAGGTGGAAAGATTGCTACATTCAGTGGAATTCAAGTTCTTTTTACCCTGTTAACTAATTTTGTCCTGATCGCTCTTCTCTATTGCAAGCCTGTGACCTCAAGTACAGCAACAAAGAGTGGTTGCAAAAGGAAAATCTTTAGCCAATGTTTGACAGATTGCATAACTTCCACCATTCATTTATAGAGTACATGAGTCACAGTAAAGAAATACTTAAATAAATATTTATTACATAGACAACTGTTTCGTTTTATGCACTAGATTGTACAAATTATTTGTGAAAGTTCACTCTTACCTAGTCATTCAAATCTTGAGGTACGTTAGAAAGGCATTAGCATTATGATGTTGATGTTGCTTCCTTTATCTGCTCACATTATAGAATTGACAAACTTAGAAACCAACCCAATTGCTAACATGTTCATATACAGAGCTTCTTACCTGGACTCTTACATTTTCTTACCATGAGATTCGGAGAGTCAGGCTTTCATTTTCATTTCCATCGCATTGTGCTTGAAATTCATTTCGGTATTTTAAAAAACCTGCCCTGCTGCTGTAACATTTGAAAAAGTTTCTGAAGAAATACCTGATTACTTTTCTATGTGTGTAGGTAAATACATGTATATTGAACATGTTTCAAATGTCCTTGAATGTGACAACTATTATAAAGGGAAGAGCGAAATTTAGAAGGATGTTTTTTCTTCCCAATGCTTACAGTTTTTTCAGTAGTTTTTCACGATCTTTTTGATCTGGTTGCATAAATTCTATGGAAGTCTTAAAAGGTGTTAAGTCAAATTAGAGATGGTGAAGGCGTGATTTCCTCTCCATTGAACCATATGTAAGTATTTATTTCCTAGATGTTTCGATTTTTTGGTGTGTGATAGAGATCTGTTCGTAACCAGTTAGGTGTGTTTTGAAACAGGAATGGGCCAAGGTGTACCCATAGTTGGGCTGGTGGTGGAAGGAGGCCCCAGTGTGATCCTGATGGTGTGGGAGTACGTGAGGGCCAGCCCTGCTGTGCCAGTGGTGGTCTATGAGGGCACTGGCAGAGCTGCAGATATCCTGGCATTCACCCACAAGCACACGGGTGACACGGGGTGAGTAGTGCCATAATGCTCCTGCTCCTCCTCGGTCTGTCCTGTCGGCAGGCACCTGCAAACGCCTGGCTCAAAACTGCCCAGATAATTTCCAATGCTTCTGGTAATGATGCCACTGTGGTCTCTTGCCAGCTTTAACTTCTGTGATGGGAGAACGGAGTTTCTTTCTTCCCTGCCTCAAACTAGTGCTGAATCAATTATTCTGCCAAATTTGCTATGCCTTTTTTGAAGACCAAGAAGTGCATGTGGCTATTCTGAGTTACCAAATTTCTCACCTCAGGTGAGAGACACTCTTGGATGGCCCCCAGAGTATTTGCTATTTTTTCAACTCAGCCATGTCTCCAGCTATCAGTATTCTGTATATGGGCTTGGATTTAGATTGTACAAAACTTTTGAGACTAGAGCTGGAGTTTGCTGCTGTAGGAGCCTTGGGCTGCAGTAGGAAGAAGTATAAGTTTCTTCATCTTTGGCTTTGGTTTACTCAGTGGTTGCCTAGATTTGTTATCCTCGTCAAGCTGTAACTCTACTGTCACCACTAGTTCAGTCTCACCTGCAGCCTCTATTGAACCTACCCTGGTGAAAATTTTGCATCCAAACTGGAAATAAAAATACGTATTTGTACAGACAATTAATATTATGTATGAAAGTTCTTCAAAGTCAAAGAGCTTTTTAGATAAAAAATCAAATTTTATAGATGTGCCCTGGGCTCACTCTCATTTAAGAAAATGAACAATTTAATTGATTTTATATCCCAATTGTTTACTTATTTTCTTTTCTGAATATCCTTTTGGATAGGTGGTATTTGCCCCTAGTGTGTTGTTTGATAACTTTGTCTTCACTTGCTTTTATCCCCATATTTATGACATTTTTTTAAAAAAAAGCTTCTATTTCAAAAGAAAAGGAAAATACGAATGAAAAGGCTAACAAAAAGATAAATAAGAGAAAAAAAATGAGAGAGATATGAAGCCTAATGAACAAATAGTGAGGAATTTCATTTTATGCCTCTTTTTCTTTCTTTATTGAAAAGAAGAAAAATTACTTCCAGAGATTTTCAGCTCTATGTTCACAGAGTTTTGAAAATTGTTAGCTTACTCATGTATTGTATTTCCAATAGTAAATATGCCTGTCAGAACAAATGCGTATGTGATTAATAATTTATGTTACGGGATAACTTTGCTTTGTGTTGAAAGAAGGATTAAGTCAACAGAGAAGTAGAAAAAATAAGAAATTTCTCCTATGTTTCATCTTTTCTGAAGTGTCATTTGGGTGGGTAAGAAGCAGCTAAAATATAATTGTCATGGATTATATGTCTGTTTTGCAGGGATCTGTGCCCTCAGGCGAAGGAGGAAATCTTAATGATGATTCAAAATATATTTAGATTGGAACAGAAACAGTCCAGTCATCTACTTCATGTTTTGATGGAATGCATGAAACACAGAGAGGCTGTGAGTAGGGTTCATGTGCTGAGTTTAGGAGGTCTTCATTTCCTGTTACCTTTTTGCTCTTTGTCTGGTGTGTTGGCATGAGCACAGGTGTTATATCTAATATAAAGCTAACACAAAGGTGTCTGTGCCAATTTCTATATTGAGTAGCTCTACCGAGCCTGTTTAACTTCTCAGGTTTCAGTGTTTGTTTATGAAATGAGAGCCTGTCTGACTTCAGTAAAAGACCAAATATCTTTGTTTTCACAAGAAAGATCAAGTAATTCCTATTTTTTTCTTCTCTAGTAGGGTTTTATTTATAATTTAGAAAGGTTTCCTTCCATTTTTCTGTTTCCAACAGAATTGTGCGAGAACTTGTCTCTGTAACAGTGCTATTAACTGGAAATGCCCTCCCTCCACCGGCTGGCCACGCTGCTTTTGATGCTGCCCACGATAGGATTGACTGTCTAGGCTGCCAATGCACATTGCCAGCTCATGTTGAGCTTTTCTTTCATCAGCACCCCCAAATCTTTCTCCCTAGGGCTGCTCTCAATTCTTTCTCTGCCCAGCCTTTATTAATTCTTGGGATCGCCCTGACCCAGGTACAGATCTTTGCACTCGGTCTTGTTGAACTTCGTGAGGTCTGCACAGGCCCACTGACGCCCGCTCGGGATCGCCCGGATCGGGCGGTGTCAGGGGCCGGCCGCAGCCCTCAGAGGCTGACAGCCCCAGGGAGCAAACCTAAATCCATGCTGCGGGGCCCTCAGAGGCTGACAGCCTCAGGGAGCAAACCTAAATCCATGCTGCGGGGCCCTCAGAGGCTGACAGCCCCAGGGAGCAAACCTAAATCCATGCTGCACGCCCTGCAGCTACGAGAGCAGCAGCTGGCCCCAGCTACAGGTGGCAAGCAGTGAGCTGGCCGAGGCAAAGAAGCAGAAGGAGGGCTGCTGTGTGCTTTTCCGGGCGGTTTATTCGGAGAACAGGCACACGCACCGAAAGGGAGCAGGGACAGAACCTGAAAATTAAGGGGTGACAGGGGGTTTTATACAGGAAAGGACAGAGGCAGAGAAAACTTGAGGAACCAATGGCAGGGAAAGACAGGGGAGGAGTGAAGGGTACAACAACAAATGGGATATAAGGAAGGGAGGGTGCAATAAATTGACAATTCAACAAACCAATGAAGCGTCGAACAGCCAAGAGTTTTCCAGAGCTTAATACATAGTAATAAAACTTATGAATATGCATAACTCTAACTTAGTAATATGACATAGTGTTCAACAACCAATAAGAAGGGAAAGTTTTAAACTTGTTGGAGGGGGAGAATGGAGGCTTACCATAACTGGAAAAATATTTTAAACTCAGGCCTCACCCCACCACTTTTGGTCACTAGTTTGGATGTTTCGCTCCTGGTGGAGCTGAGTGACCACCACAGCCCACATTTCGCACCTGTCAAGGTCTCTCTGCATGACATCTCTTCCCTCCAGAGTATTAACACCACTCAGCTTCGTGTCATCGACAAAACTGCTGAATGTGCATTCAGTACCACTATCCATGTCCCCAGCAAACACTTTAAGTAATATCAGTCCCAATACCAGCCCTTGAGGGACACCACCTGTCACTGGTCTCCATCCGAAATTAAGCCACTGACCACAACTCTTTGAGTGTGAGCAACCAGCCAATTCCTTATCCATGGAGTAGTCCACCAATCAAATCCAGTTTGACCCAATTTAGAGACAAGGATGTTGTTTATCAAATTCGTTACACAAGTCCAGGTAGACAACATCAGTTGCTCTACCCTTATCCTCCGATGCAGTAACCCTGCCACAGAAGGCCACCAGATCTGTCAGGTGTGATTTGCACTTGAGTAAACCACATTGGCTGTCACCAACCACCTTCTTATTTTCCGTATGCCTTAGCAGAGTTTCCAGGAGCATCTGCTCCATGATTGTGCTGAATCTGATTGGCCTGTAGTTTCTCAGGTCTTTCCTTTTAGCGTTTTTAAAAACAGGAGTTATGTTTCCCCTTTTCCAGTTACTTTGCCAGTCTATCACAACATTTCAAATATGATAGAGTGCCAAGTATATATGCAAGTAATGATAATTGTACTAATGATCACTAAAATGGAAACTACCCGATACACTTTTTTTTGGTTTTACTTTATTTGAGTGTCTCTTTTCTAGTTGAAAACTGAGCGAATATCAACCATGTTGCATATTTACGCTTCTCAGGTTTAAAGGTTAATCAAAAGAAAACAGACTCCTGTAGACTTGTGCAGTAGGTTTATTCCAGTTTGCCTGGGACACCATTGCATTAAAAAACAAAATGGTGCACTTTCTGTCTGAAACAAAGGAGAGTTATGTCTGGACCCTTGCCATTGCCTGTGTTGAAATGTGTATGATTTAATCTACCACAGCCCATACAAGGAAGGAATAACTACAGACTTCTCTGCCTCACCTCAAATAGTATACTTCTGCAATTCTAACAGATCACCGTATTTGATGCGGAGTCAGAAGATGAGCAGGACGTTGATTTGGCAATCCTGACGGCACTCTTGAAAGGTATTGAAAAATACGATCTGGTTTTCATCCGACATACGGTCTCACTGGCTTGCCTCTTCAGAGCAAGCGAGTAACATAAATGTGTGAAAACTGACAGATCCTTTATCTGCTTCCTAGGTACGAATATGTCTGCTTCAGATCAGCTAGATTTGGCATTGGCCTGGAACCAGCTGGATATTGCCAAGAAACACATACTTGTTTATGGACAACACTGGAAGGTACTATTACCTGTTATTTCTCACCATGTCTTTACACTTTATTTTGGTGACTAATTTTCCATGATTTGAGTTTGTCAAGCTTTGATTAAGGAATAGTTTGATGGTTGGACTCAGTCTTCTGTAACCTGCTTCGATTTTGGAGGGGCATCATCCTTAAAATAGTGAGGTATTCAACTACGCAGTGCATCAGATCACATTTGGTTTTCCAGAGAAGTGATGATATACAAAATTCCTGTAGGCTTTGCTGTGAGTTTTTCCAAGTAGTTTTAGTGGTACTTCTGGATATGTACTCTTCAAGCCTATGTTGACAATCGTTGGTGGCTAGGGATATTTTGTTGTAGCCTAGAATACTCTTTTATCCAAAGATATAAACCCCAAAGGGGTGTTGCATTTATTTTCCTAGCTCTAGACAGAAATACAGAAATCCCAGTGTAAATCATCAGGTAAAAAAAAATTAGCATCATTATTTTAGATATTATTTCTTAGGAATAGCTGCATTGAGGGAGTTATGACCCAATTATAAGAGATGTGTCTGCTCAAATTAATGTGTAAATGAGACCATATGTGGAGTCAATAGTAGAGATTTTTTTTTTTAAGAGTACATGTGAGGGATTGGGAGGACGGAGAGAAAGAGAGTGAGAGAGAGGTTGAACAAAGGATACTATCACATGGATTCCTGCAGTGTCCTGTTGGTCCTTCTTCACCCTGCTCTTCAGTGGTGAGGGTCCCTGAGTTGTTCTTCTGGAGGTATCACCTTTATGCAGTCTAAGACTCAGGTATTCAGGGGATGTGCTGTTACCATGTGGGAAATCCCATTCCCGTAACTTGAGTTGGCGTGCGGATAAACACTTGCTTCCTTTCTTGGTTTGCCACCGCAGGAATTTTTGTCCAGACGCTAACCAAGCATTTACCTCCATTAGTCCTGGAATTAGGTCTTTCCTTCTGTGCCATCTGTGCTTATCTCAGGTTTTGTTATGGTGGCTTATCTCATGGGGACAGTGTTTGGAGACAGCCAACTGCATTCTTTACGTCCTTACATAAAGCAAGCCATGATTTAGACCTGCGTTAGCTATATGTGTGTGAAAGAACGTACAGTAGCAATTAGACCAATAATTAATTGGTTTATTAATTAATCAGTTCACTAATTAATTTAATTTAATAATGAAATTTAAATTGTGTTTTTCAAGTTTTCAGAGGTAATCCAGTATTTAAGTATAACCCTCCCTAAGTGAGTTTTTTGTGTACATAAGAAGATTTTTGTAGATGATAAATACCAAACTCTATGTGCCTTAATATGTTATTCCCATCTGTTATATGAGTTAATACTTTGTTCAAGAAATAATATGTCATGGTTCCAGAAGTACTTTTTAATTCCCTGCCAAGAATTACAAGGTTGATTTTTTTTCAGTCCCAAGTGTGCTTTCTTCTTTAAAATATAAATTCAGATAAATGGGCAGTTGTATATATATTTGAGTGGCCATAGCTGGTTGTTTGCCACAAGAGACTTGATTTTTTTAATCACCATTTCCTATGGTGCATAAGGCTGAATATATGGAGGACTATGTCTGGGATGTCTACAATTGAACATCTCTTAATTAAAGATAGGATATTAGGAAAAAATTATTCAGAAAAATGTTATTAACTGTTGGAACAGGCTGCTCAGGGATGTGTTGAATCACCAACCATGGAGCTACTTAAAAGACATGTAGATGTGGCACTTAGGGACAGGGTTTAGTGGTGGGCTTGTCAGTGTTAGGTTTGCTGATTGACTTGACGATCTAAAGATGTTTTCCAAATTAAGTGATTCTGTGGTTATGGGGAAATAATTAATAACATTTTCCTGATCCCCACCTCTTCAACACAGAAGGGTTTAGAGAACTATTGTGCAGTTCAGCCTCTTTGCTCGTGGCTTTTCCAAAGTGATTATCTATTCAGCTAATAGATAATCCATACTTTTGACAATATTTCCTCCTCTTCTGTGTACGTGAATTTTCAGGTGTAAAGTCATCTTTTGGAATAGGTAGATCAGCACTCAATATTCTCATTTAGATACTTAGTGAAAAACTATTATTTTACAGATTTGTTGTATGTTAACCTAAGGATAAATCCTAGTAGGCTGTATGTCTTTTTAATGTGATTTTAACTTATATCCAGCTTATATTCATGATTATAGAAGATAGGTCCTCTAGAACCTTTTCTGGACTGTCACTGATGAAATTCTGGTAGAGTTCAGATTTCAGTCTACAAAATAACTACCATGCTTCCACTTATTCTACTGTATTTTTTCAAGTTGTTATTGTTGTAGTTTTGTTCTATTTGTCTTTGCAAAGTTTGAACTGTATTGATACGCCATAGTTTGACAACTTATTTTTTTTAACAATTGGCATATTTCATATCTGCTGTCTTCAATGCTGAAGTTAAAAGGGCTGATTTCAGCTGTGCTTCAGTTCTCTGGGACCTCTTAGGTGAATACCACAGGATCCTGACAATTTACCAGTACCACTTTATGGATAGCTTCTATAATCTTCTCTACTGACATTTCAGTTTGACACTGTTCCTCGGATTTTTCTGCCATAAAGAACAACTTTGATATAGGATTTTCTCAGCCTGGTCTGTAGTAAGCAGTAAGGCAATGAATTAGTTTTCTATGTCTGCAATAACCTTGAGTGTTTCCTTTATACCTTAGTCATCCTCTGGCCTTACAGATCCACTAGCAGCCCCCTACTCCCATGCCTCTGCTTCTGAAAAGTTTGGAAAAATTGATGTATCTGTTCATGTCTATTTCAGTACAGTGTTCAGCACTATTTTGAATAAAAGCTTGTGGGTCAAATAAAAATTATGTTCTCCCCTTGAAGTAATATTTAAAAATCTCATAATAAACAAGCCTCACCTCTCTTGCTGCTTCTCTAAGCAAAAATCAGGACGACATATACTCCTGAATGTTTTTCATTTCTAAGCAAAGGAAAAAACCCAAAACCAACTATTTTTTTCTTGCACTGAGAAGAAAAAGAAAATGTACGAGGATAGTTTTAAATTTTGTCTTTAACTTAGTTGCTTTCTTAATTAAAGTGGAGCAGCCCCTCTGACTGTCAGGTAGTGCCAGACCTGTCAGAGGCTACAGCTTCTGCAGTGTTATTGTGGCTGTGTGCTCAAAGTTTGAGTTACACACCTAAGGAAGAGTTTTGAGGTGATTGTCTGTGGAGTCCTAAAATATTTCTCTCTATTTAAGTGTTTCAAGGAAACATGCACAGTTTTGCACGTATTGTGGCCATTTCTTTTTAGAACTCTAGTCTTAGAAGTTCTTAGAAAGGTCTTCAAGTCTTAGAAGGTAAAGATTATAACCATCTGTGACTATGTTTCTGCTTAAATGTCCACTCCACCTCAAACAGACTTCATGCCAAAGAATACCACTATCAAAGGGCTGCTAACCTCATCAGACACACTTGCAGCTCAAGGACTGTTAGAGGAAATTTAATACAGAAATGGCCAGTCACTCTCAGATATATCTGGAAGAAAACCCAGTAATTCAGGATCAGTGCATAAGTTTTCTTTTTATGTTAAGAGTTAAGAATTCTGTAGCATTTATGGGTCATCTTGTAACATAATTTCTGTCAGACCTCAATATACACATGGACTGTACTGTTTTCAAGTTAGCACTAGCACCTGCCCCGTTAGCGTGCCGGCCTCCTCATTCTGATCACCCCACTGCATTTCCTGTGCCTATGTGTTCTGTAGAAAAAGTTTATATAGATTTATATGGACTTCATATAAACTCCTTAGCCATTTTGCATGTATAAGCCCTGCAAAAGCTCTGCTCAAATGCCATGAGTAGAATGCCTTCACCATTTGGACACTTCTTGTTGGTAGATCTCTGCTTCATGAGTCCTTTGAGAGAGTTTATTCTAACATGCATTCTCTCTCATATTTGGAAAAGGTTTGCTTTAAAGAACTTGCAGTTCTATAGAGACTTCTCTAAAGTACTTTGAAATAGCTTTTGTCATGTGTCAAAAAAAAAAAAAAGGCTTTTCTCCGTGCCCTGCATTATCATACGCTATCTTCTGAAGTGAATTAGAGAGTAGAGAATGTATTATCAGAGCCTGGTTGTAAAAGTAGAAGTCTCTACAGATGTTGGGTTTATGGAAACTGTTTTCCTTCCCCTCTGTTGGCTTTTTACATAGACATTTCCTCCAGCATATTTTTCTTTTGTACTCGCACTTTAAATATACGTAGAGACAAGTCATTGTGGTGGAGAGATTACTAGCTCCAGGAGTATTTTATTTATTTCTAAAAGCAATTTTCTAATATTTTCCTTCAACTCTATCCATCTGGAGGTTGGTGCCTTGGAACAGGCAATGCTGGATGCTTTAGTCATGGATCGTGTGGATTTTGTGAAACTATTAATAGAACATGGAGTGAACATGCACCGTTTTCTTACCATATCTCATTTGGAAGAACTCTACAATACAGTGAGTATTTAAAATCCCGGTGTACAACTTTAGATATGAAAGCCTGGAAACAATACTGTTTTGCTTATGAGATCTGATGGTTAGGCCACATTTTTATGAAGGATTTTTGAAAAAAAAGAGGAAATTAATGGGTTTAGTTGTTTTCAGTTGTAATTTGGGGGTTTGGGAATGGTGTACCAGGTTGTTATTTTTGATTCACTGTCATGAGCCAGATTGAGTACTCATTGGAAGCTGATGAGAAATATGTTCAGATTTTAATCTGGTATGTAATACATGCTTACCTTGCTGAAAATGGTGTTGTTTAGACCTAAGCTATACCAGCTTCTTTTTAGAATATGTCAAGATTTAAGATAGTAGAGATGTTGCAGATTGTTGTTGAAATATTTTTGAAAAAATTTGTGAGTAGAGTGGGGAGGGTTTGAATCACAGTAGTTTATTCTGTAGAATTTTTTAGCTGCTTTCTCATACTGTATTGATTTTCTAGTTTAGAGTGACATGTTTGTTCACTGTCTTTTCTATTCCCATCACAGAAACAAGGACCATCAAATCTCCTTTTACACCATCTAGTTCGAGATGTGAAACAGGTAATAGACAGAGTAAAGGCTGGGGACAAAAGCACTAGATTAGAACTTCAGTGTCCACTGGCAAGCTGATTTTAGATAATACAGGGAAATTTTAGTAACAGAAATAATGGCTTCGTTATTACAGTCCTATATCTGCTAAATGGTTTCATCTTAATTCCACTGACCCCCTAAGCAATTAACCAACACACTGCTGCTGAGGCTCCCAAGGGTCCTGTACCTTAATTTCAAAGCCGAGCAGTTCGTGCAGATCAGACTCTCTTTCTCACATTACTAAATTGATATTCTGAAGTGATTATACAAAAGACTTAGTGAATCAGTGCAGTAATTATGTTCATTGCTTAAAGGTTTTCTACTTTTCCTCCAAAATTAAAGAAGTCTTTCCTTGTCAGAGCAGTAACAAAAAGATGCTGTGACAAGAGGTAGTATTTTGATGTGCTGCATTGCCTAGGAGAACAGAAGGTGGCAGTGGATGACTACTGCATGGAACACTGGTCCCATCAGTAAATTG
Organism: Oreocharis arfaki; assembly: GCA_013398015.1. Taxonomy (NCBI): domain Eukaryota; kingdom Metazoa; phylum Chordata; class Aves; order Passeriformes; family Paramythiidae; genus Oreocharis; species Oreocharis arfaki. The sequence goes on along the minus strand of VZRR01011337.1, from coordinate 687,481 downwards.
GTAGCAGCCTTGCTATTCAGATACATCATTAATTTATTTCACAGTTCTGTTATCTATTGCACCTCACAGCACTGCTTTGCCAGGAAGGGATGAGCTGTTCTTTATGCATCTAGACTTCAACAAAGGAGGTACCGAGATCCAAATCTAGACTAACTGGCTAATTCTTTCCAGAGTGTGATTCCTTAGATAAAATGAAATTTTAAGTCTGACTGTTTGCAGAGTTCTGTTAGATTTGTGATATGATTTTGTTGTTGTGGGTGACTTTCATGTCAATCCCATTTATGGTTCTTTCCATAGTTGTAGGGTATCCTGGTCTCTAAAACAAACTATTTTCTGCGTTTTTCCATGCTTATGAATATATTCAAGATCTAATTTGTGTTATAAATCCAGAAGATCTATATCTTGAAAGGTCTAACCCTTGAAAAAACACTGAGCTTTTCAAGACTGAGGGATCTCTCTTCTTCACGGAAGTGATTGATATGACCCCTTCCCTAAAATCCATATAACTGTATCTCTATATATCTCAGGACACTTTGGGAAAACCCAGTAAGTGATCTAAAGAGAAGCTTTTGGCACTTTTTATACAGTAATGGAATTAGTGTAAAAAATGTCTGCACAATTTCAAAACCTTCTCTGCCATTGTGTAAGCTAAACTTGGCACCTGCAAACGGGTCTAAATGCAAAAAAATCTTTTTCACCTGAGCTTCTGTAAGTACACATAAGCGTTTTGTGAATGGGTTGTGCATTTGCAGTCTGATTAAGTATGGTGACACTGTAGCTGAGACAGTCATGAGAGTGATGTGACCACGGATTTCAGAATTTTTTCTCCCTTAGTGTGACCAGCTTTGATGCTGCTATGTTTGAGTGAAGATACATTGCAGTCTGCTCTGATGACATAAAAGATGGGGATTAGTGCAGAGAAGTATCTACAAGCATAGGTAGTCAGAAACAGGTGCTTAACTCTCAGTGTCAGACCTAACAGTCTATTCTGAGGTGTGCTTTTGCCCCAGAGTGCTCAGCCTGTGGATGCCGTCTGTAACCTGGGGCTGAGTGGCCTTAGCTCACATGGTTGAATGTTGCACATACCAGCATCATGAAATGTTTGTGACATTTGATATTTCAGAACAGCCTTTCTTTGGATTACAAGATATCACTGATTGACATTGGATTAGTGATAGAGTACCTCCTTGGTGAAGCCTATCGGAGCAGCTACACGAGGAAGAATTTCCGAATTCTCTACAACAACCTCTACAGAAAACACAAGGTAGCTTCCTCCAAATCACTGATCACCAAGAAAAGCCAAAACCTGACAACTGAAAATAGCTCAGGTTTTCATCATGGTTTGTCTGAAGAGCATCATTTAAATGTATGTCGTGCTTGTCTGTTTGAGAACTGGGGAGAGGTTGCAAATAAAAGAGAAAAATCCTCAAGACTAATGGTGATTGTTAAATTATCTATTAATTCAGTAAATTTGCCTTCATTTCCAGCATCTGGGTTGTGTTTTGTCTATCATCCATCAATAAGGAACGACAAGATTGTGCCAACCACCATTTTCCCTTTTTTGAAGCAGTTACATGTTTCCATTCTTGCAGCTTGAACCACATCATGGAAATACTGAATTCCCCATGCTTAGAATTAGACTTAGGGCATGCCAGCATTCTTCCTGTTGGTTTTCGAAAATCAGCAATTTAAAAGTAGCCTAAACTTCTCAATAAATTAAAATGTCATTCCCAACATCACAGATGGAGCAGATTTACAGCATAAGAATGATCCCTGGTTTTCGTAGTAGAACTGGTCTTTGAAGTTCTTCCATATGTTTAAAAACAAACAACAAAGCCCTCTCATCCCCATGAACTCTTTCGGTGACTAAGAGAAGAACCTCATAATGATCAGGGAAAATGAGAAGAAATAATGAAACCTGTAACTTGGAGTGAATAGAAACACAGAGACAGAGCTTCCTGTGTGTCACTAGTTTTTAACACAATGCTTGAAAAAGATGTGAGCATGTGAGCAGTTGTAACACTTTTTGCTCTTTCCTAATGGAATAGGACCTTAACAGGGATAGGTGAAACCATATGATTTTATAATTAGGAATTGCTGGGAAGAGCATTAGTGATGCAGCTGTTAACATTCTTCCCTCTTAGCCAACACTGAACAAAATTTACAGAGGTGTTAGATGTGCCATCCTTCAGAGGAAATTATCAGGAAAAAGTTCAGAGACTTCTGTCTTTCAAATGGCTTACGGCGCATTTGATAAAGGTCAGCACTCAGAAGAGCTTCCAGACTGGGTGGTTCCATCTGTTGCAACCCTTTTGTTGCAATTTGTGGATGCTATGTGGAAAATCAGTATTTTAAATTCAGAGACTCAGAAAAATATGTATTTTTTAATTGAGATGTGAAACAGGCTGTTTTTTTCCTTGATGGGATAAGCTCCAGTGATAGCTATGGTGATTGTTGAGTCACTAGTTTTTGAGTAACACCAGATTCTACATACATTATTGCAGTCAGCAAGTACTAGCAAACTTTATTTCTAATTTGCATTTCTCTCCTTGTGTTTTATGGTTTGCCTTTGGATCTAGAGAGTGGTCTCCTGCTTGCCTCAAAGCCTGTCTCATTCCTTTCATCAGAGTAATCAGATGGATAATGGAATGGGATCCACCGAAAGTACTTTGCATTCTCAGTTCTTCAGAACTGCACAGCCTTACAAATACAAGGTAATATTGCTTTTTCTAGACTTTGCTTAGGACATATCAGACTGATAATAATTTTATTAACAAATTTTAGGCATGTTGGTCAGACTCTTACTTTTCGTAATTCTGCTTAAATTGCAGTGGAAGCAATGCTTTACTGCTCACTGCTCATGAAGTACAAGTCTTGCTATTTTAATGGTGAAATCAAGCTCAGACTCCTTCTGTCATAGTTTTTTAACTTCAATCCATTAGTTGCTAAGGGCTTTAATTCACTGAAATGTAGTACCACCAAATTTCTGAGTATTAACTGTGTGAAAAATCTTCTGATTTGGAAGAAATATAGGACTTCTCTGACTCTCCAAATGCTTTCTCATGATTGCTTATTAAAGTGCTGGACTAAGCCTGTTAAGAAGAGGCACATTTTGAATATTTGGAAAATATTCAAAATGGATGAAGCATTTTCTTTCAGATAAAGAATGACAAAAGAGAAAAGATTGGCATTCATTCATATCTATCTATCTGTCTATCTGTCTATCTATCTATCTATCTGACAAAACATAAAGAATGAGTTTAAATGGCTGTGTTGGAATTAGAGCCAAAATGAACCCATTATAGCTCTGACACTTCCTCACATATATCAGTAAGATTTTTTTTCCTGTGCCTTTCACTGAGAAATATCCAGATATGAATGTATAGCAAGTTTACATTGCAAGTGTGTCAGACAGTAAAAATAATCTTCAAGTACCTAAGGTGTGTATTTCAGTCTACAGTTTGCTTTTTCTTCTCTCATGACACATATGAAAAGGAGAGTAAAAGCAGGTTCTCGGTATCATGGACTTTGGAGACTGCCCAACACTATGGAAAGAGAAGTTATGAAAGGCATGGGTACAGAGAAAGGTGTATTTTTCCTTTGTTAATGTTACCAGCTTCTTAGCATTGGTAATCTGAACATGACCCTAGCTGTGGTTTATGATTTAAATGTATATAGCTATCAAATAGTCTGTTACTTGTAATTCAGATTTGCGTGGTGTTTTATTTTCATTAATCTGAACCTCAACAATTCACTGGGATTTTTTTTAAAAAATAAATTTATAGGAAAGATCCGGTGCTTTTCCAAAGTACAAGAAGAAATCAAAAGAGGGTATAAACTACGCAGAGAATTACGAGTCAACTGGCTTCATCTACCCCTATAATGACCTCCTGGTTTGGGCAGTATTAATGAAAAGACAGAAGATGGCAATGTTCTTCTGGCAGCATGGAGAGGAAGCCATGGTCAAAGCTGTTGTGGCTTGTAAACTCTACAGAGCAATGGCACATGAGGCTAAACAGAGCAACATGGTGGATGATACTTCAGAAGAACTCAAGAAGTATTCAAAGTATGAGTTCTCCCTTCATTTCAGTTAAAGTTCTCTGGTGCTGAAAATGGATACTGCCTTAATCTGCTAAGAGTTAGTAAAGTTAGTGATGCCATGGATTATGGAGCATAAAAAAAATACTTTCAGACACTCACTATTGGTATTATATAATGGATCTATGTGTAGTGTGGTGGAGAGTTAAAGGAAAGCTATTTTCATATTACCTAGATGTATATTTCAAAATATAGGTGAGTAATGTACAGCTCATTATCTGCTAAATGGTGAAGTGGAAGGCTGAAATTTCCTTTGCAGCTTCTCTTCCAGTCCAATTGGTTAAGAACCCATATGGCACATAGGTGTTGGGCTGTTCAAATCTGTAACAAATAGTAATGAGCAAACCAAAATCAGGGCTTAAATCCTGCTCTGTGTAAGACGAAGTGGAAAGTGAAATACCTGATTGAATGAAAAGGGAAGTAGACCAAGAATTTTCCTTGAGTTTGTAATTTCCAATTAGTGTTTTCTGGTAGTTTTTCTTGTTAGTAATATATTTTCTGTTTTGGAGATTTCATGCTTAAGATTCAGGTACAATAAAATGTACTCTGTTCTTTTGTATTGCAGCTCCAAATCTTAATTTGAATGAGTAAGAGTCCTCTCTGCAGAGATGTTTTAGAGTCAGTCCAAAAGAAGAAACTTTCTCAACTGGCTGTAATGCTTGCCCACAGTTGTGATGAATGTGTTTTTGAAGCAAATACAAAGAGCTTTGTAGAGTCCATTTAAATCACTGGCTGAGATTAAGAACAAAACAAATAAAAAACGACAAAACAGGATGGCCCTAAACATTGTGATTAGGACTAAATAGTTAGGTTTACACACCAATTTGTTTTTCACTAGGTATATTGATAAAGCAATGAGAAAAATGGGAGAAGGCATGCTTACTGAGATTGGTAGCTGAACTTTAGTTACCAGAGTATTCACAGCAGCCTGTTTTCAGCAGTAATTCTGAGTTTGGACTGATCCCCATTACATTGACTGTCAATTCCTTTCTGCTTTAGGGAATTTGGGCAGCTTGCCTTAGATGTGCTGGACAAAGCATTCAAACAAAATGAGCAGATGGCCATGAAGTTGCTGACCTATGAACTGAAAAACTGGAGCAACTCAACCTGCTTGAAGCTGGCCGTGTCTGTGGGGCTGCGGCCCTTTGTGTCCCACACATGCACGCAGATGCTGCTGACCGACATGTGGATGGGGCGCCTCAAGATGCGGAAGAACTCCTGGTTTAAGGTAGCATCAATCTGATTTTTCTGAGCATTTAGGCACTCTTCAGGTGCTTTATATGTGTTTTTTTGGTTATGAGAATGGCTAATGTAGCTTCCTCGGTATGAGCTTAAGCATGTGTTGGAATGTGCACATCTGGGAAACAAAAGCGAGGGAGGGAGGGAAAAGAGTACTTGCTTCTGTTTTATTTCTTTGCAAAAGCATCTCTAGGATGACATTAGGAGGAAGCATTTTTTTGTTGCTCTTCCCATTCTGTCAGCACTTTTCAGTCCTTCCTCACCTGCTCTTGCTTCCCCCCATTGCCTGTTCCCTGGCAGAACTGCTGGGGGTAAGGATGCTTTCCAGACACAGGGAGCAGTAATGAAAGCATGCTCAGATACCATGACACTCTTCAAAACCACAAATCAGCCAAGAGCAGCATGCTTCTTCACAGGCTGTCAGACTGTGATGCAGATTCCCAGCACCAACGACTCCTTCCCCAGCCAATGGAACTGCACTGGCTTTGTGCTGGCATCAGGCATGGCTGACTGTGGCCTCAGGTCTATGCTATCACTCCTTAATTGATCTTAATTGATCTCTCTTTTAGGTCATTATGAGTATTCTCCTGCCTCCCACCATCCTGATGCTGGAATTTAAAAGCAAGGCAGAAATGTCTCATGTGCCTCAGTCTCAGGACTTCCACCAGTTATGGTATCACGGGGAACAGAGCCCAGTCAGCTCTAAAGATACTTTGGTTAGTCTGTGATGGTCAGTCATTTGTGTCTCAGAGTCTGTCTATTCACCACAGTGCAGTTCTGAGGAGTGAGAAGACGGTCATCAGGTGGAGTGAAATGGCTGGAGGACAGTTCTCAAGAAGTACGGGTCAGGTCCCCAGTCTGGACTCAAGTGGACTTGGTACAAGTCACTTCATCTGTCCTGGATATTACTTCTGTTCTGACCATAACGAGAAAATCCTTACCAAACTCACACTTACTGCTAGTGCAGGAAGGGAGCAGCCCTAGCTGGGGAAGATAAGAAAAACGCTTATGCACGTTCTGCTTAACGTTAGCTTTTAATTTTATCTATTAGTCTTTAGCAAAAGTCCAGGCTACTGATTTTCCTTAAATACTCTTCTATAAAGTACTAAAGAAAAATATACAGACAGTGTAGCTGTGCCATATGGAGCATCTTTCACACGGTGCGTGTTAATTATTGCAGATGAGGTGGTTGTGACCAGACAAAAGCAAGCTACAGTAATGGTTTGTGTATTCAGAACAAAGTTTAGACATTTGTGTTTGTCTTTCCTCTAAAACAACACTACTTTTTCAATTATAGACCATTGTTCCTTACTTTTAAAATGTTATTTTCTTTTAAAGAAGGGTTATGATGTGGAAAAGGGTGTTCAGAAGTCTGATGAAAGCCAAGTAGATGGTGGACAAGGAAACCTGCCTGGAACAAGAAAAATCTATGAGTTCTACAATGCACCCATTGTCAAGTTCTGGTTTCACACGGTTAGTCATCATCCTGGAACTTGGATTGACAAACCCTTCCTTTGATCCTTCAAATGCCACCTAATCCTGCTTTTACTTTTTCTAGCATGGATTTGCAATCACTTAGTGGTGGGTGTAGATGGGAAGCTATTTGAATATTTCTCTGACAATTAGCTGTAAAGATTGCCTGCTGAAATAATTCATCTGAACTCAAAAAAGCCAAACCCAAAAAACTCAGAACAATTATGAGGAACTAAAGAAAAACTGAAGCACAGGTTTTTACGGTGGTCAGTTGCAAAGGTTGAGATAGATTTGAAGGTGGCCTTATGTACCTTAAGTACTTCACTGATATTTGTATTCCTTTCTTTAAGAAGTGTCTCTGGAAGAGTGAGTATTCATCTATAGAAGATAATTTCCCATAGAAAATGAGCATTTATTAAATCAGTTTTAGTAACCCTGTATCAGTAGAGCTCAGGATGTTTAAGATCAGACTGCTCATTAGGTCAGATCATCATGTACGTAAACTTTTACTCTTTTTGTATGTTTAAGTGGTTTATAGGTTGTAATCTGTTATGTCAGATACATTTATAGCATGTTCTTGTATCTCTGAAATACGTGTTTTCCACCTGATATCATTCTTGCGTTTTGGAAGGCACTGATTAACCAGCAGTGACTTACATAACTTTGAGAATTGTTACTTGTTCCTACAGAAGGAGGGGATAAAAGCGTAAGACTGCCCTTGCACTCAAGGAATGGTGTGCAGATCACAGAATAGAATCACAGAATAGTTAGTGTTGGAAGGGACCTTTGGAGACCATGTAGACCAACATCCAAGATAAAATAGTCTGTCTGTTATATGCGATGGGCCTCGGTGGACATGTGCTGCAATTGTTCTCCTACCCATTTTTTCATCACTGAAGTACCAAGTTTCAATGACTTTTATATGAATGTTTTATGACATTCCCATAAAAACAAAGGAAAAGAAAAGCTTTGGAGAACTGGAATAAAGATTTTGGGCTCAAAAATGTGTCAGTGTCCCAGTAGTTTGAGTACCTCTAGTGAGGCCAGTCAGCTCTTACGTTTGCAGAAATTAGTTTAAGGCTTTTGTGCCCATGGAGTATATCCTGTGTGTTTTGTAGATGTCCTACTTGGCATTCCTCATGCTCTTTACTTACACTGTGTTGGTGAAGATGGAACCAAGACCAAGTGTGCAAGAGTGGCTTGTTATCATTTATATTTTTACTACTGCTATTGAAAAAGTCAGGGAGGTAAGTTTTTGCATTCACACTTCTCATCTGTATTATAAACAAGAGAACACCTGTCTGAAGGATGCTAAATCCTGCATTATTTTTATACAGAATTATACAGGGAATTTATTTATTAGAAGTCTTTTATTAGAAGACCAGGTCTTGGGCCTTGAAAATGCATCTTAAGTTTTGTCCTTAATTCTCTACTTTTCTGCGTAGAGGTGGTGGTAATGTGTAGGTCTGTTTAGAGTGACTGCTGAATTGAGATTTGGAGCTTTGATGTAGGTGTCTGGTCCTTAATTTTCTTGCTTGGGCCGTTAGACTTCCAGTAATGAAATTAGTCTTTAGATATTTAATCTGAATGAGGGCTTGTTATGAATTAATAGGTGGTATTTTACATAGAACAATACTATGGCTCTCCCTCAAGTCTAACCAGCCTTCTATAAATGAACTTGGAAAAAATCTACAACCAGCTTTTAATGCTGGATTTATTGAGCACAGAAAAATGATATTCCAATCAAAATTAATTGCAATTATTTGCAGTTGATTAGACCCAAGCATCTGAACACAACTTGCACTCCAAACCTGTGTTTGGGGACAAATGCAGCTATGTATTTCCCCAATTATTGTATCTGCTCTGACATACCTTTGCTGTAGAATCAGCACATAGTAAACATGAGTAAAGTGAATTGTCATTTGTATGACTTTTGAAATGCTGTACTTTCAGAGGAATGAAGCTAGCCACAAAAAACCAGCCACAGTTCAGAGCAAAAGATGCTGCAAATACAGATCACTCAGAAGACTGTGAAATCAGTGTGAGAGAGGTGAAGGATTTCAAGGGACAGTAAAGATAGAGGGAAAATATCAAAACTTGGATGAACTTGCAAGTTCTGTGCCAGCATGAGTTAGAACTGAAAAATCTACACCAGGATTCCCTGAGAAAAATGTTAAATGTAAAATAGCAAGCACTTTGGAAATCACTGTTGTGCTCTTGCACTATCTTGACAGTAGAAACAGCAGCTCTTCTTTTTATCATCATTGGTTGGACACTTGGAAATTGATGTCTCCTTCTTGATTTTCTTTATCCACATTCTAATTCTGGTCTGTTGGCAAAGACTTTGTAGGACACTCTGTCTTAGCCATGCAGTTGCTTAACTGCTGGGGGCCTTGTTATATATAACTGCAAACCTCTTTCCGTAGATTGTATCAAATAATTGTTAAAGCCTGAGGCCCTGCAACAAGTTACTCATGTGAGTTAGTCTAGATCACTTGTTTACATTAATGCATTCATATGCATAAATTTGTGCAAGATCAGGGCATAACATTTCAAAACCTCTCCTTTGCTTGGTGCTTATCAGTGTGATCTTACATAGCACTGCATAATTGGCTTCACTTGTGGCAATGTGCAAAGGTTTTATTTGCCTCCTCCCAAGGATTCCACTTCACACGCTTGCTCAGTGAAGCTTAAAATCCCTTTGGGGCATCTCACAGTTCAAGGAGTAATCATTTCACTCTTTACCTTGCTAGTTGCCAGCACTCCTTTTTTTAACATGTCCTTGGCAGAATACAAGGATCTCTCTTTATATTTTTGGTCTGAAATAGAAGACATTAGTTATTTTCCCATGGGCAAGGTTAGGCTGGTACTTTCCATGACTTAGGGGTTAATGAAAAGGCCAGTGCAGGTCATGACCGTCCCTCTAGAAAATGCTTGTTAATTTCTAATAATATGTGTGAATAACAATTCTTTACTGGCTGCTCTCTTCCGCTGAGCTATGCACCCTTTAGCGAATGGATTCTGGTCCAGAATCCATTTCTTTCTTCAGGAAGAGCTATCCCATTTGATGTGGAATACTTGAGCAATATGGCTCTACAGATTAAGTAAAAACCTCAATTGATAGTGAACAGCATTAAGCACGGAATGGGTCTAAGAAAAAAGAAAAAAAAAGTGGGGGAAATGATCCGTTCCCAAATATCATTAAATAATTCAGATAGAAAAGGTAAAATAATGTATATGTGATTTTAATGGCATTTCGCTGTGGTTTGTTTCCACATTCTACCCAGGTATTTATCTCAGAACCTGGAAAATTCCGCCAAAAGGTGAAGGTGTGGATTTATGAATACTGGAATTTTACTGATTCTGTAGCTATCATCCTGTTTATGATTGGTTTTGGTTTGCGCTGGTCCAACCCCCCGGTTCAAACTGCAGGGAGGCTCCTTTACTGCTTGGATATTATATTTTGGTACACTCGGCTCCTTGATCTTTTTGCTGTGAATCAGCATGCTGGCCCATACCTGACAATGATAGGGAAAATGGTAAGTACTGTGCCTTGGAGCTATTTCTGTAGTTAAGGCATCTACCTTCAGGAATATGTAAAGCTCAGAAGTGACAGAAAAGGAGAAGTCATCTAATAATTCACAGTGAATGTATTGCTTGAAAATACCATGAATTTTTTTTTGTTTGTGAGTTGACCATAATAAGATTACTTTTCTTGAATTTATCAATTTTTGTGATTTATTCACGAAAGCTATTTTCACTTCATTCCTTAGAGAAGTGTTGCATTTGAGTTAATTTGCTGATCCAGCTTGGTAACAGGAAAAAGAAAAGTCACTTCCTGTTGGAAATGCTCTTGCTGTGATAATTTATTCCCCTAACTCTTGGAAACTGTTTCATTATTATTTTACTTTTTGATTCAAATATTTATATCCCAGTTTATCTGGCAAAGTATCTGTGAAATCAAAGTTAATTTTGTTTCTCTTTTGCTACAAGAACTACTGCTGAACTGCTGTCTAGTCCATGTGAAGATTCCTACTGTAATTTGCCTTGTTTACTGAGAGCTCTCTTCGTAATACTTTCATATTCTGTAAGACTATACTACTATATTACTATAAGACTATTTATATAGTCTTTCATAGTTATTGTTTAGGAGGCAAGATAATTTTCACTGCTGTTCCTTGCTCTCAGTTTGAAAGAAGCACCACTGAAAAAAATTGCCGTTGTAAGGTCTCTGCATTGCTTGAGACCTAAGAGAGACGTGAAGCAAGTAGGACTTGTGGCTTTTTTTGGTCTAGGATGATTTTAACATCTATGAAATGCTCATGTAGTCCAGGTCATAGGAATAAATTGTTTTTATTTACTCCAGCATACTAGATTATTACCACTGATTTTATATTCGTATTTGTAAACATAGGGATTGATACTCTTCCCTAAAGTGAATGTCTCCTTTACATGTGATTAACACAACTAATTCTCTTACACAAACGTGTCTCCCAGACAGGAAACATGTTCTATATTGTGGTCATGATGGCCATAGTCCTGCTGAGCTTTGGGGTGTCACGAAAGGCAATTCTTTCGCCAGAGGAGCCTCCCTCCTGGTCACTGGCACGAGATATCGTATTTCAGCCCTACTGGATGATTTTTGGTGAGGTCTATGCTGGAGAAATAGATGGTAGGTAATTTTCAGAATATAGCTTAAATGTGTGCAGAAACGTTCCTACTTTGGTCTACTTGAGTTTAGACTACCTACTGAGTCTGTTTTTTCTCAAACAATTCTGACACCAGTATATGTCCCTAATGAGTAATACTGCATGAATGAAGTTGAAAATACGAGTTTCTTTGTTAAAAATAAAGATTAAGCTCTAAGTCCTTCAAATTAGTGTTTCAAATTAAGTATACTGCAAATATCAGGGCATAGCATGTAGGAACTAATATTAAGCTACTTCCTGGTCAGGGGATCTGGCAGTGAAATAAATTTCCAGTTAAGTGAATCCAAAGCTGCTGATCTCTTGGAGAAAAGACTATAAAGTTGCCTTTAAGGAGGAGAAAATGAAGGAGGAAAAGAAAGGGAGAAATAAGTTACCTGGCTCGATTCTTAAACAGATAAACCACGAGTACATACGAGAAATAGAACCAATCAATGTAAAGAGGGAAAATCATGTATCTTGATTACGGCTTTAAGCTTGTTTCAGTAAGACAGAGGAACCAGGCACTCCAGAGCTATTTAAGCATTAACAGAATAAGGCACACTCTTGCTGCTGACTGAAGGTATAAGTAAAACAGTCCCTAAAATGGAAAAGTAGGTATGAAAGTAGAAATATATATTTAAGGTACATAGTTCAGCATAGACCCAATTCATTAAAATAATCTAAGATGTTGCATCCATTATTACTGCTGAAAGTCACATGTATTTTGGTTATGTAAGTCAAAATTCTTCTAGTGAAAGCACTCTGTTAAGTTTCCCAGTTTAATCCATTTAATCACTTAATAATTCTAAACCTTTAGAAATTTGACACTTCCCAAATAAAGCCATGATTTCTCTAGTGACTCTTTATCCTGCAGAATATGTCCTGAATTTAGGGTTTCTGCTTTTTAAGTGTGTTTTAAAATTTCCTCAAATGAGTTAAAATTGATTAGATTGAAAATTGTAAAATAGTTAAAATTGATTTAGAAGATTGAAAAGTATTTATTTCAACAATTTTAAAACATCAAAAGGGATCCCTTAATTTCCATTGTTTGTTGCTTTATGTGTTCATAGCCATATATCCTTTGGAGTTAATGAGATTTTAAGTTGTGTGAAGCACTACACTCCAGTACTGATAAAGCAGCCTTTGAGCTGTATCTTTTTCACAGTGGAGTCTGTTATGCTCTTGTTGAAGGATCAAAGATTTGGATTTCAGCTCACCTGAGTGTGTGCCATCTCCCAAATACATTTCAGCTGCATCATATTTCCCCTTAACAAAAAGTGGAATGACTGGCATAAGGACTCATATGTATTAAGTGGTGTCTGCAGCTTCTCAACAATGGTAACTAGGGTGGCAGCAGCATGAAGAGGTCTCAGCTCTCCTTTAGGTGGAGGTTGACCTTTAATCTGGAAATTTAATGATGTATCTCTGTGAAATTAGTGAGGATTATTCTGTTTCTTGCCGAGACAAATGAGAAGCACAGGTCATTGCTGTGCTCTGCTCTGGTTTCTGTGCTACCCATGTTCTGTATGTCCTTCATTTCCAGTTTGTGAAACCAATGAAGACTGTCCTCCTGGCTCCTTTCTCACACCGTTCCTGCAAGCTGTCTACCTCTTTGTGCAGTACATCATCATGGTCAACTTGCTCATTGCATTCTTTAAGTAGGTCCCTTGGTATACTGCTGCAGAAGCAGCTAACCTATGTTCTGCCAGCACTTCTTAAAAGCTTTCACCAGAACTGCCCCAGCAAAGGCATGTTGGTGGTGGTGGCTGTGCCCCATCTGCCACGGGGGTGAGTTGAATAAAGAAAAGAATGGTGGTAGCAAGATGGTGCAAGAAAAGGTGAGAAGGCAGCTAAACTGTTTTGCCACTTAAGAAGGATCTGACTTTGTGAAAGCAGACAATTGAAGCTGGCGAAAAAAGCAATATTAATTCAGCTCTGAAGTAATTTTCCCTTCCTAAAAGTTGTATTTGGTATGCTGAGAGCCTATAGGATACCCATCATAAGGTAGGCCAAGCTTTAAACTGGCGGATAAGTGGAAGGTGTTCAAGGGAAGAGCATAATGACTGTAGGAGCATGCTTTTCCTTTAGGAAATAATTTGAAAATTCTTACTTACTTGATGCAATCTTGTATGTTCTAGACTGAAATCTAGCTGTAGTGTTTCCAACAATCTGCCTTTAATGTGTGCTGCCACAGTAGAAAGGGTCTCTTTCTATATTATTCTGTGAATTCAATAGTAATTATTACTAATCCTAGTAATTGATAATTAATCAGTGTCTTTATAGTAATTCTAACCCCTCCTGTTTTAACAGGAACCCCTTGTAGTGGATCAAGTTCTGTAAAATACTAGTAAACAGCAACCTAACCCAAGTGGTTATTTACTTTTTCCGATAGCTCTAGCATTTCTGGGGAAGAAGTAATCTGTAGGTAAAAAAAAAAGCAAATTAAAAAACCAAGTCATTAATATACAAGAAAACTGAACTATCAAAACTCATTCTATTTCCACTTCCAATAAGAAATCCCTTTCCTGAAATTGTGTCAATGAAGCAATACTATACACTATGTATTATTTTACAGCTGTAAAACTGTGATTTCAATTATTTCTGGAATTAAACCTCTAGTAATCATGATATGCTAAATCTTCTGCATAGTGATTTGATTGTTCTAGAAGTGGGACCAGAAATGGGTGGGTATGAGAAGTACATTTAATTATGCTCAAGAGAGAGGTGATATTTTTGTGATTATATGCTGGGTGTGTAGTATGACAATGCACTTGAAACTGCAGTGCTAGAATTTCTTTCCTGTGCTTGGGACTATGAAGGTAGATACAGAAAATTATTCAGTGTGACAGCAGCCATGTTTAATAATTTCACAGCTCCAATGAGTATTCTGCAGAAGAATGGCTCGTGTAGCTGCAGCAAGTGTATTTTTAGGGGGAGTGCAGAGAACTATTTTGTTACCGTCTTCCTGTAGAGTGACACCTATTTTTAATCCAGTCCAAAGAGGCAAGAAATGCTGAATTCTCAGTTAGGGTACGTATTAAAGTTTAAATTGTAAGACTGGGATTTCAAAGTCACATCAGGGACATCTTTTGCCCAGCTCTCACAAATATGAATGGGAATTGGATCTCCAAATCTGTTAGGCAGCCTTGAAGGTCTCGTTCTCTGTGCACTAGCTGCAGGCACATGCTGTTGCTCTGTTAAATGTTGCTAAGCTGATTTACCTCACTGGAGGAATGGGACTCTCCCTCAGTGTCAGATTAGATCTGCAGACAAGCGTCTTGTGCTGTATTGGGAGTATTCCTCACATGAGTGTTTCACCCTCCTTCCCCTCTCCCTCTGTGGCTCTCTCCTCAGTAATGTTTATTTTGATTTGAAATCCATATCGAACAAGCTCTGGAAGTACAACCGTTACCGCTACATCATGACCTACCGTGAGAAGCCATGGCTGCCTCCACCCTTCATCCTCCTGAGTCACATTGGGCTTCTGATAAACCGCATCTTCCACCATCAGCCTCCAAATGAGTCGGACCAAGAGGAAGGCGATGTTGGATTAAGTAAGCTGGGAACCAGAAGAAATAGTTCATTGTCACTCCCATCACTGTGGAGTTGAGCTCCAAAAAAAAAAAAAAAAAAAAAAGGGAGGGAATGCTTTTCTTTGTATTTGGCTGTTGCTGTGCTGCATACTGTGCATCGGTCTAGATACCTCATTACTCTGAGCTGAAATAAAGTGACAGCAACTTATTCTGTAGAAAACAAAGAATTTCTTATTTTAAAAGAAATGAAGCAGTTCTGAAGGTTTAAATTTCTGTATGTTTGTCATGAGAAGACCAGTAATTCCTTTTTCATTACCTGGGGAAAGCAGCTGCAGAGCCAAAGCATAGAGGAGATCCGGTGATGGCAGATGCAGAGAGAGAGCACAGGGACTTCCCACCTCCTTGCTGCTTCCATCCCTATGTGCTTATCACTGCACCTTACCTTCTCCACTTTTCCCAGCCTGGAGTTTTTCATGCCAGGTCCTTCCTAATGCCTCTTTAAGGTGATGACAGTTCCCTGTGCCGCTGTCACCAGCTCTCTCAGGAGTAGCCTGAGCTGTTGTGGGAGGGGGACCTCAAGACACTGGGGTGGAAATGAATACTCAGTAGTGGGGCTGGGTGGTGGAGGTGAGGCAGGGAAATGGGGACGAGGAGAGGCTGGTGACTGTAACAATATCTAGAAAAGCATTGGGAAGCATTGGTATACGGTGTTCTACAGCCTCATCCTTTTTGATGCAACATACACCCTTGATACCTTGTAATAGAAGTGGGCAGACCCTGCCTGGGTTATGCTTCACTTAGAATTTTTTTGGCTGAACATGCATCTCCGAAGATATGTGGCATGCTCAGGGAGTTCAAAACAGGCTTAACTAATCAATGCTGAACTGCTATACTGCTGCTCCCAGGTTCAGCTTCCCCATCATGATTGGATACACCAGGCTGCCTTTGAAGTGCCGCTGCTTACTTTATGCGCAAGCACAGCAAAAGGCAGTGGCATAGCATAGAGGGTGTCTTGTAATGAGCATTAGGCTAAAGGAAAACTGAAAGCCTGCTTAGCACATCTAAAAGTCCTTGGATAGAAGAGGACTCATGCCTTGCTTACACTTCTCTCAGAAGGAGAAATTTTTCCTGTTTAGGCACCTCTGGGCACCTCTTCTATATACCTATACATTGCTTGATAGCTTTCTTTAATTTTGGTGCTATAATCAACTGGTTTTCACAATGAGGATCCAGGGCCACCCTCTGGAAAATCAATACCAAGATACAGAGTAAAATTTTGAAGAAAGAAACAGAGATCAAATAGGAGAGAAAAGTGCCTGGAAGGTGATCAAGTCTTGTTTGGAGTGAGAGGGAACCCCAGAACACTGCAGGAGTCTTCCCTGCTGAGCTGTGTGTTGCAGCTGAGTATTACCTCCTTGTATAAGACACCGCCTTGTTGCTTGTGATGCATGAAGTGGCCACCTAAAAACACAGCCTAGACAGGAATAAGATAATAAAGGCAGGTATTTACGTAAAGGGCCTTCAAAGGTACACCCTGGGGAGCCAGAGCCTATTGCCAAGATGGACCCCAAGATGGACGTCAGGTCACGCTTTCTTCACACTTTAATGAGTTTGATTCATTTGCATATCAGGGTTAATTCTCCATTTAAAGCTTTAAAGTTAATGATGTAATTTCCGCAAGCTTGCCCCAGCCCCTTTTAGAGGCTCTAGTTTATGCTTTTGGGCCTAGGACGGCCTGAGTGTCCTTGGAGAGCAGGCCTGGGGAGGCTTTGTTATGTCTGCCTAGCATGAGAGAGCAGCAGCTAACAGGCTACAAGAAACTTCAGAGCTACACACTAGGCAGTACAGGATTTGAAAGATATAGAAGTTAAAACCCAAGGCATCATTCGGAACAGATACCTCTTTAGCAAGTACAGTGAGGACTTCGGTACATTAAGAAAGGACAGAAGAGAGGAGCTTGGAAAACGCGAAGTTTGAATCAGAGAAGCAGCTTACCATCATATGCATTTCTTTGTACTCTCTTGTAATGGAGCTGCTCTCTCAGAAGTCTTGGTGTGCTAGAAGAATAGCACCACGAGCAGCCCAAGTTATGGAGTTTTAAACTTTTCTGTAGTTTTTTTCCCCAATAATCTTTGAGGTGAAGATCTTAACGTCATATACCTATGTATGCTTTATATATATGAACACGTTAATCAATTCGGTGGGAAAAAAAAGCTTTGTAGCTTTGAGCACCTGAATGGACTGTAATTGTAGGTGACAAGCTCTAAATGAATGCCTCAGCACGCCAAATTGGAATTAAATTTTTGTAAGTTTTACATATTCCTATCTAGCTCTTGTGAATGACAGGTGTATAAAAAAGTAAAGGAAGAAGTTTGTGAGAAAGTTCATCTTTGTGAGACGCCGTTAGTATATGTATTTTTGAGTCTTTAAAGGGGAGTGCACTGGAATTTTTGTCTGTGTGGTTTTATTCCCTGAGTAAAGAAAGACAAATCCCTACGTTTTCAAGTATTTGGCATGTTGAGACTTTATACTCAAGCCCACATTCATGCAGTTAGGCCTGATTCATACTCGTCAAGGGAGGGAGTGTAAACAAGCTTTTTGACACATGCTTTTTTTTGTTTCTTTCCTCATGGATACTTATAAATGATTGCAATTATCAGCATGCTTCATCCTGATTCCTACCTCCTTTTTTCAGAGCTCTACCTGAGCGATGAGGAGTTAAAGAAACTCCATGACTTTGAGGAACAGTGTGTAGAAGAATATTTTCATGAAAAGAATGAAAACCTGAGTTCCAGTGGCAGTGAAAGGATCCGTTTGACCACAGAAAGGTGTGTTTTGATGCATATTTATGTTCTTTGTATAAATTTGTTATACAAAGAAACTTTGACAAGGTAATGCTTTTGAAGCTGGTTATGGCCACTGTGAGCATGCATAGGCCTTGCTAATTTGTTGGAAATGTATGTGTTTCTGTATCTGCATCTGTCTGAGGTGTGTGTCAGATCTGCCTTGCTGACGGAATTGCATCCCCATATGCATGCAGTGTGCTCATGTTTAAAGGGGTACAGTGAGGTGTTGCTCAGTTCCGCTTTTGCAGATCAGGTAGCACTACAAAAACAAGAGAGAACAGCGTACAATATGTAGTTTTATTTAAAAGCTTTTTAGTGTAGGTACACTGTGAGAGTATTTCATTGAGTATAATTGCTGTTCACAGAAACAGCCAGAAAACCATTGTAGAATTTGCAGTGTAGTGTCTTGGTTTACACAATGTCAACACACAACTACTAACAGTGTTTCAAAACAATCAGTATTGGCCTAATTTAGTTTTCTATTGAAATCAGTGGCAAATCTGCCATTAAGTTTAATGGGAAGAGTTTAAAAAACTGAACACTATAAAAAGTCTTCCTGAATGCCAACAGGAATCTCATCTAACAGATTTGTTTTACCTAGAGAAAGCGTCTTAATCTTTTCCTGTTCATAATCTTATTTTCTGCATGTTAAAACTAAACACAGAAGCAAAATAAACCTCCCCTCTAAAAGAAATTAAATAAGTACCTTTGTTCAGAAACTACAGAATTGATTACTTCAAGAAGGTTTCATTTACTGGACAAATATAGATCTGGAAAGGGATTTTTTCTGAGTGCAAGTGAAACACTTTACAGCATTGCATAACATCAATGCAAGAAATTAGTTTAAATGAATAAAATGTTCTGGAACATTGGTCTTCGCTTTATTCAGCAATGCCATAATACTACATATTTTAGTTTCTTTGTGACAAAGGAAAGAAATGACTACTGCATATTGCCTGCAGCTAGTTTATCATTGTCTTAGAGATAAAGTGCCAGAGAGTATCTTCAGGAAGTACAAAGATAATGATTTGGTTAAAATGATGTAATTCCAGGCCGAGAAGTTCCTGCACTTTTCACTGGAGATTTGAAGATAACAAAGAAGGCTTTGTTTTGGGGGGCAGTTGAATTTTACTTGAAGATAACCAACGGCATAAGATGCATAGTATCTGCTCTGGAGGCCAAATACATTCTTGGGAAGACATGTGTCTCAGCAGTCTCCAGTATTTGAAAAATGCAGAGTTAAATAGTACGTGGCAGTTTGTGTGAGGCTTACCCTTCTCAAGCTTGCACAAGAAATGTAAAATGCAGGATGTCCAGCTGAAAAGAAGTATACTTCGTTTGCAGCCATCGCCAATGTAGTCTGCCATCCATGGTTTAGTAGTTCTATGGCAATTAATGGGTATCAGTAGAAAAACAATGGTTTTTAAAACATGTACTCCTTGAGCAAAAAGTCTATTTCCTTAAGAAACCCACTGGTGGTTTGGCTGGGTGTTGTCAAGTACAGATATTAATGGGAATGAAAGTTGCTATTGAAAAAAAAGCCTGTTAGAAACATTGAATTTTTTATGTGTTAATGGTTTCTTTCATCATCTCACAGATGTAAAGATCTATGTTTTGGTATTTTAATTACATTTTCTTTTTCTGCCTAGAGTGGAAGAGATGTTTCAACAGCTTAAAGAAGTGCATGAGAAGGTATTTTATATCAAGGAGTCTTTACTCTCCCTGGACAGCCAGCTAGGACACTTGCAAGACCTGTCTGCCTTGACAGTGGACATCCTGAAAGTGCTTTCCGCTGTAGACACCTTGAAGGTGGAAGAAGCCTTACTGGCTGACACAAAACACCGAAACTGCAGGAAGCTGCCCCACAGCTGGAGCAATGCATTCTATTCCAAGACCTTGAGCAGCCTGGAATGCTTGTATGACAAGAAATACCACTATTACAGCATGCCCCCCTCCCTCTTTCGGAGCTTGGTAAGGACTCAGTCTCCATCAGAGAGCAAACAGTTGAGGTCGGAGAGTAACAAGGTGGTAGAAGACAGCTCTCGAAAGGCAGAAATAGAAACAGACACACTCACTTCAGGAGTATCCTCTGAGACTAAGTCGACTCCTAGGTATGGGCAGTTTTTGCTGGTGCCCCCTGACCATCAGGGAGGGTCTTTTTCTGAGGATGTCACCTTAAATTTGTCCTTTTTGAACACTCCTGCCAAGTACAGGGATGAAGCATTCAGAGATAACCTGCGAAGTAGCATTTTGGTTCAGCAAAACTTGCCAAGTGTCAGCCTCCTTGGGAAAGAGACAGAAGGTTATCGGTGGAGCCAGAGAGACTTTGTTATTCATTTGCCATCAGAAAAGACTAATAGTGTGGAGGCTGCTCATCCTCTTGATCTCCAGCTACCGCTGGATATTGAAGAAAGTGCAGCATCCCCCTGCAATGACAGTGAAGAAATTGAAGGTGGCTATGTGAACTGGGGATTCTCTGAAGGTGATGAAAAAGGAGTTTTCATCTCAGATTCAAAGAAGAAAGCCCTGCACATACATTCCTCCTATGACAGGGACAACAATTGCCAGAATAATCCTGCCCAGCATGTCCAGTTAAGTGATTCCAAGTCCTTCTTCTACAACTCTGACAAGTCATGTCACAGCAGCAGCATCTCTCAGAACAGGCTGAAACGAAGCCTCTCCTTCTGGATCAGCCCACCCTGGAAGGACTGGAATTTCTGCAGAAGCAACAGCTTACCATCCCCTAAGAAAGAAGGATCAGGGAAAACCTGCAAGGCTGTAGGCGGTAATTATAAAACATTAAACCTGTATAGTATCTTTTACTGGAGAGTCCCAAACATTTCAAAAATGTTTCATTTGCACCCAGAAGGTATTAGATGTGCTGAAGGATAGTAGCAGAGAGTCCAGAGCTACTCTTTCACTTTCTTTGTGTGAGTCTGGCTGTCGGGAATGTCTGAAGTGTGCTTGGTATCTAAGCTGCAACATACCTATGTGTCAGCCGCCCTGATTTGACCCATTTCATGGCATCTCCACGGCTGTGGCTGCACAGCCAGGTGACAGAAGGATTGTGCTCACCCTGGGGAAGTCTCTTGACCAGGAGATGCAAAGACAGAGTTGCAAGAGCCAAAATATATTACACAATCCCCTAGAGATACATTGGCAATATCAGAGATGGGTGCATGGAGAATGAAAAGGCATACATTTCTGTAGTCAGTTTAAATACCTCACTGTCCACCATCAAGTTTGCTTACCAAGATCTAAAATCCATCACATTCCAGTTTCAGTTATGAATAGTATGAGATGATGGATAACATTAGTTGCTTTATATCTTGTGATGGTACGCATCTTTGCACTAAACTGCTCGAGTGTTCAGTTTGGATGTCACAATTCTTTCTCAGATTGCTTTAGACATCTGCCAATTCTCAGTCCTATCAGATTTTCCCTTGGTAAACAGAAACTCTGTAGCTTAAAGGTGTTTTTTGACTCTTTCCTGCAGAATCTTTAGGATCCAGTGAGCTACACCACAGTGAGGCAACAAAAGCAAAACAGCAAAACAGAGACAGAAAGTCTGGGAGAGGAAAGAGAAATCAAAAACCTCTTCAGGTGCCGGTATGGGCAGATGAAAGCGAATTGTGTATCTCAAAATTGTCTTTTTCATTCCTTGAGAGCAGTTCTGCAGTGTGGTTTAGTTGAAAATGTATACATTTAAAATGCTGCACACAAGCTGGGGCATCTCTTGTGTGTGTCTAGCTTTGGTTCAATTTTCCTTTTTTTTGGATGTGTGGGATTTCTGTTTTGAATTTGCTGACATCTAGAGACTTTAGTATACTGTGGTGATACTGATTTTACTCAGGCGTAAATCAGTCCTTGCACTTCAGCTGGCAGGAGAACTTGTGGAGGCTTCATGTGATCTACGATAGACTGAAGGAGTGACCATATCCAGGGGATATACAACTGTACTCAAGTAAATTAGGCCTCATAATGTTCTCTCCTGCCTGCAAGAGTCCAACAGACTTTTCTCTGAATCCATCAAACATTTAGCATGTTGCAGAAAGTATATTGATTGTGTCATATGTATGGGGCAACTTTGGCAACTGTGTCTGTGTGTGCATGAATAAAAATCTATTTCTAGAGCTATAAAGAAATTTCTATGGTCTTTGTTATCTATTTAATGAGAGGAATGCTGAAGACTGGTTTGTTTACATAAGATACTCAGGTCAGCAGAGGTTCTTAAACTTGGACTTTGAAACCTAATATCTCTGAAGGCATTAGGTCTCAAAGTTCAAATACCTTCAGATAGTGTGAGACCTTTCATCCGTAGTATTTACTAGACAAAAGCTAGTAAAAGACCTGTCTTCTGCAGCTTGTAACAAAAATGGGAAAATCTGTTTATCAGTTGGGAGTGCATTCAGTCATTGGCAGCTCAGAGATGCTCTGAAAGGCCACATCAGATGCTCTCAGAGGAGCTGTGCACATGCTAGTCTTCCTGTAAATTCAGCATTGTTTTGTCTGTCTTGGCAGGTGATTAGAGTGGATGATTGTCCCCAGAACACTCAAGTGAGCTCAGAGCCTGCAGAGATCAATGTCTGGGATGAGCAAGAGAAACACAGCAAGAACTGGCTCACCGTGTCTAATTTCAGTCAGCTAAGTATGTTGTGTGTTGCAAACAGTGAATTTCAGAACAGCTTTTAAAAAGAAGCAGTAAATCGAATTCAAAAAATCAAAGTGTTATCCACCATTTTCACCTCAGGGCATAATTTTCATGAAATTAGGCTTAGTTTGCAGGCACATGTCTTGGTTTTTTGGTGCAACACTGAAGAGACAAAAGAGTCATAGGCTGGATGGAAGGTCAGCTGAATCTTTCTGGGACCACTGCATGTCTTCCGTGGGAGGTAGTAGAGTGCTAGTCCTTAGGAACAAGAAGGAAGCAAGGACAATGATGCCTTTGTCTCCTCTCGTGAGGTATCTTCTAAAGTGACATCTTCTGAAGTGGCATCCTGGCTAATTGCAAAAAATAAACAGGATTTTTCAGGACATTTACCCCCACAGGCTGTGCTGTGACAGTGTATTTATTGGCAAATCCTCTGCCTGCATTATTCATTTCTCATTGCTCATAAACACTTCCTCCAAAGGGAAGAAATTAATTCTGTATTCTCTCTTTTGGAGTGAGAAGGAATGACATTCTTAGTCCTCATTTAGTAATTCTCCATCTCTTTCATTCTCAGAAATTCTGGGCATTATTCATCTCATCTTTCAACTTTGCTGTGATGTGGCTCACTGGTTTCATCCTGCGAGCTGCTGGGAGAAGTACCAGACAGTGCTGTGGCTCAGTACCACATGGTCTGAGGAGGGCTGTACTCCAAAGTCTGCTGCAAAAGAGTGGAAATAGTCAGTTTTAACCATAGGAAGTTCTGTCATTTTTTTTTTAACCCATTACACATTTGCTGGGACAATATGGTGTATAGGTGGTTGTTTTAAAACACTGCATAGCTACTTAGTTTATAGTGTTAGAGCTGTTCATTTACCCACCAGAAATAGCTGACAACTTCTCTTTTGGCTAGGTTTGGAACGCCTCCATTACAAGCACCAGAAAATTAAAAATCAAGATACTAGTAGGCACACCATACCGTTCTGTGACTACCTGAGGCACTCTCGAGAGGTAAGACCTAGGATTACACATCCTAGTCCATAATTTTGGCTGGGATAAGTCCAGAGTAGCATTACAGTCACCAGTGGACTTGCCAATCGAGTTTCTTTGTCATGGCATTCCTCTTTGAGAGATGGGAAACTTTGCTGTCTGCTGGCACAGTGTATGTGTGGAAGTAAATGAATAATTTAGCAGCTGCTAACACTCTACTAAGATTATTGAAATAGGACATTGAATTATTGAATCTTAGAGTGATTCTGAGCATGAATTTAGTCACAAATGATGTGGGGATGTTTCATCAGGCAATGAAAGCATACAACTTGGTCTTGAACTTGTGGGCAGAATGGATCAGAAGCAAATTTTGGAAAGTTAGTTACATAGCACTCACTTCATCACAAAGTTATTTCTTGCAAAGGGGTAGTTATAGATTGATAATAATTGCAAAGCATAGATTTCTTAACCATTGTCTTATAAACACCATATTTTATTATTTACCAGAATTAATCTGCAGGTCTGTAATCCGAAGGTCCTCTTCCTGTGTGAACCACCATAGGCTCCTTGAATTTGATGGAGCTTGACCAATTTATATTTCCTGAAGACTTGAGCAGGAATCTGGATTGTGGAAACTACTATCTGTTTTAAAATTCTTTAGCTAATAGAAGAAATGGTATAGCTTATAGAAGAAAATGCACCATTCATTAAATTTTATAGGGATATCTCAGAGATATGAAAGGAAATTACCAAAGAATAAGTTAGGAAAAGGAAACGTGAAAGAATCCTTTCCTCTTCCTTTTTGAGAGCACCAAAGCACCCTTCCTCGTTGATTTTACTTATACCACTTTTGGTTACTAAAAATGAAATCTTTCAAAGACTAGCTTTTTTTTCACTGAAAATGTTATGATTTTCCTTTTTTTTTTTTTTTTTAGGAATAAAAATGAACCATAATTTTAGTTACGCTGTAGAAATTCAATCCCAAATACGAGGGACAAGAGCCTGAATGTAAATTTTAAAAATGGTGGGGCTTTGTAGGAAAAAGTGATGAGAGAGAAATAGAAATAAATGTACTGATTTTGTATTCTGTAAAACCCAAACTTTGACTCTAAATCAATAAATCTTTGAAATGTGAAACACAGGATCATCCAGGCAAAATAAAAGTAAATTCAGGAAAACTGTGTGAGGGAACCAAGTAATCTGGTGCTTCAAATTTTATATCAAGATGTATTTGGATAAAACTCAAGTGTGAGATTTTTAAGACTGAAAAAAACCCCATTCCACTGATTAATAGCAGTATTGGAATTAGGCTGAAACCAGTTGCTTCCTAAAAACCAACTTCAAGTTATTTATTCTTGCAAGGTACGGTCTCCAGTATCCACGACATTGTTATGCCTCTCCTTAAGTCCTCTCTGGACTATGAAAGCTTGTATTTATCACTGAGATGTAACAAAGTTGCTGCATCCAACAGTTCCCCTTGGAGAATGATAAATTTTAAGGATATGTATCTCTCCTAAAGTGAATGAATGAGAAAACCCTCTTGATAGGTAGCAGGGAGCAAAGCAAGGGGAAGGGTATGTTAATAAGTTTTTAATCTTCAGAGAAAGCTATAAGGTCAAAATATGAGAGAAATTAGAAAAAAAAAATTAAAAGCAACTTTAGTTTCAGGTTAAATTAAAAGTTGAACTTCAGTTGGTTCATCTTTAAACTTAGTTGTCCTTGAGCTAGAGCGTGTGTGTGTGTGTGTGTGTGTGTGTGCATGTGTGTGTGTGTGTGTGTTTGTCAGTTTCTTTTGAGGATTGAATTTTGCCTGACTAGTATTCGGAAGAAAATTCCATTTCTTCCGTTTTAGGAAGAAAATAGGCTACCACGTTAGGAGGACCTGGCTGGCCCAGTTTTTCCTAATATGGCTTGAATGGCTTGCTTATTTGAGTATTCCTTTAAATATAAGACCTGGAAAACATGTGATCTAAATATCCCTGGAAAGCTGCTCAGTGTGTTACCTTCTTCTATTCCAGGGGTTTTGAGTGAATTTATTTTCAGCAACTGTAAAGGCTGTCCCTGCATTGGAATTTTCCAACACAAAGAAAGTTCTCTAATACTATGCACATTAGAGGACCTTTAACAAGCTTTGAGAGTATTTTGAGGTACAGGTGGTGACCTCAGTATTTAATTCAAGTGTCTGGAGGCAACATAGAAAACTGCAACGTGGGCAAATCAGTTCCATTTTGGTGTAGGTATGGCAGTGCTAAGATTTACCTGCCTGTCAGGGTCATTATTCATGTTAACAATAAGCATATTAACAACTGTTCTCAAGATTGTACCTTTCTGAGATGTGCAACATGTATATGACAAAGATGTGCATATTGTAACACTAAAAGTATCTCTCTTTTTTTAGGATTTGAGTAATAGCATATGTGGAAACTCGAAGAAAAGTAATCTGAACAGGAACTCCTCGTATGTATTATTAGTATATTAAGACACTCATCACATGTTTTTAGGAAGAGATGTCTGTACTGTCTGCAGCTCTCCACTTCAGTTCTGCAATATACTTGGGATGAGAAATTAATGAGAAATGGAGAGTTAGGGCAATTCAGTTTGTTTTAAGTTTCTTTCGAGGAAGTCTTATTGATGGAGATAAAGGAGATCCATTTAAACAAAGTGTATGATTTTAGGTGTAATAGACACCCTTTCTAATTCTAACAATAACTGAATTTTCTGATTCAGTCACTAAGCTGACAGCTGGACTTGATGATTTAGGAGGTTTTTTCCAGACTTAATAGTTCTTTGATTCTGCAGTGATTCTGTGGTTCTATGACCATACTGTCTTAAATTAACCATTTCTCCAATCTAGTCAGCATGGAAGGTTTCATTTGCTTTTGCTGTGCAATTGTATGTTTTATTTTTAAATAATTACAATGCTAGACACTCCTGAAAACTTCTCTCATCCACTGATTCATCTCTTTTGTGCTGAGTTACACATTTACGAAATATTTAGCTTAGTTTTCTTCATGCATTTTCAGAAGTTAGTAAGCATTGATTACATTTAGTGAAAGTATACCAGTTTCATAAGAGGTCTCCATTTTCTTGTGCGGTTTTTAATTTTTTTCCCAGCTTGATTAATCATTCTTATAGTATTAATAGTGTTTTTGCTACATGCAGTGCTGTCTGTATGTTCCTTTTCCTTCTCTTTCCTATTTTCATAAATTTCTTCTAGTTTTTTTTTTTTCAGCACTGCACATGAAGTAAGTGCGATCTTTCTAGAAGATACTAGAAAGCTGTCACAGCCCAAGTGATTTCACTGTGTTTTTTGGGGTTTTATGCCTACTGTGTGTGTGTGTGGCTGGTCGTTCTGCTGTTGTTGTTGTTTGGGGTTTTCTAGTGTGTTTTTCCTTTTTTCTTTTTTTTACACCACATCATTTATAGGTGGTAGGCAAACTGCACACTTATCAGCAGGGCGTAAAGGCTGTTGGGTGGCCCAAATAACTCATTTAATCTGTTGTCTTCAGTGGGGCATCTCTGGTCTATGCTTTAATAATATTAATGCTGATGCTGTAGTCTTTTTGTAACCAGACCTGCTAATCCAAAGAACCACCGATTTAAGAAGTGTGTCTTTGTACCAGTAATGGTAATGACATAAGGAGCTGTTAATATATCTTGGCATTGTCTAAAAAATGAACAGTTGTGTAAGTGATTGAAAAGTCTGTAACTGATACTGCTATTGCAGTGTAAAAGATGTGAACAGCAGTGCAGACTCCAGAGCAGCTCAGCATAAAGCAGAGAAAGAAACATGTAGACTAACGTGTCAGTTCTTCAATACCTGCAGATTGTTGCTGATGGTTGTGTTGAACAAAGTTGCACTGAAGGTTGTTTTGCTTTATGATTGCTGAGTCGTATCTCTTTACGTGTGATCCCTGTGAACCAATGTTAGCTTAATGACAGAAATGTTGGATTAAAATATCAAATATTTGCTTTTAAACAGATTGAGAACTCCGGAGAAAACTGACAGTAAGTTTTCCATTGCTTGTCACTCATTTTAATTCCCATCTGCAATTCTCACGCTGACAATTCTGAAGTACAAAATCTAAAAAGAAGTTAATTTACTGTAGTTGAGGATTATACCACAGATATTGTTTTACGTGTTAGTAACTAAATTATAATTTAAAGTGAAAGATTTCTTTTATGAGAAACATGTTTTTCTCATAACAACTGCATAATCTTAAAAGGAAAGAATTTATTTTTACTCTAGTCTGCCCAGTAATGTCCTTTCAGCAGGAAGAAGCTCTTTAAGTTGCTGCTGCTTTGATCCCTGACAGTCTAAGTGATTTCCTGAGTTAAACCAGAGTGTATGTCTGAAGATAGATTATAAGATTTTTAACGTATGCTTGATTTTTCAAGTTGCAATTTTGTGTAATATCTCTCTTTGTGTTGTTTACCTGGAATTCTGAAATCTGTGAAGGGCTGAATTTGTTATGAAATGTCCGATGAAGAACTTCAAGGTTATAGTGAGGAATGACTTTGTTCCTCAAAAGCAAGTGTTAGTAACGTCACTGGTATTTGTTGAGTTTTAGTCTACCTCCCAGTTTTCCTGGCATGACTCCTAGCTGTAAGAGGTTGAGCAGCTGGGCATCTATTCTTTTTGAGATTAGCTGTGGTGCAGGAATGAGCTGCTCCTAGTCTTATCTCCACTTCATGTGCTATTCTTCCCAGGTCCATCTGCACACAAAGCACTTCAGTGCTGAAGTCTTCTGCTGCTAGCAGAGTGAGCTGTAGGGCTGGTCTCTAGGGGACACCATTGTTATGATCAAAATCCAGTTTTCACATTCTCAAAAGACCCCTTGTCATGTTCTGTTTTTTTGCAACATACAAAATGCTGCAAAAGTAGATGGGTCCAGCAAGAAAGAAAGCGCGTGGGGCTTTGGATCACTAAGGGGAGTGAAAATGCTGACCCTTCCCCAATATCCACAGATGTTTTCATATAAGATCTCTTTCACTAGATAAGGGAGTAAAAGCAGATAGAATTCACCAAGCAGAAAAGCGTAGAGTTCAAAAACTTTGATGAACATTGTTTTGGTTATCTCATTTTTTGAAAATTAATAGTACTACAGTGTATATATATACTGAAATCTGATATTTTGAAGGATGGTTTTCCAGGGGAACAAAATTATTTAATCTAGTTCATGAAAATGTGTTCATTATTCTTAGTTGTATTAAAAAGGCTTTTTATAAAGCAAAGATTTTTGGACCAGATTTGATCTGTCTGAGCCTGTTAAATGTGTAACCACTGAAAATGTCCGTCTGCTTATATTTTAACAGCAGTTTGGATGTTGTGGGTTGATGGGACAGTATTATTATAAATTTGGTGCAATAGTACAGTTAATGGAATGCTTAATGGCTGAGGATGGAGCTGGAAAGCTCATATCTTTGGGAGGCCATGAAGCATGGTGGATAGCAAAGTGCTTTTGATATCCTGGGGGTCTAACTGGCTTAACATGTCCTTGAGGTTAACATCTCATTCTTCCCACCACTTCCTTGAATAAATAAGTCATCTGGCTATATTACACTGATGACTGAAATCTGCCAATATACAGTACGTTATAATGTAGTTAAAGCCCATTAGTAATTCTCCTCTTTAGAATGATGAGCCAGCAATTCTAATTAATCTGTTTTGTGACAAACTCTGGGATGGAAGGAACTAAAAGATCATACATTTATGTCTGTTACAATAATAATTACAACAATCCTTTAAACATTATTTCAGAAATCTTCTCCTGCTTGAAAACATCTCAAGAGTTGCATCTTCACTACTCAGGTAAGCAGGAGGCATCAGGATGACAGCTGAGACATTTAGGAAATTAAAAAAAAACATTAGCTCTCTCTTTGTCATTCACTGTGATTTTCGTTTTGAGGACTTGCACAATTGCCCACTGCTAAGAAGGTTCTGTGTTAATTCATGTCTACCACTTCAATGAGAGAACTATTGGATTTTTACTTGTTGATAATTGCTCTGCTCTGGGTATTTATGGCAAATCCAGAGCAGAATGTAGATAATCACTTTCAAAATATCAGTGGAAATCATGAATACAGGTTGGATTCCTGAGGGGGCAGAGGAAGCCCTCATTTGTTTGTAGCTGTCAGTCCCCTCACTCCTCCCAAACCCTCCTTTGTACTGTCTGGAATTCTTTTCTTTGGTTAACTGGTCCTGTACTACTTAATCTGTGTTTGTATACCTATGAACTCCTGAAAATCTGGCAGGGAATAAATGCTTTGAATGCTAATTGCCTGCAGTCCTGCCTTTCCCTGAGCTGAGTGCACATGATTTTCCCAGAAGGCCTGGATGTCAGCTTTTCGAGGAGAACAGAGCAGAGATTGCCAATAGATGTCACCATTGCTCACAGGACTTGGCCTCCATTACAGGCACGGCTGGAATAAACCAGAAGTATTAGCAGCCCCCTTAAATTCAAAATCTGCACAGTTTTCACTGGGAATAACACCTCTTGGCTTGCAATCAACTGTACAGAATTAATTTCTCTGGCATGGTGGCATTGTTGCAGTGATGGATTTGATACTTGTGTGGCACGCTATTTGAGATGAGGTTGGGCTTTTAGCACAGACAGAAGTGGTTTCCCATATGAGTTGATAAACGTCTTCAGAGGTTTTCAGTGTAGGTTTTCTTTCCTCAGGAAGATTAGGACCGAATTTAGCCAACTAGGCCCAAAAATTTAGCACTAGAATTCTGTAACATATATTGCTTTTGTGTTATTCTTGCCATCATTTTGAGCAAGCAAATATAATTCTCCCTCTATGCACACCCAAAAGAACTAGATCTTAGTCCCAAGTTTGGCAGCTGCTGCAAGTGCATGTCACACGGCTTCTCAAAGTTCTAGAGTGACAGCTGGCCGGGTCTGACACATGGCATAGATTTTAGCAGCTCCTCTGTTCACCTCCTTCTTTCTGCTATGCACAGATTTCATGATCAGAGTGTGCTCTTAGCACAGCACCAAAGGAAGATCTCATTTTTCAGTCTATGCTCCAAAACTGTTCAGACATAGTAACCAGCTCCCGTTGAAATTGGTATGTTTAAACAAACCTTGAACTGGAGTATGAAGTGCAGAACTTCTCAAATGAGGACTGCAGTTCATGGGGTGTATGTGTCATGGGTGCCCTTGACTCTACCCTTCTGGACTCAATAATCTCTAATTAAATTTTGCTCAAAGAAATAATCTTAAAATAAGGGTAGATGATGTTCAAGCTCCATAAGTTCCATAGGCTCCAGAGTTTGTCACCATGGCTTTTTGATTAGTCTGCAGAGAAACACAGCTCTGGTGTGGTTCACTCTATGCTTTGTATGATGATTTTGCCTTCAACCATTCAACAGGGAAATTAGACAGTCAGACCATTAGCATCCAAGTTGCCTCCTAGTTCCAGTCTTACCCTCTTTGTGCCTTACTTTACACCTCTCTCCTCCTTCCTGACAACTCAGTTATTGTGAGAACAAATCCCTAAATATTTGCTTGACTCTCTGAAGTTTTGAAGGTGTTTGCCTGAGAAATATGCTGCCAGTTAGAGAGATACAATAATGCTGCTGATATTTTTTGGCAAAGAGTCTGAATGTAGAAACAGTAGTCTGTATAGGGGAAGTTTGGATTTCCTGTCATACCTTGCTAAATCTCCAGGTGCTTCTAAGCCTGACAAGACAAGCAATGAAGGCAGTTGGGGTCAAGGCATCTCATCTGCACATGGTGAGTGTTGCTGCCCTGGAGCTGGCAGGAGGAGGATGCACCAGCAGCCCTTTGTGAAAGGAGGAAGATGAGGAGATGGCAGAAGAAGTCCTTCTAGGCAGGGTGCAAGTGGCTTTCCCAGAGAGCCTGTTTCTTTGGACGGAGGGAATTCATGGACAGGGTAAAGAGCAGCAGCTGATGTTTGTGAGATATGATGGGTCAGTACCCTGGTTCTGGCCATGAGGGGGCATGGCTAGGACTTGGAGGTTTTTCTACACCAATTCACATAATTTTATGGTGATGGAGAAAGGGAGAAAGGGGTCCCTTCCATGTTGGGGTAGCTAAGGTTCACTTATTGCAAGTTTCCATGTAGTGAGTATTCACATGTGAATTGTTTGCCTCTCTGTTATTAATATTGCTGCTCTTACTTTCATTTTCCTATTTTGTTGCTGTTTCCAGTAAATTGATCTTATCTAAACCCATGGTCTTTAACTTTTATGCCTCCAGTCCTCTCCATCCTGCAACTGGGAGAAGAGGGAGGGTGAGGGGGGAAGTGAATGAGCAGCGCATGGTCTGGAATGTTTCAGTGGGAATACTAAACTGGGGAGCACCATTCCTAAACTGCAACAATCTTGTTTGGTGTTCCATGCAAAACCTGAAGAGCTGAGATAACAACAGATAGGGTAAGAGTGGGTTGGAAACAAATTTGATCTAAGTATTTGTTGTATTAGGTATGTCACAATGCTGTAACCTAACCCTGTATGTTTCAGTATGTGCACTATGCGCCCGTTGAGGTGCTCCTTTTCAGAGCAGGGAGAGGGATCAAGATGGCTTTGTTGCTGAACTGTGTGATATCAGCTTATGATATGATAACCTCAAGGGCAAAGAGAGTAATTTGAGATGTGTATTCAGTGTTGGTCTCCTACCTGTCCCTCAGGCACTACCTTTGGGAAACCATAAACCGTGTCCTGGGCTGTATCACGCACAGCATTTCCAGCTGGTCAAGGGACACGATTGTCCCACTCTGCTCTGGGCTGGTGTGGTCTCACGTTGAGTACTGTGTGCAGTTTTGGGCACCACAATATAAAACAGACATTAAGCTGTTAGAGATCATGCAAAAGAGGGCCATGAGGATGGTGGAGGGGTTGGAGTGGAAGCCTCGTCAGGAGCCGCTGAGGTCGCTTGGCCTGTTGAGCCTGGAGAAGAGGAGACTGAGGGGAGACCTCATTGCAGTCTTCAACACCTTCACAAGGGGAAGCAGAGGGGCAGGTAGTGGTCTCTTCACTCTTGTGACCAGGGACAGGATTTGAGGAAATGGCATGAAGCTGAGTCAGAGGTTAGTTATTCAGGTTTAGGTTGGATATCAGGAAAAGGTTTTTCACCTGAGGAGTGTTTGGGTGCTGGAAGAGGCTCCCCAGGGAAGCGGTCGTAGCACCAAGCCTGTCTTGAGTTCAGGAAGCATTTGGACAACATTCTCAGGCACACAGTGTGACTCTTAGGCATGGGGCCAGGAGTTGGACTTGATGATCCTGATGGGTCTGCGTCCTGATGGGTCTCTCAGCATATTCTATGGTTCTGTGTTTCTACAATAACTGTACCAAGCCTGGAAGCAGAACAGAGAAGGATTATTTTCCCCAGCTTTTCACGCCTTTTTTCCTCCTTGAGATCTGTTACCACAGTGTTTGAGAATTCAGAATTCCCTTTAGATATTAAGGAAAGCATGATCTTGTTGCTAAGTCTGCCAGGTCTCTTCAGTGCAGTCTTACACTGATTAGAAAAACGGATTCTTAGGAAGGTCTTTCAGAGATCTACCCTGAGGGTGGATAGTCATGATTGGCCTGTAGTATGGGAGAAAATGGGCCACCTTCTGAAGGATTATTCTGCTCCAGTGGCTTGGAAGTTCACCCCTGAACAACTACAGGAGCTTGATGAAGTGGCAGAATATTTGAAAGAAAAGTGCTGTGGCAGCTCCAGAGAGATGCAAAGTTCTGCAGTGTTCAGGGCCCCGGCTATTGTTTGTCAGACACTGCTCACAATACTAGAAAGCACCCTCAGGGGGAAGAGGAGGAAAGCAGAGAAAGATGCACTGGGGCCTCTCAAACTGCAGGTGAACCAGAGGAACAACCCATGCTGGTAGCAGTTGCTCCTGTACAGAAGAAGAAATTCAAGCCCAAACCAGTTTGCATACTGAGGGATGAAGAGGAAGCAGGGCCCTCAGAACAGGAAGCAAGACCAGAGAAAATCACCCCCTAGGTGAGCTGCAAGGCTTGGGAATAGTTTTCAGCCACCAGTCAGGAGAGTCCCTGGTGACCCGGCTGCTTTGATGCTGGGATGTGGTGGCCCATGATATGGAAATAGATGGTAGTGAAACCAAGCAGTTGGGATCCATGCCCGAGGATGTGGGCATTGACAAGGGGACTGGGAAGAGAACAGAAACTCTCAGAGGTGACTCTTGTCAAGTGTGAGGTAAAGGTGACTACCCAACTCTGGCACTAGGAAGATCATCTTTTTTTCCTCTCTA
This sequence comes from Oreocharis arfaki, assembly GCA_013398015.1. Lineage (NCBI taxonomy): Eukaryota > Metazoa > Chordata > Aves > Passeriformes > Paramythiidae > Oreocharis > Oreocharis arfaki. The sequence goes on along the minus strand of VZRR01011337.1, from coordinate 653,724 downwards.
TTGGCCTGTGCTTTGGCTGTGGAATGGTCTCTCTGCAGGGCCTCCCTGCCTTCAAGAGAGTCAACAGCCCTTCCCAGTTTTGTATCATCGGTGAACTTGCTTAGTATCCCATCGAGCAAGTTGAAGAGAAAATTTTCCATCCCCTACCGGTATGGACCAGAGTCTATTGGGAGCTATTGGGAGCAAGCAGCCCCCTACTCAAGAGAGTACATGACACCATGAGGTAACCTGGGTTTTTTTGTCTGACCATGGAGAGGACATGAGGAAGTGGGATGGAGAACCTACCTCTGTCCTGGCAGCATGGGTATGTGAGTTGAGAAGAAGAACAACCACCAAACACCACTCCAGTTTCCAGTGAGCAAGTCCTCAGAGAGAACAGAAGAGCTGATGTTACTTCCAATCCTCTTGAAGGGACCTCCAGCTCATTTTTACAAGAAGTGAACAGTGACTGCTAGGACCAGAATTAGAGGGGTTGTTCCTCCAGCCAGCTAGGGGAAGAGGACAATCAGATCTATTGGCATCAGATCAGGCATCCCATGGCCTGGCATATCAGACCTACAACAGTATTGGGCTTTAGTTGACCCTGGAACAAAATGTACCCTGATGCCATCAAGACACGTAGGTGCAGAATCCATCTCTATTTCTGGGGTGACAGGGGATCCCAGCAGCTGACTGTACTGGGAGCTGAAGTGACCCTGACTAGGAATGAATATCAGAAACACCCCATTGTGACTGGCCCCAAGGTCCCATGAATCCTTGGCATAGATTATCTCAGGAGAGGGTATTTCAAAGACCCAAAAGGGCATTGCTGGGCTTTTGGGAGACTCACTCACTGGTTAATAGTCTCATATGGCCAGTGTGCAAGTCCAGTGGAGAGTGGAGACTGACAATAGAATGTCAGTGGCCTGAATGAAGTCACACCACCACTGACCACTGCTGTGCCGGACGTGCTGGAACTTCAGTATGAACTGGAGCCCAAGGCAGTCAAGCGGCACCACCATCAATATTGCAAATGTCTTTTTCTCCATTCCTTTAGCAGCAGAGTGCATGCCACAGTTTTCTTTCACTTGGAGGGATGTCCAGTACACCTGGAACCAGCTGCCCAAGGAGTGGAAATACAGCCACAGTATTTGCCTGATGCCAATACACCAGTACTTGGACTAATCTAGACTGCACTAGAAAAGGGTGAGGCTCCAGAACATTTGCAATACATTGATGACATCAACTTGTGANGTGCACGCCACAGTTTTCTTTCACTTGGAGGATGTCCAGTACACCTGGAACCAGCTGCCCAAGGAGTGGAAATACAGCCACAGTATTTGCCTGATGCCAATACACCAGTATTTGGACTAATCTAGACTGCACTAGAAAAGGGTGAGGCTCCAGAACATTTGCAATACATTGATGACATCAACTTGTGAGACAACACAGCAGAGGAAGCTTTCGAGAAAGGGGGGAAGATAATTCAAATCCTCCTGAAGGCCAGTCTTGCCATAAAGCAAAATAAGGTTCAGAGACCTGCCCAGGAAATTCAGTTTTTAGAAGTAAAATGGCAGGATGGATGTGGTCAGATTCCAATGGACATGGTCAGCAAAATAGCAGCTATGTCCCCACCATCTAGCAAGAGGGAAACACAGGCTGTTCAACACACTGTGGGCTTTTGGAGAATGCATATTCCAGATTACTGTCAGATTGTGAATTCTCTCTATTTTGTGATCCAGAAGAACAATGATTTTAAGTGGGATCCTGAACACGATTTTGAACAAATTAAACTGGAGATCGTTCATGCAGTAGCCCCTGGGCCAGTTAGGACAGGACAAGATCTGAAAACTGTGCTCTACAATGCAGGTGGGGAGAAAGGTCTTTCCTGGAGTCTCTGACAAAACGTACCCAGGGAGACTCAAGGATGATCTCTGAGGTTCTGGAGTCAGGAATAAAAAGGACTTGAGGCCTGCTACGCCCCAACTGAAAAAGAGATCCTGGCAGCTTATGAAAGGGGTCGAGCTGCTTTAGAAAGGATTGGCACCAACACACAGCTCCTCCTGGCACCCTGAATACCAGTGCTCGATGGATGTTTGAAGGGAAAGTCCCTGCCACACATCATGCCACATGTGGAGTAAGTGGATCACACAGCAAGCTTCAATAGGAAATCCCAATCCCCCAGGGATCTTGGAAGTCATCATGAACTGGCTTGAAGGTGAAAATTTTGGAATATCATTGGAAGAAGAGGAGGGAGAGGTGACTTGTGCTGAGGAGGTCCCACCATATCATCAGCTATCAGAAAATGAAAAGCAATACATTCTTGTCACTGATGCTTCCTGCTGTACTGCAGGGACACATCAGAAAGGGGAAGCTATTCTGTGGAGTCCTATGTGGCAAATTGCAGAAGCTTTTGAGGGACAAGATGAATGAAGTCAGGTTGCAGAGCTGAAAGATATCCAGCTGGCTTCAGATATTGCTGAACAAGACAAATGGCCAGTGCCTTACCTCTACAATGACTCATGAATGGTAGCAAATGCTCTGTGGGGGTGGCTTTACCAATGGAAAAAGATAAATAGGCAGTGCAGAAGTAAATCCATCTGGGCTGCTGAACTGTGGAAAGACATTGCTGACTGTGTAGAGAAGTTGGCTGTAAAAGCACATTGTGTAGATGCACATGCACCTGTGAGCTGGGCTACCGAAGAACATCACAACAATGGACAAGTGGCTCAGGCTGCCAACATTAAAGTGTCTCAGGTGGACCTAGTCTGGCGACACAAAGGTGAATTATTTCTGGCTTGTTGGACCCATGACACCTCAGGTCATCAGGGAAGAGATGCAACATACAGATGGGCTTGTGGTTGAGGGGTGGACTTCACCATGGACGCTATTTCCCAGGTTACCCATAACTGTGAAATGTTCTGAAATCAAAAGAGGGTAAAGCCTCTGTAGTATGGGGGATGATGGTCAAAATATAAATGTGGGGAGACCTGGCAGATTGATTATATCGCAAACCTGCCAAGGTAAGCTCTATGTATGTACAATGAAAAAACCACTGGATGGCTGGAGATGCACCCTGTGCCTCACACCACTGCCTGGAACACCATCTCGGGCCTTGAAAAGCAAGTCCTGTGGCACCTCAGAAAGAGGTCAGTTGGACAACAGTACCCATTTAAAAAATAGCTTCATATAACCCCAGGTCAGCGAGCACAGTATTGAGTAGGTATCATATTCCCTGTCATGCACCAGCCTCTGGGAAAATTGAACGATACAATGGACTGTTAAAAACCACGTTGGTGGGACCTTCAAACATTGGGATCTGCATTTAGCAAAAACCACCTGGTTAGTTAACACCTGAGGCTCTCCCAGTCAAGGTGGTCCTGCTCAGTCAAAACACCCATGTGCTGTAGAAGGGGAGAAAGCCCCTGCAGTGCAGTTGAGGAATATGTTTGGGAAGTCAGTTTGGATTAGTCCTGCCTCAAGCAAAGGCAAACCCATCTGTGGGATTGGTTTTGCTCAATACCTGAGTGCGCTTGTTGCGTAATGCAGATGGATGGGGAAACACAGTGTGTACCTCAAGGGGATTTGATTTTTGAGTGAGAACAGTCTGTAATGTCAAACTGTGTATGTAATGTTGGTTGCTGAACGACCCTGCCACTGTGTGCCATAACTGCCATGGACAATGAGTATGGACTGCTCCAGATACACCAGTCATGAGCTCATGATGCAGCTTGCAACCTCCTGACAGCACACCAGCCCTCCTGGCCTGGAAGACATCTGGGACAGATAGAACTCACAGTCATGGACTCAATGAACTTGGCAGATATCTTGGAGGGACAGCCACGGATTATGGAAAGGATACCAATACTTATCTATCTATCTATCTATCTATCTATCTATCTATCTGTATATAATTAGAAGGTGTGCGACCTGGACATGAAGGACAAGGTATGGAAGAAGGGGTGGATATGACTTCTTTTTGGCAAGTGCCTGGAGTTCTGTGAAATCCTACTGTTTGTCTCAGATAGGGAGAAGGTGTTGTTGATATACATTAACTAATCTATGTTGAATTAGGTTGACAAAAATTTGGGCATTTTTGGTTGTCCCGAATACTTTCTGACTTCTAGCTAACCATCATCATGCATGCGACCATAGAACTCAAGTCTTTTCTGCAGTGCCAGTCTGCCACAACTGTTTAGCTCTCCACAGACAAAAATTATTTAATTATTTGTTCCCCAAGAGTGTAGATGGCTTCCTTCTCCGGTTTGCTTTTGCAGAGCATTGAATCAACCAAACATAATCTGCCTATGTGGAAAAAAATAGAATGCAAACCTAATTTCATGACTTCTGGGTATCAAGAAGTACCTTACTAAAGCAGCTCGCTTCCTGCATTGCCTTTGGGTTGTTTTGGGGTTTGGTTTTGGTTGGTTGGTTTTTAAAAATCTGTGTCTTTGTCACCAGTTAGTTCTCACTCATCTCCACTGAAAACTCTTTCTTCTGGAGTGCACATGTCCAGAGTTTTGCAGATGTTTACATCCAACCTGCCCCTAAATGGACAAGCAGTACAGCTGAGGCCCGAGGCAGTCATTGCACTTGGGTTGTTGAAGGATGTTTGGTTTCTTAAAAGAGGAAAAGTGAAGAATTTATCTCCATTTCCCAGGGTGTATTAACTTCTGAAATGTCTAAAGGAGACCTGGACTGTCAGCTGTCACTATAAATTATGCTGAAGTTAATCCTGTAGAAGAGGCTGAAGCCTGTTGAAGCCTGTAGAAGAGTAATGATTGAATTTGGAACCTGGCTTATTATTCCAGATGCAAAGCTTTAATGCTGACTGAGTTTCTGGTGTCTTTCTGTCCTGTTCCTGGCTAGGACAGGGTTAATTATTTGCAGAAGCCAGCAGGGGCCCTGGCTAGGAGGACCCAGAGGTTGTTGTCTACTGCCTCAGGTCACTGCCAAAGCTGGGGGGAAGGGAGTCTCTTCTGGGGAGGAGGGATCCCTTCTGGCTCTGTAGTCTTGTCTATTGTCAGGGGTCATTTTTTGTGCCCTTTGTCATCAGTTTGTTGTTGTTACTGTTCATTTGCTTGTCTCATTGCTGTTTCCAACAAACTGTTCTTATCTCAACCCATGATCTTTACCTTTAGTGGCTCCAGTTCTCCTCTCCAGCCCCCCCCAACAGGGGGAAGGACAGGAGGAGGAGGAGCAAACGAACAGCACACGGTTTGACATGTTCCAGTGGGAACACTGAATTGGGAACACCAAACTGGGGAATATAACTCCTAAAACACAACAGTGTGCAAAGGGGAGTTGCTGTCTGCATTAAATGAATGGTGATCAGATGTGACACAGTATCACACTGCTGCCTTCTCCTTGGCTTTGTACACTACAGTAAAGCACAGCCAAGTGTTTTTGAAATTTAGCCACCTTGTTTATTCAATCCAGCAGTGAAATCTATGTTCTTTGCAGCTGTTGAAAGGAACAACTTAATGAGACTTGCTCAGACTATACCATTTACACCAGTCCAGCTCTTTGGTGAGTACCAACTTCTTGCTTATATGTTTTGCTTTATAAACAGCTGGTGCATTATCTTTTAAAGACTGTGTTTGAGATATTTCCTCGGGTTTGTTTCAACAATTCTTTTTTCTGAAAGAGACAAAACAAGATAGAATTGTAGTCATGCAGCAGTTTAGGGACTTTTAGAGGTCATCTTGTCCAACTCCCTCTATGGTCAATTCAGATCAGATTGCTGAGGCCCTGTCTAATTGCATTTTGATTATGTGAATAAATGGAGACTCCTCATTTTCATTGGGCAACCTCTTCCAGTGATTGATTGAATTAATCATGAATCTAGTGTTTTTCCCTGTATTTGCTGGGGTTTCCCTTCCTGTAGCTTCTGTCTATTAATACTCATGTGATTGCTGTCAACCTCAGAGATGAGTCCAACTCCACCTTTTATGTATCTATCATTAGGATTGTGAAGACAGCCAGAAGTTTCCCCTTGACCTCGACAATTTCATTCTCTCTGTTTATCTTTCACAGACACAGACACGAACACAGACACACATGTAAATCTATGTATAGCATGTGCCATCAAGGAGAAAACCAGGTAGTGATTTAAAGGGCACTATTCCTGTACCCGGCACAGAAAACTTTTCCTGTCTTTAGTGTCAAGGAAAAGAAATTTTCACTGTAACTGAAGAGTGGTAGAGCATAATACATAAGTTTTTGGGAAGAGTTCTGAAATTTGTGTGCCCTGTTGGCTTACAGCAGCAGAAGCTCTGCCTCTAGACATTTGATATCTAGGCATTTCCTTCTCGATGGATAGAATATTTGTCTCACAGCAACTAACTGCTGATACTTTCAGCATCATAGGATTTCTTGTGACCTGATTGCTGTAGATAATTAATGTAGCTATGGCCATATTAAGCATTCTAATCTCTGAAGCTCCCAGGAGATACCTTTCTTGGTATTAAACTGTTAAAAGATAATAAAATGAAGATTTAATGTAAGATTTAAAAATCTGTCTAGTATTACTATCTTTATTCGAGTGTCTGTCTTTCATGTAAGATACTGTCTTTTCCAGTTGCTATATTTTAAATTAAAATGTGTGTAAATTGCTGGATTCAACAGCATCTGCATTTGTGCTAATTGGTAAAAGGCAAGCTGAAGAGTGGGAAGGAAATCTACTAGTCTGAACCCAGTCTGTGATTGCTTATGACAGTCTTTGCCATTCTGGCAATTTAGTTACCTCATCACACTTGCCAGGGAAAACCTGTTTCTTATGCCTTAACATTACAAATAATGGGAATTGTAGGAAGAAAAGCCAGATTTAAAAAACCAGTCCACTTTTCTGTTAGTTTACAAATGGTGGCAATAGAAAAGTATTGTTGGTTCTGCTGCAAGAGAGGAATGCTACTGTAGCTTTCCTGGGGGAAACAGAGAGCAGTTGAGTTAAATCTCACTAGGTTCTGCTTGCAGGAAAAATCTTACTAGCAGGAGCAGAACATCTTAAACACTTCATCATAGCAAATAACACCGGAATTTCTAGAAAAAAATTCAAATATTAGTTTAAAATGCCAGAAGTGTAATGTTCCTGATAATTTGCTTTAGCTTGTTCTCCTTGAAATGTCCTTTTCAATCTGATTTCCCTGGCTCATCACATCATGGCCTAGTCACCACTTTTGAAACAACTCAGCTCTCTGTCTGCGGCAAAATGTGGCGCTCTCGACTAGGGTAAATTTTGCATCAAATACAAAATTAAACTCCTTTAATCTTATAGTCAATAACTGTTACAAATTGTTTGCCTTGATGTCATGATTTTTTCTCTAGATTTTTTAAAACTATTTAACTATTATTTTTAATTATTATTTTAAATATTTTTAAACTAAGATTTGAGTTCAGATGTTCTGCTCTTGCAGGTTTGTTTGGGTGTTCGTTCTTTTTCCTGGGGTTTACTTTGTGAAACACAAAGTTAAAAGAAAAATACTGGGAATGTTCCACAGATTACAATTAACTTAAGTCTTATCAAAAATTCTCCTTAAGTCTTACCAAAAATTACACACAGGATATTTAGAGTTCATGCATTGGAGATAAAAATGTTAACCCTTTAAAAATATGTTCTTTTAAATGACTGCTATGGACTAGAATATCAGTGAGCTTTGTTTGTGGTGAGGTATCCAGGAGGTCTTGATTTTATCTTTGTTAGGAGGCATAATATGAGGTCTTTGGACCACTTATTATCATGGTAGAAGAATGAATGTACTAAATAGTCTAAGTTTAGGCAGGGGAAGTTTTCAGACAGATGAACAGTTATGATAAAAAGGCTCTCTTCTTAAAAAAGTGTGGCTTAGAAAGGTGTGTAAAGTGGTGTGTTATTTAAAGACACCAGATGAAAATGCTGTTCTCTCCTGCTAACGACTTTTGCTAACAAAACTTCCTTTTGTTTAAGCTGGAGAGGAAGTGACAATCTTTCAGCTAGAAGAAAGTTCACCCATGCATCTTGATAAAAGCATGTCTTCCTGGTCCCAGTGTGGCACGACTGCAATGATCCAAGCCCTGTCGCGGGAGGAGATGGACGGGGGTCTGCGGAGGGCGATGAAGGTCATTTGTACTTGGTCTGAGAGTGACGCATTAAAGTTGGGACAAGTTTTTATTGTGAAGTCTTTCCTGCCAGAGGTGGTTCGAACTTGGGAAAAGATCTTTCACCATGGCACAGTGTTACATCTCTGTCTGAGGGTGAGTTCAGACCTGAAGGAACATTGACTGGTCTAGCCTGATGTTAGACTGCTTACTTGTTAATGTCTTCAACAATGTTGACACGTGTTTAGATCTTATCTTTTGGAAGAAAAAAGGTTTAGAGCAATATATATCTCCCATTTGTGAAAAACAGATAATCAGGGGGTGTGTGCATGCTTGTTTAGTTTTTTTTACAAATTCATGACACCTTTCTTCATGAAAATGAAGTGATGTTTATAACACTATCTTTTTTTTCAGGAGATTCAACAGCAAAGGGTTGCCCAGAAGTTAATCTACACCTTCAACCAAGTGAAGCCTCATACAATTCCCTATACTCCAAGGTAAATGCAATGTGTTTAAGTACTAGGTGGAAGAAGTTTCTCTTTTCAGCCTCCTTTTCCATGGTGCATTGCAATGATAATGCAATGGAAATAATAATGTCTAAGGATAGTTAATGAAATAAGGATAGTTAATTTTAAGAGGAAAGGTAGGCAGCTTTGAAATCTATCTTCATGGCTACACGTGGTAGAAAAATAAACATTCTGTTCCTTAGATTTAAGCAAGAATTGCCTTTTATATAATTAACTAAACCAATTTGATGTAGCTCATTTACAGTGGGCTAGGGTAAATCAGATTATGTTGTTTGTTCATAAACTATACTTTCTGATCAGGTATGGGTTTTTTTGAGAGTTATCGGACCAAGAAAGCCTTTTTTCTCTCTACCATTTGGTACCTACTGTTGTTGAAAATGCTCCAGCCAAAGAAGACATGTCCTCCTTTTTGGTGTACTTGCTCTGCATCTTGCAGCTTGCTGACTGTGAGTATGCTTATTACCTTGCCAGCTCCTGACAGACAGTGTTTATATCTACAGGTTCCTGGAAGTTTTCCTCGTCTACTGCCATTCAGCAAACCAGTGGCTGACCATCGAGAAGTACATGACTGGTGAATTTCGGAAGTACAACAACAACAACGGAGATGAGATTACTCCCATCAGCTTGCTGGAAGAGCTGATGCTGGCCTTCTCTCACTGGACCTATGTCTACACCCGTGGGGAGCTCCTTGTCCTGGATTTGCAAGGTGACTGCTAGCATAGGATTGCTATTTGAAACTAGATGAAAAGCAGTCATCTCAAAATAGAATTTAGTACTGAGGAATAGGCCAAACTCTCACTTACATGAGAAAATGCAAAGCTCAAGAAACCTCTAGATATCTGTTGTGTGACGCTGATAAATGAGAACACACAGAAACAGTCTAGGTTGATGTAGGTGTAATGGGAAAATAATATTGCTTCAAATGCCTCCAGGCTGAAAGACCAGAAGAGCAGTTAGATAAACTGCAGGAACATTTCATCCAGCTGCAAAAAAGCCTATTCACAGTCAAATTTGTTTTTATTTTTTGTAAGATCTATAAATAGTAGAGAGATTCAAATGTACTCATATGCATATGCACACTTAATGTGTATGTAAATCTGTCAAAAGTGTGTGAACTGCTATCTGCATTTTTTTATTGTTCATATTAATAAATCTGTATGCAGTTTAAATAATCTGTAAGCCTGAATGCTATTCACAAAGTCTAGTCACTCTCTCAAAGAGCATGTGATCATTTTACTGTACATATGTAAGTGGGAAGATGGCATATTTTGACGAGATAAAAGAGTTGACAATATTCAGATGAGCATCACCCATCAAACAGTATAAACACTATGGCTTTTCATTTCTGTCAAGGGAAAAGCCTATGAGTAGCCAGAGACTTAACATATTTATATTTTGCAGCATACAGAAGCTGTAAATTACAAAAAGACATACTTACTATGCAAAATAAGCCTATAATTCCATCCTAGCCTTGATTTGCTTTAGTTGCACATAAAAAAAAAAGGTACAGAAAGAATAAGTGTGTCCTTGCCATAGCCTATGAGAATTTGTATGACATTTGCTCAGGTTTATTACATAACTCTTAGAGTTCCAGAGCAAATGTGTTGGCTCAAAAATGGAGAATTTAAACATCTACATAAATCTGTTTTCGTCTCAAACAAACTGAGATGAGCTCTAGCTTTGGCCTTGTGTTTATCTTTGATTCTCTAATATGGAACTGAGGAAAAGTGCAAGGGCTGCTCTCCTTGCAGTTCTACTAGGATGACTCTACGTGACAATTTACTATTTAATACCAGGGCCATCTCCACATGCACATACAGACACCACATTTTGCCTAATTTACATCAACTGAAATGGCCTACATGGAAATCTGTGGATATTTCAGTCACATTATGCTGTCTCTGGAATCTTTATTTTTGTTGCAGAACATAAATTTACATTATTGAAATAAAAATAAAAAACTATCACATGGTCATACATGTGATGAATACACAGATTTTTCATTAGTGTAAAAGCACAGCAACTTTATCAGATATAAGAAAAGATGGTTTTCATAAAGGTAGTGTACTTTAATCGGTTTGGTGAAAACTGCAACATAGGAGTCAGCATTCAGGTATCACCATGTAATTATTTCTTTAATATGCTTCCTTGGCCACCCAAATGGAGAAAGGGATAACAGACCCAAATATTTGCACATCATGAGGTTGTGGCTCCTTGTATTTGTTACCTTGCAGAGAATGTGTGTCTGAAAGTAGCTCTATTGATACTGGTAAGATCCATATCTGATTAGTACCTGTGCTCCGAGTAAAATAACAATCTTTTGGTTGGCCACAATTTAGTTAGTTGAACTTCAATATAACATTTATTGTATTTGCATACACCGTCCATCTACAAATAAATTAACCTCAAAGCAGCTGAAGTCAGAACTGTATGCAGTTTAAATCAGCTGTAAGCCTGAAGGGTATTCATGAAGTCTAGTGACCCCTTCAAAGAGCATGTGATCACTTTGCTCTACATATGTAATTGGGAAGACGGCCCTTATTTTGCCAATCCTTTACAGATTTTAATACTCATAGAATTTTCATTCCAGGTCATGACCTCTTAAACTATGACACTGTATGATGTACCAAGAAAATAGTCAGTTACATTTTTTGTTATGTGCCAGATTATGAAATCATGACTACCTTCCTTTGTAACACACACACTGTCTGTTTGTTGTAGGTGTTGGGGAAAACCTTACAGACCCATCTGTGATTAAACCTGAAGACAAAAAGTAGGTTTCTTTCTGTTGAAATTATCATTCCTTTCAGACATTCTGCCAACAGTCTGTATATTTAGGATGGTTTTCTATGTTTTGTGGGGGAGGTTCAATTATTTTTTCACATGGTGTTTGGGTTAAACAAAAGTATGATGCCAATGAAGAGGCTACGTCTTCTCCTGTGCTTTGGAGGACTCTAAGTGTCCCAGCTCTCAACACGTGGTAGGAGGTGTATGAATGGTGGGAGAGTCTGTGGTGCTGTGCTGGGAGCAATCTCTTCACAGGGTTTTGCCAAAGGAGGTGAATGTGGCAGTGCAGTTTCCCATAACTGTTCCATGGAGTATATGGGACCACAACGGCTTAAGAGGATGAGGAGAGAGTATCTGGCTCTTGAACCTCTCTGGTAGATTTTATTGTTGCATTTAAGCATGCAGCATGATTTCAGAGCTGTGATATGAAGATGGTAAATCATGAATGGAAACTTACAAAAACTAGATAGACCAGACACGCAGAAATAGCAGTCCGCCTTTGTGAATCAAATTTCAGAATCAGAACCATGGCTGTTCTCCCATTCTGTGACCTTGCTCTTCAGTGGTATTTTCTGTAGCAAGAGCAGAAGCAGTGATGTTGATGGCTGCTCTCCTACAGCTCTTCTGCTCTTCCTAAACCCACACCTCTCTCCAGATCTACCCTGACATCCCTGCCCCTCCCCTGTCTGGTGTTCATTTGACTGCCCTTTGCTCAGCTCAGGCCATTTGATTGAAGGGAAGTCTCATGTTTGGAAGGAAGACAGATGCAAATATGAATAGTCTAATGTAATAAAAAGAGCAATTAATTAACTATAGAAACACCAATGACTTGCCCACAACTTGGAACTCCAAGCTAATTTTGTAAGCAAGTACTTAGTTCTGAGACCATTATGAATATTTCAGAAAGGTAAGTAATAAATGACTGCTTTAATGTTTAATAATGGCTGTAGGAGTATTGGCCATATAACATTTATTTTGGAAGCCACAAAGATGTGAGAGCAAAGATACTCTGAGCACTTCTCAGTGACAAAGTCTTTGCCCTAAGAAGGCCATTGGTTCGTGATAGAAGCTATTGATGGCTCAGGTTAGAGATGCAGAGAGGTCAGTCATGCAGTTGTTCACTAGATTTTAGCAAATACTTTTAAAGTATTGCTACAGATGCATGAAATTCTGATTTGCTACTGTTCAAGTAGATTTTTTATATGAGTGGTATCATAAACTGTAACAGTTATTGCTGTAAACAGTGGAGAGGCACTGACCAAAGTAGTTCACATGGCAACTTAGCTTACCGTCTTTAAAATTGGGATAATATTTATCTACATTATTTTGAAGTTTATTTTTATTAGTGTCCTTCTGTATTGTTTTTGCTATTATATAATTTCGTGTAACTGATTAATAAAATTTGATCATATAGATCTTATTTTCAGAACTTTTTATTGTTTATCATCTGCAAAATAGTTAGTTCTAGTTAGAGAGCAAGTGTTGATTAATTAATCAAACCCAGCTTGATTTTCTTATATTCAGGGAAATCTTCAGAACAGCAACTTGTGAAACTATATTGTTTAATTTTGGGTTCTAAAGCAACAAGGCAGTGAAACTGTGGTGTTTTCTGTAAGCAAGTACCCAGCTCTAAGAAATACTTTTTAAAAGAGTAATAAGAATTACAATGTAAAAGCACTGTCTTTGCTCTAACCTTCATTTGCTCACAGTAGAGACATTTCTGACAGAGGCAAGATGTGTTTTAAGTTTTCTTTTGTTGGTAAGATACTTAGGTAAGATCAAAACCTGTCTCAAAAGATGCTTTGAGCTCACGTTCTCTTGGAAACCTACGAAAAAAGAGATGGCACCTGACTGATGGGGCTGATTGAAATTTTAGCTTTACTTATAGTTAAATTATTTATGTTTTGCTTCTTTAACTCCATCAGTTTACTGGCTCATGTTATTATCATGTCATGTATCATGTAAGTCTTTTATTTCAGACATCCCATACTCTGTTTTGGAAAGGACTTTGCAGTGGCAAAGCGTGACATCTAGGTCTGTGACAGTGCTTTATGTCTTGGTTTTATCTCAATATCAAGACAAATATAATAGATCTGGTTGGAAAGTATGCCTAATGCTGTGACATCTCAGACAGATTCTGAGCTGATGAAAATCAGTGTAAGATCTGGCCACATGCACTGCATAGAATGTATGAAGTGATAAAATGGTGTTGCAGATCGACTCTAAGAATCAGGCAGGGACGCAGGTTTCATACACACGCCAAGGTCCCGGGCCAACGGGCAAAAGCCTCAGCCCTCGTTTTATTCTCACACTTATATACATATGTACAGACAATCAACAATTGGATGAAGAGGTTAAGCCTCTCCAAATTGATAGGATATAAATTCAGTCTATCACCTTCCTCTGCTTCCGGAGAAGGAATGCAAAACAATTCTAAAAGTACAGCCTAGGAAAGATTCGCTACAAAAGCATGGGCATTGTTTATCTTACAACTTATGAGAAAGTTTTTCACTGCTAATGCGAACAAGGCATGTAGTGAAAAACTAGAGCAACAAAATGGTACAGGTATGACATTCACAAAAGGATTTCCCTTAAAACAGATGTCATTGAGGCACAGCAGCAAGGTTTTAATATGGTTTTAACACTTCTGTACTGCCCAAACATGGAGAAGAATTGCCCCAAATGCAGTACTCTGGATGCTTTTTTAACATGTACTACTTGGCAAGGCCACAACAAAGTTAATGCAGGTAAAGTTTTCACAGATATTAGGTTCAGCTTCAGAGACGAGGAAAAGAGTGTTTTGAGTTTCAAACTGAAAAGAATTGATACATTCACAGAGCACCTGTTTTCAATAGTTTGATATTATCACCACCTGAAAGATTTTTCCTGATTTTTTTATTGAAATGTTTCTTTCTGTCCTGCCTACTGACAACATAGAGAAAAAAAGTCAACAGTTTCCTCCTTCTTTTTTTTTTTTAAATAATTTTAAACTACCCCCTAATCTTTACATGTTATAGTTTCTAGGCTGGTGATCATTTCCAATTTATCCTCAGATTTCTTGAAATAGTTTTCCAGATTTAAATGCAGTATTCCTCTTCAATCATTGCCAATACTGGGTACAGAGGAAAGGTTACTTCATAAATGTTACAGAGAGTATACCATTTTATCTCAAAATAGAGCGAGGAAAAATCATTCTGGCTTGTGTTACTTGCTTCACCTTGGATGGAGAAATGATTAAGTTAGAGGAAGTATCAGAGTAGTTGTGTGGCCTTGAAATTAGCAAAGTCTTCCTAATTTCCTATACCTGCTGAAGCAAATACTTAAACACATTCTATTTCTATGGCATTTCATCAGATTCCAGCAAAGGTTAGAAATGGCTATATTGCATCATGTTATTTAAAGCATATATATGGCCCTTGAATGATAATTCGCGTCTTCCCTTGTTTGATGCATTAATTTTCATTAAAAGATGATTAGATGAATCCTTCACAGGATCCAGGAGACACATAATCTCCAGTGTCTGCGAGAAATTAGAAAGACTAGGTTTTGTATAGTAGTTTTAGCTAATCATTGCTGTTGTCCTGCGTGAAAGGGAAGAGATTCGTGTCTGAACTCTGCTTTCTTTAGAGAGAATATAGTTTTGTTAGTGTGAATTACAGATAGATTTCAGAAAATTAAAATATTTTTCTGTAGCTTCTCAGAGCTGTAATTGATTTCAGATTTTACAATGTGCTGTTTTCACTCTGCATATCATTAAAATAAAATACTAGCATTTGTAAAGTTTTCTTTGGAAGTGTTTCTTGTGTGCTGTGTTCCATAGCATCTAGACTGTCACATTCATGAGAATAATTGTGCAGCTATACTAAAATTAATGAGCACTGAGATTTCAGACTACCTTAAGAATCTGTTGAAATTATGTGGTACTTCTAATATGTGTGGGGACATAGCTGGCTTCTGTTTGTAATTGTGGTAGTTTCTTTCAGATTATGCAATCCACTTCCACAAATGGATTCCCTAGTAGCATTGTTGAATTGGTCAGAGAACAGACACATGGAAATGAGCACAGGAAGAAGACAATAAATTTTAAAATCTTGCATTTCAGCAGCATGCTGTGGGTTTGGGGGTTTTAATTTTTTTTTTTCATTTTTCTATGCTGCATATTGTTGTGACTAGGGTTCTCTTAGCTTTTGTTTTTCTGGTTTTAATTGAAGAGCAAATAAGTCCTTGTTAGCTCTGTTTTGTTCTCACATGCCCACCACCAAAACTAGAACCAAACTGCTTGCTTCTTGGGAATGAGTGGTGGCTGCAGCAGAATCACACAGATTATGGCATATGTCACCAAAACGTTGCTGTGCCCAGATTTCCTTCGAGCATTTTAGTAGGCACTGCTGGGTCTGTCCTGTCTCCCTTTAGAGAAAAAGAAAAGTAGTGTGGGGTATATGTAGGCTAATATTTTATTGGAACTGACAGTTTTCTTGTCTCATATCTAAAAAAACTTTAAACGTGTATTAAGTTTTGATTGTCTTGATAAAAAAGGGTTAACTGATTTTAAAAAAATTAAAAATGTCATCATCTCTCTCCCCTATAATTGCTTTATTTTAGATTCACTAATTTTTAAAGCATTTTATTTTTAGGTCTGGAAAGATGGTATTTGGACCAGCAAACCTAGGAGAAGATGCAATAAGAAACTTCATTGCAAAGCATCGTTGCAACTCTTGCTGCAGAAAGCTGAAACTTCCCGGTATGCAAAGTAAAGACAAATCTTTTAATCTATGTATAACTTTGTAAGTGCAATAAAATGAAGGCCTAGGTGTGCTATAAAGACAAGAACTGAAATTCTATTGAGCTGAAAGATTCTGGTAGGCATAGTCTTCGGGTGCAAAGGCAGATAGGAGAACACTGCTCTCTTGCCTACCATCCATGTGAGAGTGGGAGCTCATCAACCTGATGTTGGCATTCAGCATGAAAGCTTCTTCCCATTGAATTGTTTCCCTTTCTTTGCTAAATGGGAGCCCATT
This sequence comes from Oreocharis arfaki, assembly GCA_013398015.1. Classification (NCBI taxonomy): domain Eukaryota; kingdom Metazoa; phylum Chordata; class Aves; order Passeriformes; family Paramythiidae; genus Oreocharis; species Oreocharis arfaki. The sequence goes on along the minus strand of VZRR01011337.1, from coordinate 637,337 downwards.
TTTCCAGGGTCATCACTACAGATAACACCTGCAATAAGTTTTAGAATAAGGAAGAGTAACAATAGGAAATTTGCAATGCAATAGCTGGGGAAAGACTCACTGGAGGTTTTCTGGCCCTGCTGCGGCCCCTACTTATGCTTAGTTGGATTACCAGTTGTTCATGCCATATTTGGTAGAATGGGCTTCTGTTTGATGTGTGGCAGGTTTTAAAGACTGAAACCCAAACCAGACTGCTTTCTGAATGCCTTTTCAGCCACCAATTTTTTTTCTGTAGAGAAAGCTCCTTCCCTTCATTGCCTACATGGAGTAATAATTGCTGTTTGATTCTGAAACAGAAACTGCAGTGTTATTGGTTTTGATTATTTTTGTCTGTGGCAGCTGGAGATAACAGAGAGGAAAATAATCTGAATGAATACAGTCAGGGAAGGTTCACTCATGTGGGCTCACACCACTGAGTTCCCCAGGGCTCTCAGCTCCCTGGTTCTTACTTGCCTTGCTCCAGATTTTCTTCCTCCTGGAAACGTCAAACAAACTGCCATCAGTTACTCGGCTGAACACTGCTCAAGATGTATGTGCTTTTCAAACATTTACTTGGCTGCATTGTTGAATTTGTTTTCTTGCCACAGATTTGAGAACAAGTGACTACACATTGGAAACTGTCGGTCCAGCCTTCGAAACAGAAAGGGAAACAAGCACCAAAGAAGCTGATGATGCAGACGAGCCTTCTGAGTATGACACACAGCTGTGAAGCAGAGAGCCCGTGTGTTTGCAGGCGTGAAAATGCATCCCTTATCACTGCCAAGGGTCTGTCCAAAATCACAAAATACAGGCGACTGAGTGCAGCATCTGTCTGCCCTTGCAAGACCCTATAGACAACGAATGAAAAAAATTAGCTTTATTTACTCCCCTTCCATGCTCTTGTGCTGTTCTTTCTCATAGGGATTAATGAACTGCCAGGAGCAGGTCACCCCTCAGCTGGATGAACAGTCCCATCAGTGCCTTTTTTTTTTTTAATGCAGATCATGGTTCCAAATTGTGTTTTTTTAGGAAAATGACTGTGACAAGTTAATTTCCAAGTGGTAGTGTGTTTCTCTTTCTGCTCTTTAGTAAATAAACGAATGTATACACATGTGCAAGTCATTCATTTTCAGTTGGAGCCTACTCAGCCCTGTGCTTACTTTTTCTTGGGCATAGAAGGCTCTCCAGGAAATTGCAGAAATATTACTTTCTCTTGATTATTGATTTTGATGCAGAGACAAACCAAGAATATATGAGTAATGAATTCATGGTTTAAACAGTAGTCATGACAGTTAGGCTGAAAAATTTTGTAGGAAATTTGTCTTGAATTCTTCTCACATACCAAGAAAAAGTTGTACAATAAAATAGCGGATTATTGGACCCACAAGCATGGATTTTTCTCATTTTGAGTTGATGGAGTTGGTTATTCTGTGGTCTTTAATACAAACATAAAGAACAACCTTGAATGTCATTTGACTTTTAGGACTTGCCTTTCTTTATAATATTTTAGCTTCTGAACGTTTTAAAGTTGCAAATGGAAGAAAGATTTTAGAAGTCACAAAGCATGTTCTATCTGGTATTTAACTTGTCAATGCCAGGGTGAACATAGGACTGTTGTCTGACAGTGGTGCAGTTATATTTGGCAGCATCCACATTCTTTTCTGTTGATGTCCTCTGATTAAAGCTGAAGTTCAGAAAACAGAAAAATCAGTCTGTGCAATATGATTTTGTAGAGCAAAGATTGAAAAGAAATGTTCAGCAGAAATATTTCTAATACAAGTGGTGTTCTAATACAGATCACACCATTAAAGCAACTTTACACTTTGGTGTGGACTAAAAAAACTTAAAATGTCAGTCATTAGAAAACTTTATACTTGAATTAAAAAAAAAAATCTTATTTCCACTACAGCTGACAGTAAATCTTAAAGTGTAAGGGGACTTTTTATTATGATCTGTGATTAACTTGGTATATTTAGTAAGTATCTACATATACACAGGATTTGGGAGTTACATGTTCCCAGTTTTTATATTGATTATGATATTGATGTTGAAATAATCAGGCAGTCATTGAAGTAATCAATCTCACAGTGTTTAGCTGAGATGCCTTCAGTTTCTGAGACCATTCAGAAGAGGTTCCTATTGGTTTTTTTTCTTTTTAAAAATAATTTTGATAAAAGCCCCCCACATTTTCCCGTATTAGATTATACTTTTCATTTTGCAAAATACATAGTTTCCTTTGGCTCTTTTTTTTGGAGGCAAGTGAATATATCAGAAAACTTAGCTTGTCTGTGAAAGAGGTAGTTTGATTGCTTGTCTGCAGACTGAGGGTGAATTTTGGTCCATATGCCTGCAAGGTAGTAATTCTGCTTCCTGTGGTTATCATTAATCTGACTTTAGGGAGACATGTGCTCACATGAATACATATATACATTAAAGAAAGACCTTCCCCTAAAGGATATCTATTTGTATGCCTTGCAACTCAGTTAAGTTAAATGACACATAAATATGTCTTTAAAGTCAAAGAAAATGCAACTCTGCCCTGATAGTGTTGCTTTCCTCAAACGTTGCTATAAATTCAGAACACATAGATATTATGCACAGAAAATATCTGGGCCTGAGCACTTTTCATTCCTTACAAGTTTTGAAGGTCTGCACAAACCATTTTTCAGATGCTCTTTTCTTGACAGTGCTCCTGTTGCCTGCAAGAGTGGGTTTCATAGCAATACTTGTGAGAATTCCTACCAAGTATCGATAGCTCAGCTTAGATTAATCTTATTCCTTCTTTTCAGTATCTGTCAAGGTACATACTACTTTCCAGTATGAAATTGGGGATCCTTGCAAGATACTAATCTGTGTTGAAATGTAGTTTATTTAATTTTGTAGCTACTTAATTTTATTCAGCATGACATATTAAGGGGATGAAACAAGAAAAGGAGGCATTTCGAATTGTTCCACTGTATATTTTTATCCTTGCACTAATTTTTCCATGCATGGAGACACTATGCTGAAAAAGTCCAGTAATTCTGCTGGCTGATAAATTATGCCTCACCTTTCTTTTAGCATTTTTTGGGAGTGCTGATTCACATTTCACTAAACTGTAAATTTAAGTACTTGGTTAAAGACCTTCCTCCCCTCCCTTTTCACAGTTCAGTAGTAAATTATATTGAAAATAATTTTTAAAAATACATTCGTTTTGAGATTTTGATGTCTTTCTTACTACAAATTCTGTGTAGACTTTTAATTGTCCATTGATTTCTAAATACTGACCTTGGATTGAAGCAAATGCGCACTGAACACATGAAAGAAAACCTAACAGCCTTTAATGGGGACATCAGTAGGTGCCACTCACGCTAAAGTTGTGGTTCACATGAAATGAAAGGTGTGGAAGTCAGGTTCTTTCTCCAACTGCTTGTCAACTAGAGTGAAGGAGGAAATCTTGAGTGTCAAACCTTGCCACAGGGTTTTCTGATTATTAGCCTCAATACTTGTTTATGCTGAAAGGCGCATACAGGGATTTCTTCTATAATTCTGGTGGGTTCAGGAAAAAAAAAAAACCAACTTGTTTACTTTGTTCAAATAAGTCAGGCAGTAAAGTTTTGAAAGAACAAAACAAAACAAAAACCCACCAGAGTATTTATAAGCTCACATTTTAATATGAGCTTAAAAGAAGCTTACTTAGGAGTTCAGTTGGGATTATCCACAGCATTTTTTTTGGCATCTGCTGCATTGGAGATGTAGCTTGAACATATGAAAAATATTCAGAAATTGAAAATCTCATACTCAGGAAGGCTTTTTTTTCTTTTATTCATAGTTGTGGTATATTTGTGGTTATTCATTTATTGTTAGTGCAATGAAATCAAAAGGGATATTACACATATGTTTTCTAGAAGTGGATTTGTATTTGTTGTAGTTTTGTCAATCTATTTCATACTATTTCAAAAGAATAAAAGAACACTTTCACAATGTTTCTGTTCTTGATAGGTGCAAAATGCAATAACGTGTCTGAGCACTAAGCAAAACAGGTGAAAGTAACATAAAGAGAATAATGCAGTCATTTTTAATCACAAAGTAATAAACATCTGTTCTATATTTATCATATGGTTTCCAGCTTCTCCTTTGTTTTAGTTCTGTAGTAGCATTAGTTTCTATTCTTGTAGTCAATATACTTACGGCAAGAATATTTCTTATAAGCTAAAATTTAATTTTACAGAAGAATAAAGTAGGTATTTTAATTTACTTATTAGTTGTTCAATAAACCCTGGATTTATTGTTTTTGTTGAGATGCGTGCTCAATTCTCAGAAAACTTGGTAAATCCAGTCACTGCTGCAGGTTTTAGAATAATAGATATCATTGCTTTAATATGACAGTCTTATTTTTTACTGTAATTTTAGATCTCTGCTGTGCTTTCACTGTATAGCCACAAGTGTAAACAAGGAGCTATAAATGAATAGCGCCCCATTGACTTCACTGTCAAATCTGCTACTTTTTATATCTGTTTTCCATTCTTAGAATGCTGATGCCAGTTGCTTTTTGCTGAAAAATTGTTCCCAGAGATAAAGAAAAACCTGTCTGGATGGACCTGGGCCTTCTCATCAACTGTGGTGACACCAGAGTAGTCAGTGCTTACCTCATTGCTAGATCATTTGCAAGATCTGTTACGCTTTTCAGCTTTTCTTTACCGTCTTTGTCATACCTTGACTTAGCCTGGAAGGCAGTTTGATCTCGCAATTTATGGTAACTACTGCTGGGGAAGAAAAATTTCAAACTAGAACTAAGCAAAAACTACTTTCCTCTTTGATGTTGAAGAGTGTGTAAGCAGTCGTAACGTTCTGTCCATTTGCCTCCCTGGCACTAGTTCTGTTTGCAGAAAACAAAGCAGTGTTTTAAAATACCCTGGGTCCATTTAGATGTTAACATTCAGTTGTGATAAAGTTCTTGAGGTTCAAGAAGAAAAATCAGAGAAAAATTCTGCAGGAAAGAAGTAACTTTGTTGCCTAAAGAAAGCCTGGCTGTGTTCTTTGTGTGAAAGATTGAGGTAAATGGCTAAACCCTTCAATTTCTCAGGATGTTATTGAAAATAATACCATCTAGGTTTGACAATTTGCAGGTATCCCAACCCATTCATGGCTGGCAGAAGGGAGGAGGAGATGAAAGAGGAGGAGAGAGAGACGAGGAAGAGAAGGGGAGGCTGAGGCACAGAGAGCAGTCTCTGACTTCTGAGCCTTTCTCCTGCTGTTTTTCCTGACTGACCTGCTGTCCCAGAGATACCGCCAATGTCGCCTTGTTTCTGTGGTCTGTGGCATGAGGCAGTAACACGTACTAAAACACATTGACACAGTGTACTCAGATGGCCTGGCTTCAACAGGCGTCTCCCCTGATGATGGAAAAAGAGATGCTTCCCCTCAGATGACCCCTGCTATGACATTTGAAGTGTTATGTGACCTCTCAAAATGTCTGAGCAGGAAATGGTCAGCTCAACAACTGATCAAGGGGAGCAAGGCAGGTCCAGGGTGGTTCAGCTAGGAATGGCCACATGTCCCTCCTGTTCTACCAAATGGATGTAAGGTTGGCCTAAAGTCACCACAAGGAAATGTGGTTGGGACTAGCTTCAGGTGACCTCTGCACAATAAAGGAGCCCAGGCTGACCCTCAATGATTATTGGTGTAGCTAATTGGAATTAGGGTTGATATCAGGTGACACATCTGCAGGTTAATTTGTTCTGAATAGGACTCCAAATAACTTGTTGAATGATAATGAGGACAAATGTGACCCTCAATTCTACTGGGCAATTTACTGGGTGTAAACCTGACCCCAGGCACTGACCTTGGATGACCCCAAGCAGATCATTGGCTATTATGTTGTCCCAAGGTGACTCCTTTTATCTAATTTCCTAGCATGTTGACCTCAGATGAGCCTTGCGGCTCAAAAATGAAGTCAATTGGACATGGTGTGACTCCCATAAGTTATTTAAACTCATGTTTACTTGAACTGACCTGTGCCACAACCAAAAGAGTTGACCTTAGATGACCCTGCAGTGAGACCTGCATCTCCGATGGAACACTGATGACCTCAGACAAGAATCAAGGACTGTGATTGACCTCTTGGCACCAAATGAGGGGCAGGCTGATGTCAAATGACAAACCAAACAATTAATTGGATCTCAGGTTTACCTTAAATGACTTCTGGGTGCTGAAAAAAGGTTGCACCGACCTCACATGAACCCTAACAGGCCCTCTGGTCGACCTCCAATGAATCCTACTGCTTAACTGGATACCAAACAGACTTTGAATATTTGCCCCTCCTCCAAAGGAGAAGAGTGGTGACTTTAAAGGACCTGTGTGAAGGCTAAGTGTATGCCAAGTCTGTCAAGGTCTCAGTATGTCAGGATGACCTCAGATGATGCTAGGCTCCAAACGAGAGCCTAGCTGACCTCAAACAACACCTTGCGTATACCCGAGTCTCGCGATCACTCCAGATAAGCCTGTTTGACAGGTTAACTGACCCCTCAGGTTCACCTCAGATGACCCTACAGCAGCTATTTAGGCTGCAAGTTGATCTCAAATGACCTTCCTGAGAAGTGATGGTGACTTCCAGGAATCACAGGCCAGTTAATTGATTCTCATTTAACCTCTAGTGACCCCAAGCAGTTACTTGGATCTCACGTTCATCTCAAACAATATTTAGAGCCTCTAACTGTATTATGAGTTGATTTCAAATCACATTTTAGGTGGAAATGGGGGCTGATAATTGGCCTAAGTGACCTCCTTTTGGAAGTTAAGGAGCACAGTTACCTGTTTCAAACACAGTTAAGGCCACAGAAAGGAGGAATTTGTGACAGGAAGGTGCTACTTCCAGACCTGGCAGAGGAAAGATCTGGTTAGCACATACTGGTTAATGCATCCAGACAAACTTTCCTCACAGTGACTGTGTGAAAAAAACCAACTGCTCATACCTGTTCATATCACTGATCAAAGATCATCCCAATGTACGGGACATATGGCATCTGCAACTACCAACAAATCTCCCCAAAAATTCCTCTGTGGATACTGGAACTTAGGCTGTACAAAGATGGTGCTGAGGTCTGGGTGTTGGGACCTAGGGGGAGGTCAACAACGCTTGAGAAGGATGTATCACTGATAGTGGATACAAAAGATACAGAATTAACGAGTCACAAGGACTTCTGGCACAGCACCCAAGATAAGGGAGAAACTAATACAGCCAACTCAGCAACTGTGCTGAATCACTCCAGCTAGGTTAAATTCCTGCAGGGGGATCTGCGACCACCAACCCACAGAACACCAACCCAAGGAACCCACTGACTCAAAAAGAGAAAGAAGAAGAGAAAGACCAGGCATGTGGACTAAGTAGCATAAGAAGCAGGGAATAATTTAATCAATAGAAGATAGAATACTAATTAATACGAGAACTGTGTAGCTTGCCATCAACAAGGACTAATTCCTTTGTTTGCTAAAATGTATAAATAGTGAGAAGATTTGATAATCATCGGCAGACCTTGTACACCCAGCACCCCTTCCTGCACAGAAGTTACCAACAGAAGAACAAACCGGGTCCCCCTGCTCCACCACTGAGAAGTTGAGGGTGAAGATGGTTGCTGCTGGATCCACAGGCAGTGACTATTTTCTGCTTGCACTGTCTCTCTCCTTCCCTCTCTGCCCCTTTCACTCTTTGCGCTGTTCACTTACTATTACAAAATAAAGTTGGTATTGTTAAAACAGGGTTTTGTCTGGTTTGCATCTTAATTTGAGCAGTCATCTCTCAGTAATCAGACCATAACAACCTCCAAACAGGTACAGCCTCCATCGTGGCTCTCACAATGTCAATTGACCTCAGGTTGCAAAACGCTGAAATTACCTCTAGTGGTCTAAATGGATCTCAGGTTCCCTTCAATTGACTCCTGTGCACCACACAAAGACTTTGTTAATTTCAAATGATCCCTTGTCAACTGTGTGTATATCAAATTAACATCAGATGACCCTGGAGAAAATACCTGGGATATTTTCATGTTGAATTGATACTGAGGTGGACCTCAGACTACTCCAGTGAAATCCGCTGGATTGACTAGACTTTAGATGCTAGGCAAAAAATAGGGATTGTGATAGACCTTACATGACTTCTTGTACAGATTTCTGTCTCTGAGTTTGACCTGACAAGACCCCTGGTCAGGCGATGGGAATGCACTGACCTTCAGTGACCTTTGTGCTGCTAATTACATTTCTCATTGACCTCAGATGATCCTTTGTAGAGCAAATGGCACCCAGGACTATTCTTGGTTCATATAAACATAGATTACTTCAGTTTGTAAGTGTCCTCTGAAGTTCATCTAGTGCAACTCTCTGCACAAAGCGTTTACAATTAGATGTCATTCATACCCTTTCCCAGGTAAATTTTGCTTTTTTCCAACAAAGGAGATTTCACAACTTTTCTCAACAACCAGTTCCAGTATTTTATCACTTTGGTTTTTTAATGTATCTAATTGTAATTTCCTTTATTTCAGCAGCACCTCTTGCTCCCAGAAGACCCTGGCTACAATTTGTGCTTGCTTCACTCCTGCCTGTTAACATGTTTCTGGCTGCCAACAGCTCCGATTGCCACGCCATGCGGCAGCGAGGAGGTGGGTCTGAAATCACCCTGAATGAACCAGAAGCTGCAGGTCAGGGTCTAACCAGGAGTGGAGCAGGTGAAGACAAAACAGCAAGCTTGAGGGCCTCAGCTCTCAAGATAAGTGACAGGGACCCCAAAAGACCCTTTGTCACATGGTTCTCTTCACAGCAACCTGACCCCAAGTTACAGCTGCACTCAGAGCAGGTGCATCAACTCCTACAGGAGAGCGGAAAGAGACCACAGAGGCTGAGGTGCACTGAGGGCCCAGACACCCTATTTACCACAAAGTCACTCTCTTAACTCCTGTTAGCTTTTTTTTTTACTAAAAAGTAGAATCACAGATACTTTTTTCACTAAAAGCATCAGGCCATTTCCTGCAAAGTATATTGCATACAATCCAGCTGGCCTCCTGCCTGTACAGCTACATGGAGTTAGGTCCATTCATCCCATGTGCAGGACTTTCCTTTTGTCTCACTTAGCAATGCTCCTGCTCATCCCTTTGTTTTCCAGATTGTCTGTGTCTGTCAAACAGCTGATGCATCATCTGCTTATCCCAATTTGTTATCTTGCATTAACTGGTAAGAGCATGTTCTGCCCCATCATGATGGTTGTCTATCCCTAAATTTCACTTCATTTTTGACACATTTCCTAACAGCTCTAGATCCCAACTTAGGTAATTCCCCAGTGATGTGGGCTGAGGCCATGTGGCTGGGACTGGGACCTGTGGACCTGAGGAAAATTGGGGCTACAGCTGACTTCAAACAAGCCCTGAGTGGCAAAACAGGAGAGTGGTTTTCTGCAAAGGTCTACGGTGTGTCAAACTGATGACAGTAGTTTATTTTGGGCCAACAAAACATGGACAGCACTTAAACTGAGACAACTTCTGACCGATAAATTGGTGCAGGATTCTTTTCTATATTCTATTTAAGAAGAAAGTAGAAAGAGAGCACACATGCTGGGCATAGGGGCTGATTTCGGCCCTATTTAACTCAATTTTCTTCAGAGTGGCTGGTATGGGGTTTTGTTTTGGATATGTGCTGAACACAGGGTTAATCATACGGAGGTGCTGTTGTCATTGCTAAGCAGGGTTTATACAGAGCCTCTTCTGCCTCCTGTACTGCCATACTGGCTAGGAAGCTGGGGGTGCATGGGAAGCTGGGATGAGACACAGCTGGGACAAGTGGCCCCAACTGACCACAGGGATGCTCCATTCCATATGACGTTATGCTCAGTATGTAAAGTGGAATGGGAAAAAGGAAGAAGGAAGGAATGTTCGGAGCTATGACATTTGTCTCCCTGAGTCACTGGTACCTGTGATGGAGCCCTGCATTCTTGTTTGTGACCTGCCTGCCCACGGGAAGTAGCAAATTAATTCCTTGTTTTGCTTTGCTGAAATGTGTGGCTTTTGCTTTCCGTACTAAAGGGCCTCTGTCTCAAGCCACGAGTTTTCTAACTCACTCTTCCAATTCTCTCCCTCATTCCACTGGTGAGGGAATGAGGGAGTAATTCTGTGCGCCTCAGTTGCCGGTTTAAACCATGACAAGCATGAATCTTGTCAACAAGATGCACAAAATAAACTGTCACTGGTTTGTTAGGTTAGAAAATTGTCATTATTCAAAGTTGGGGTACGTGGGAATCACTCCACAAAACATGTACATCAGCTGTAAAAACATTTAACTATTTATACATTTTAGCAAAAAAACGAATTGGTTTTCATTGGCTTACAGGTTAAGTAGTTCTCTTCATTAATTAGTATTCTATCTTCTGTTGCTTATTGCTTTCTCACTTCTCATGATAATTAGTCCACATCTTCAGTCATCTTACTATCTCTTTCTTGGACAGGGAGAGTCTCAGCAATTTCTGGTTTCTTCTTCATCTCTGGTTTCTGTAATGTGTCTTTGTTGTTCATAAATTCTGCATGCTAGGTGTCCAGGTCTCAACAGGAGCAGGCAGCATAATTTCCTTTGTCTCTCCTGAGCTCCCCCTTGAAATTTCTTTCAGCTGTTTTACTGGGATTGCTATCTTCCAGTCAACACCTGCAGTGTCTGCCATAATTCCCATTACAACAAGATTGTTACTGNTGGTACCTGTGATGGAGCCCTGCATTCTTGTTTGTGACCTGCCTGCCCACGGGAAGTAGCAAATTAATTCCTTGTTTTGCTTTGCTGAAATGTGTGGCTTTTGCTTTCCGTACTAAAGGGCCTCTGTCTCAAGCCACGAGTTTTCTAACTCACTCTTCCAATTCTCTCCCTCATTCCACTGGTGAGGGAATGAGGGAGTAATTCTGTGCGCCTCAGTTGCCGGTTTAAACCATGACAGCATGAATCTTGTCAACAAGATGCACAAAATAAACTGTCACTGGTTTGTTAGGTTAGAAAATTGTCATTATTTAAAGTTGGGGTACGTGTGAATCACTCCACAAAACATGTACATCAGCTGTAAAAACATTTAACTATTTGTACATTTTAGCAAAAAAAGGAATTGGTTTTCATTGGCTTACAGGTTAAGTAGTTCTCTTCATTAATTAGTATTCTATCTTCTGTTGCTTATTGCTTTCTCACTTCTCATGATAATTAGTCCACATCTTCAGTCATCTTACTATCTCTTTCTTGGACAGGGAGAGTCTCAGCAATTTCTGGTTTCTTCTTCATCTCTGGTTTCTGTAATGTGTCTTTGTTGTTCATAAATTCTGCATGCTAGGTGTCCAGGTCTCAACAGGAGCAGGCAGCATAATTTCCTTTGTCTCTCCTGAGCTCCCCCTTGAAATTTCTTTCAGCTGTTTTACTGGGATTGCTATCTTCCAGTCAACACCTGCAGTGTCTGCCATAATTCCCATTACAACAAGATTGTTACTGTTTTCTTGACCAAACTAAACCTAAACTTTCTCTCAAGGGCAGTGGCAGAATGACCCACTGGCTCCTGTATAACAGATAATCATCTACTATAGAAAAGAAAATCCCTCTATTCAACGTTCCAAGCATGACCAAAATACTAAACATCACATGAATGAATGCTTTACTTCAGCAAATATCAAACATTCTCTCTGTCCTTTATGGAATGGTGTATTTCAAACAGAATCCTTACCCCTGGTAGGTCTGCCTATGTGACCTTCTTTTTGTCAAACCCTGTCCTGGTTACAGGAAAAAAAGGGGTGAATCTTTAGCACTGTCTACATACACCCACATCACTGTTGGTGGTGTGGTTTTGGCAGGACAAAGATGGGGCCAGAAGCAGAAAGTTTGCCATTTTTCCTGGCTGACTCTGGAGAGCGTGTGGGACCAGGGTCAGAATCACACGGCTGCTCGGCACCAGGAGAGAGCCCTGCTGCACCGGGAGAGTTGCAGTGTGCCAGCCTGGAGAGCCCTGGGCACTGCTGCTCCAGACTGCAGGGACCTGCTGGGAGAACTTGGACTGCCCTTAGCGCTGGGAGGGAGCCACCACACCAGGAGAGCCACAGCGCAGCCCAAAAACCCCAGCTGGAGCAGAAGCAGCTGGGTGACACTGCTGAACACAGCTGAGCACAGTGTCTGGAGAAAACAGTGGGCAGCATTGCACAGATGATCTAAGCGCCCAAAGGGGTAGTTTTGTCCTAGTTCCTTGTTGTTGGGTGTTTTTTTTTTGGAATGGGGAGATGCGGGGGAAAAGTTTGGTGGCGCATACTCTTTTGTGGATGAAACACCCTGTCTTTTGTATACTGTTGTTGGGCTTTTTTGCTGTCAGTACTGCTGTGGGTATTGCGATTTTCAATAAATTGTTTTTCCAATTTATAATCTCTCCTAGTGTTCCTCCTTCATCACAAGGGGCAGGGGAAAGGGAACAGATTGAGTGGGGTTTAATCTTCCAGATGGGTTTTAAACCACTACAGGCCCCTTAAATCTTAAAGGAGCAGCACACACGCATCCTTCCAGAGCATGAGGGTAACCTTTATTCTCCAGGGAACCTGCTTTAATTAATTAAACAAACATCCTAGCAATAACAGTGGAGAGCCCATACTTCAACCATTTCATGAACCTCTCACATGCTTGTTTGCCACATCTCATTCCTTCTTTCTTTTTTTATCATCTTTCCTATGCTAAAATTGTTGTAAATAAGACTTGAGGATCAAACTGGGCTCTTCCTGCGTGTAAAGCAGGAGTAAAGAATAGTGCTCTTTGTTTGCTGCTGAAAAATATTAAAAATCTGATGTGCTTTTCATTACAGGTTGCATTTCAGTGCCGAGGGAGGCAAATCCTACACTCAGACATTTACGGTAGGACAAAGTGATTAAATGTCTTCTACTGGTATCTCCCCTCTGGAAAGGTAGACAAGCTAAACAGCCACCTCTATACTGAAATAATACAGAGGGTAAAACCCCACATTTTTAATCAGAAAATTATATTGATATGGATATTAATATTAATAGCATCTGGCAAAGCTTTACCTCTTCATTTGACCTCTGTTTATTTGAGTGTTAAGCATTTTTTTTGCCTTTGTTCTGTTTTTTCAGGATCAGGCACATAACTTGCACAGCAGTTGCACTCGGTTTCCAAGTATGTGAGGCTGGACTTGAACTAAGAGAAAACTGGATGACTTTTTTTTGCAAATCTCATATCCTATGGCTTCTTGGCACCATGTCCATCCAGCACTGTTTACGTAACAACTACTCCAGCAACATGAGTTTAGATTCCTCTTTGTTTTCTTATATATAAGCAAACTCGATTGCACAGAAAAAAAGAAAAGAAAAACAGAAACAAAAAACCAGAGAAAAAAATCCTGTCACAATGATTTTTGGAGATTCTTATGCCTGTTGTTAAGAAATTAGATTATAAACCACAAATTTGGCACCTGTGTTTTGCTACATTTGGGTACAAAGCCTTTCTTCACAGATTAATCCACCTACCTGTCCATGCATAGCAAGAAAGCCTGTGGCCTAAGGGCTTGTGGAAAGAGAAACTGTGGAAAGGGAAATACAAGTCCATAAAGAGATCCCAACACTCTTCTCAGAAAATGTAAATCAAGGCTACAGAAGCGACATCCAATCACATCATGCAGGATCCATGAAGAAGAAGAAGAAATTATAGACACAGCTGGTGCCAGCTTTCCAATTGAGATATTGTAAAATCAGCTACCTTTAACAAGCATATGTGTTAATGAAAAAAATGAGAAAACCAAACAAAACCCCCCAAAACCCACCACTACCCAAGCCTCAAAAGCAAAAGGTGAAGATCTTTTATTTCCAACCCTGCAACATTAGGAAGCACAGCCTTGCAGTTAGCTAACTCCACCTGAATCCAAACCCTTATTGTGTAAGCCTGCTGCTCCATACAGGGAGATGCTAAAGTAAGTCTTCTGATGTGGTGATAAAATTTCTGTAATGGCTTAAGGAATCAAGTATTTGTATTTTCAGACTACTGCAGCAGCTTTCAAAATGGGGCTATAGAGGTGGGGTTTTTTTTGAGCAGCTGAAGCTTATTGCTTGGCTAGTGAGCTCTGAAATGTGATGTATAATACACAAAATAAATAAATCCCCTTTAAAGAGCAGCTGGTAGGTGTGAAAAGTCTATTTTCTTTTCTTTTTCAGAACTACATCTGTTACTAGAGCATGCCTGAAGCTGAGGATTCAGACACCATAGTTAAGGCAAGTTCAGATGCCCTGCGAGGACATGCCTGTAGTTTGAATCCAGCCTGAGGTCCCAGAAGGGCTGAGATTTTGACAGCCTTCTTGATTCTGGTAGTACCCTCCAGGGCCCTCTGACTGTCACAGCTTAGCAACTGCCTCTCAGTGATTCTTGATGTCTGGAATTATTACATCTCCTTCCTCTTCTTGGAAGATCAGAACTTCCCTACAGATTGCAAAATGGCTTACAGAACTGCACAAAGCCTGTTCTAAATATTGTCAGTCTCTTCAATTTCTCAAGCTCAAGCTTATGCAAAAATGTTTTCTATGCATGATGCTCTTTGAATCCGTCTAATGAGGAGAGAGCTCTAGACTATTGCTTCTTGTTACAAATAATGTTTATATAGTAAAAAAAAAAAAAATTAGATACTGTATTCATTTTTCTATCTTGAATTTTCAGTTCCATGCACACTACTTCATTACCTAGTGTAAAGTCCAAAAAGGCAGACACTAACTATTTTATTCCTGGCACTGTGCCTTCTGTTCAAATGATAAGGCAAAAGGAAATATATACTTTCATCTCCTTCTGTTCCAGGCCATGCTGAATTGGAACATCCCATGAAAAAGACTCTTTTTTCTTTACCTCAGTCCTGAATTCCAGTCCCCACCTATATGTCAAAGTGAGGTTAGTAAAAGTATTACAGCACCGAGCTCCCATGCTGACTCTATGATAGCTTTTCTTTGAATTTCTCCATTATCTGAACAGCTCTGTTTACCAAACCTATTATCCTTCCCCCTTGGTTTTCAAGCTGAGAAAGCAAAAGCAACTTCTTTAATGGCTCACAGATTGATAATTAACAATTTACATGTCCCTTGTAAGGTTGGTAAGCAAAAGAACTGCTTTTGGACAGTGAAAATACTGGAGAGAAGGAAGTGGGAGTCAACTTATGTTATTAAGTGGTACTGCTCCATTAATCACAATCTATCTTTTATCGCATTGCTCAAAGCCAAATCCATTCTATTTCTTGGGAATGAGTTAGATTAAAATCAAGTGCTCTTAATGCATCTTTGACATCTGGCCTAGCAGCTGGCTATCACTAATACTGCTCTTCAGAAATGTCAGGAGCCACATTTACTGTGACCATTCCAGCCCTTCTGATTCAAGCTACTGTAGAGGGCAATGAATTACCTTAAAGCAGCTCCTCTGGAAAGTCCTAAGTTTTATGCTGGATCCCCTGCCAGCCTCACCACTCCATGAGTATGAACAATCATACAATTGAACTGATTTGACTTTGCTGCTCCTGGAGTTTCATTGCCTTTAACCTTGGGATATAATGATGGTAATGCCGTGCTAAGTGCCTCTCCTACCTGAGTTTGTCTGCTCAAGTAGGGCACCCATTCTTGTTAGCTGAAAACTGCACTGATTTGCAGTGAGAGGGGAAATAGATTGAGCATGATGAATACCACTATGAATGCCACCTATTTTCTTGCAAGGCTTTTTAAGGTGGTAGTCATCCAGACATATTTATTTCTTTATTAATTGTAAGCTTACGAATAAAAAAGGCTGGGATTTTTTTCCCCCCTCAATAACACCAGCCTGAGGTCCTTGCTCCCTCCTGTCTCCAGATAGACTTACTTGAATATGGACTGCATTAAATTTGGAGGCAATTGTTCCCCTCTAATGAAGGTGCAGTGAGAGTTTTCTTTTCCTAGTGGTGAAACATAAAAAAATTAGAGCTGGTCAGTGAAACTGTCCATCTCACAACTGGGAGGACAAATTAGAGTCCTCAGCTTTCCAGATGGTCTGTTGCCTACCTTATCTCCCAGCTGTTTTCCAGTGCCCTCTCGCGTTATCTGCTTCTGACTCTATGACTTAGAAAGAATCAAGGAAATGGGATGAGTACGAAACAGAATAGCAGTTCAAGAGTCTTTACTATGACTGGGCCATTCTCATACTGAAGGCTTTTAACAGAGGCATTAACTTCCTCCACAGATGTTGTGGTCAGAAGAGGCCATTGTTTGGACCACAGGAACCCATTATTGTGCCCTGGTTTTCAGCAGAACTGCTGTTCATTGGCTCACTGGGGAACCTGCAAGGACATTATGTACTACTCCAGGAGGGGCCCCTCTCGACACAGTGCAGCCTCAACGCTGGTCTTTCCTAGCAAATCTCAGCGCGAGAGACGAGGAGAGCTTTGCTTTATTTGTCAACCTGTGAACCATAAGTTAAGATCCAGGTATTGAAAGTATTAGAGAGATGTCTCTGCCCAAATTTAAGTGCAAATGAGACTACATGCTGAGCCAATAGGATTTGTATTTAGCAATGAATGTGAGGTAAAGAGTGAGACATAGAAAGAAAAAGAGAGGGCAGGGGGAGAGAAAGAGAGTGACAGAGACAGAGTACGAGGGAAAAATACCACCACGCTGTGGATCCTGATGGTGCCAGTCTTGAAAGCTCGGGGTTGGGGGAATCCCAAGAAACACAGAGTCCATCAGGTTTACATTTGTTCACATTCAGGTGAAAAAGTCCAGGTACCTCCTGTGGGGGCAGGGAGTTTTACAGTGGATGATGTTAATACTTTGGATCATAGGACACCTCAGGAAGCTTTGATGGTTTATGACATCTTCAAAGATGTTGCAGATGCTTCTTACAGCAGCAAAGTTGAGTCACTCATGGCTCATCAGCAGGGATGAATACCTTCAGGCTACGTGTGAATGTTCTAGTACTTCTCCAGAGGGGAGTTTTCACAGTTCAGCTACATGTGGAAAGACTTGATAAAAAGCTCTACCCTCCTCAAAGGATTTGCCTCTCATCAGCCTCTTCCCTTATCTTGTTCAACACCCAGCTGTAGCCTCCAGGGAAGGGTGTGCACCCCCTCTGCACCTGGGCAGTTGAGTGGTTGACTGTTTGAGCCATTAACCATTAGCAGTACAGTCTCTCACACCATAGTTATAGGGATCACCATGTATTCACCACCACATTCCCACAATTAATAACACCCAGCTGGCCAGACGCTGGCAACCCAAGAGATTTGAATGCATGAAACTGCCTGTGTCAAAAGGGTATGACCAGAGACAAAATTCTCTCATTAAAGAGAAGAATGAAAGACATGTTGATCCAAAAAAGGCAAATTCACCTTTCCCCACTGAGAGAGAGTGTTGAATGGTGATGTTGGAGAACATAAAATCATAGAATCATTAAGGTTGAAAAACACCTTTAAGATCATTGAGTCCAGCCAATAACCCAGCACTGCTGTGCTCACCACTAAACCGTGTGCTCAAGTGCCACATCCACATGCTTTTTAAGCACTTCCAGGGAAAATGACTTCACCACTTGCCTGTGCACCCAGAATCTGATCACCCTTCCAGTGAAGAACTTTTTCCTAGTATCAAATCTATCCCTCCCACAGCACAACTTATTGTCATTTCTTCTCATCACTTCACTTGTTACTTGGGAGAGGAGATTAACCCTCACCTTCCCACAAGTTCCTCTCAGATAGTTGTAGAGAACGGTAAGGTCCCACATGACCCTCCTTTTCTCCAGGCCAAACAACTCCAGCTCCCCAGAAGAACAATAGTGATTTATCCAGGAATGTTGCACAGTCTCCCAGTGGCACTGATGAGCTGCTAAGCTTGCTGCTGACTGAGCTCTGTGGCTCTGACTGCAAAGTGTTAATTCCGGAATTTACCCAGATGTTTCCAAGGGGATCCACTCATGCATTCTAACTCCTTGGGCTGCACCATGTGCATGGAAGTATTCAGCCAGATGGGGTCAGTATTTCTTCCAAGGTTTCTTTTAGTTTCAGGTGAATGGTGCTATATAACCCTATCTTCAAGGGCTATCAGGGCAGCAGTAGGTGGCTAGGGAAACTACTTACTGATGTAATCTAAATTTCCTAAGTACTAAAACTTAATCCAGAGTCAGTGAATGTCTCAAGGTCTTCTGTCTACTGCTCCTTTCCAAGGCTAAAAAGCATTGCAACAAGGGCAATAACACAGGCCAGGACTCCAAAAGGCTTGTGTTTGACCCATGGGCTGGAAATTCTTGCTTAATCCACAGTTCTCAATAGCTAAAATCTGTGACAAAGGACCAGCATATGTGATTGTTACAATCTGCTGCAGAAGGAGAGGGTTCTTGTTAGTAAATCCCTAGCAGCAAATTAGAGAAAATGACACTAAATGATGAGTTTTTGTAAACATACATGTAGGGCTTGTCATAGAACAATTCAGTTGCAAACGAAAACAGGTATTGAGCAGTTTGGGTTATTATTACCAATAGTAATATAACCACACGGAAGCACTGCAATATCAAAGTGTAATAACACCACCCAAGGGCATGCACATGGGAAAAGAAAGAAAGAGAGAGAGAGAAAAAGGGCAAGAGTACAAAGACCTCACCCCCTGTAGGCCCCATGACAAGACTCGGTTGCTGTGCAGTCTTGGTCTAAGTGATGCTCACAGGACGTATCTATCAGGTGGTGATGGAGGTCTCAGGGAAGGGGTGGGAAGAAATCCCAGGGCAAATGTGCAGAACACACTATCTATTGGGTTTATATTAACTCAGGTTCAGGTGGGAAGGCCCAGGTAGCTCCTCAGGGTGGGGAGCTTCACAGTGGATGATGTAAATGTTGTGGATCATGGGACACATCGGGAGTCCTTTACACCTTCTAAGACAGCATAGCTGCCCATCACACCACCTCAGTTGGGCCAAGTATGGCCCACTATGGCCCGATCAGCAGAGATGAACACCCTCAGGCCACAGGCAAAGGTCACAGTACTTTGAGAGAGAAGGAAAAGCCCCACAACACAGTGGCAAGCGCAGGGGAAGATAACTTAGCACGACAAGAGGCACCATCCTGTCTCCATAGGATCCATCTTTTATCTCAGTCATAGCCTATCTTTCACCCTCTGTCATATCAGATCAGAGATTAGCCATTAAACATCCAGAAGCTCACCTCCTCCATTTCAATGAAGCACACAGGCTCCATAAATGGGAGAATGTTTTGAGTCATTACCCCTCAGCAGTTCAGTCTCACAGTGATGAAGGAAGATAATGAGGTAAAAAGTTTTCCCCCTGCTCTGAATGATTCTTTGGCATCACACCAATCTTCAAGATGTTTGGCCAAAGACAGATGAGTAATAAAATTCAAACAACCTTCATAAGATAGAGACGTTCTTTTGTTCACTCTGTGGGTTTGTGCAACCGATATCTGGACACTGGACTTCAGTGGGAGGTTTTTAGTGTAAAGAAACTGAATGTATACAGAAAATCTTGAATGTTTGGTAGCAGATATAAACATGTTCTAGCCTGCCATCATTTTGATTTACGCTTAAATTTATTTAGTTTCAGTATGCATTTACTTAAGTAAACTTATATTCATGAGGATTTTCTGCCCCCAGTTCCATCACTGTCCATTAAATCTGTTGACTTCAGAGTAAATATGTGTTAGTACTCCTGTAGAAGGATGGCTCTTGACTTAAATATGTCAACCTTTCCTTGTTTTCCTGCCATTCCTATTATTCTGCAGTTTACTTACAAAGGCTTTCTAAGAGAATCCAAGTAAAACGAAATTGTTATTATTTTTAAAACTCAAAAATCTCCACCGTGACGATACTTGAGGCATATTATTAAATGGGCACTTTTTCTACTTAATACTGGAAAACTACAATTTGTCATGGCAGACAATGGATCTGTTCCATGTGAAGTACTCCCATCTCCATTGCTTTGCTGGACACAGGATGAAATAAATATTTTTACTACGAGTTGAGAGTACCGTGTCAGTAACTTTCTATGTTCCAAGGCTGCTCCGCACTGAAAGGAACATTACAGCAGCTCAGAGAGCCCAGGTCAACACTGTATTGGAAACAGAATCTCTCGAAAAACAGCCTAAAAAGGTATTGGTAAAAGCTTTTAATGCCCCAAATTCAGCTAACAGAGACCAGTCATTAGTTCAAGTATGCAAATTGAAAATAGAATCAGTTACTGTCTGTGCTTTGGAGCATGCACTTGATGGGCACATTCTGGTTCACATTTAGTAGCAAATAATGAGTTGTATATAGTCATCAAGCAACTGAAGAAGTTTAAATAGAACCTCTTTTACTTGTCTTTCGTGGTGTGTGCTGATTCCTTCCATACAAGACGTACTCTTTTCTTTTAAATTTAATGAAACAATGCATCATATTTATATAATTTTCTTTTACTTTTCCAAGAACTATTCCTCGTAGGAAAAACTGTGCCCATGGTAGAATTTTGAATGATAGATCCAATACTAATTGCATTTTAAAAAATCTTTTGACTGTACACACTTTTACTAGCTTTTGTCACAAATGATCTCAGGCACTTTTTGGTGGATAATATCTTGCTTAGGGGGCCTAAGGTTCAACACCTCTAAAAGCACAAAGCACATTTTTATTGCACTCACTGAAGGTGATCAGATTAAGAGAAAATTAACAGATTTAGCTTTCCTATTTCAGACAAAGATTTTAAAATCTGTGGATTTGGTTGACTGGTATGCAAAAGGCACATGATTTCTCTGCTCTGCTAGTGTTTGGAGAAGGTGTCAATGGTGCACATTTTAGAACAGCCGGATACCCTTTAGCATGCAGCACTGAAAGTTAGGAGAGAGGACTTTAAATCCTGATTTGCAAACAGCCATGGCTTCTCAGCATATTTTTTCAGTGAAATCACAGGATTGCTGGATTTTCCCTCCATGATGTAAAGGTTGTTACAGTTCTGACTAACCTGCACAGAACAAGCCACTCTGAGGCACTGGAACAATTATTATCCTTGGAGAGAAGAGTGGATTTCATTAATAATCCAGATGGAACCAAGAGAATGAGGCAGTAATTGCCAAGACAATATGTGTTTATTGTGTTATTTGTGATAACACAATAATTGTGTTATTTATGTGATAACATCTGAAAATCTTACAATAAAGATGAAATCTGTGCTTATTCCTCAAAGATGACAAGAAATAGCCAAAGATATATACAAATGGCAAACTCTATTTGCCTAGACATAAGTAATCCATGATTGGAGTCAGCATCCTCAAAATACAGTGTTTAAACTTGGTGGTGTTGTCATTTCCCAACAGGCTTCTCAATTATTTATCTAAAGGTATTTTGGTTTAGTTTTTGGACATAGAAGATAAATTTCGAAAGGCAGCATTTTTCTGCAAAACTTTTGGCTGATAAAATATTCTGCACTTGTTGAAGATGCATGGGTAGCTACATTCAGACAGTTACTTAAGCCCACATCTTTATTTTCACGGAGGAGGTAGTGATTTCTTTTTATATGGTATGAGCTTAAAAAGCACACACAAGCTAAGACCACTGACTTTCCAGGACATCATTTGATGACTTTCCATTTGATATAACAGTGGTCCTGAATGCATTGCTGCAAGAAAAACTGGGAGAGGGATGGAAATTACAAGCCCAGTAAATGACAGACTTAACTTCAGAGCCAACAGTAAATTTTTATTGGTAAGAATGGAATACCAGCATGTATTTGCTAAAACCTTATAGTGTTTGGTCATCAGCTGTCACAAAGCAGCAAAGGATATATTAAATCATGCCTGTGTCAATCACTGAGTCATTCAGAGGAATGATGCAAAGCTGATCAAGTACAACCGCAATTTTAGTGATGCTGTCTTTATAACTGAATGTATTTTTGAATGCCAAAATGAAACAACACCAGCAGGATAGAAGAAGCAATTTAAAAGCCCCCTGATAAGGCTCCTTTTATTAGTCTGAGGAAACTCCAGACTTACTCAGCATTTGCTCAAATTTGCTACTGGTTAATTAGTGAAGCTGTAAACATGTACAAAGACACTTTATTAGGACTGGACGGAAACTACTGATCATGGAAGCGCTCTCTTAAACTCTGTAATGCAGTTACTGTTGCGAGCATTTTGAAGGGAAATCACAGCAGTTATTTCTAAATCACTGATAGCGTCCAATCTGCTTACTTTCATACATGCAAAATTCCAGGCATTTGTATCAAGTATGGATGCTGGGCACCTAAACTTTCTATGGACATCTGAACACCAGCACACGGCCACACTGAAGTTGCCCTATGGTATTAGAAATGTCCATGCGCTGGAGAGAGCTATGAGGAGCAGCAGGAGAAGGTCACACAAGGTACCCAAGAGCAATGCAACCAGGACCAGCGCACCTCTCTGGACAACTGAATTGAGCCCTTACAGGTAGAACGCCCAAGTGAAAGACTTGCCAAGATTTTTTTATGAATCATAGCACACTTTTAATGCATATCTGTATGAGGAGATTATGTTTTTATTAGACTGTTCACTATAATTGGAATAGAACCCTTCTGGGATCAGAGCCCCTTCATCAGAACTAACTGAAGCTCTTATGTATTCTATAGACTTCACTTTTCTCATATATGCAGACCATTAAAACCACAATTAAACTCCTGCATGCATAGCAAGGTAAATAAAACACTTTTCAGAAACAGAAGCATGGCCTTTAACACCAACATTACAGCTACACCTGCACCAGAACAAGTCAGAGTTTGTCCTCCCAAGGCAATCTGCAGTCCAATTTTCAGAAGATTTTTTCAAGATTTCTCCTGGGTACGAGGGTGGGAAGTGAGATGAACAATAAAGGAGTCAGAAGGAAGAGAGGCAGAAAAATTGTTTAGGCAGATTTTGATTTATCCAATACAAATTCTGGACTGTTTTTAGGATGTTGATCACATTTCATGAGACAGTTTCTGTCACAAAGATGTTGCTTGAAGTGCAAGGTAAGTTATGATTGAATACATCCATGATACATCATGATCCAGAAGGCTGCATTTGCATGGGTTTGTAACTAACTGAACACCTGTAAGTATATAGTTTTTCTGGGACTGACAACTATCATTACTTCATGTTGTTTTGTGTAATACATTAACCAGAGGCTTTCTAGAAAGCTTCTATTCATCCATCTACCTTCAAGAACCTGCAATGTGCAAAATATATACAATAGTTCATTCTTGTAGGAGTAGAACTGTTGTTGGCCTGCACACACTGAAATTTAAAATGACATTTAACCAGTGCAATAGAGTAGTAAGTTATGCCCTGTAAGACTTTAATATAACTGTGTCTCAAAATAATGTGTGTAAATACAACACTCTCTTTATTTCATATGGCTAATAAACTCTTCAGCTTCATGATACCTGAAATATAAATGGTTATATATAAACTCCCCATTACACTTGTCTGAAATCTTTTCAGATTGATGTGAAACTTCCAAATGAGCCTTAAATACCTGGGACTTGAAAATCTAATCAAGCTAAGCTGCACTTGCTGCAGCTCATAACCCAAACTCACTTACCTGTACTGTGATACTGTCACATAAAAAGGGAGGTTTACTCAAACCCTTCTTACGTGATTACCTGTCAGTGCCCTTGTGCCTGACCAGTCTGTCAGCATCCTGTGGGGGGAGCCTTCCCTAGCAGTTCAGCAGATCAGGGGGTGGCTCAGGGTCCCATGCCAACAGAGAGACCCTCCTGGATCTCCACATCTTCACCCACTGCTGGTGACTGCCAGCACCCTTGAAGGACTCACACTGACAGTTTATAGAATAACACTCCTAATTAACAAAACTGTGACCGGTTAAGGTTCGAGGATTGCTGGGGATGGTATCTGACTGCAAAAATGTATTCAAAGCATTACACTAATTCAAAGCAGTATACTAACAAGCTCTAATCCCCAGTAAAAGATAGCTGGAGTTAATGATTCGGCGCGCTTAGAGCACAGTTCTTACCCAACAGGCATCCCTATGGGAAAGACAGGTTTAGCTTGTCAATTGATTCCAGCAGATGCAGTGGAGTCTTCCCTAACTTCTTCCCATTCTCACCTCACTTTTACACTTTTTCTTGATGTTCAGGTGGAACCTGAGTGACTAAGTTACACATCTTACTCGGGGAGGGGTGGCTGTACCTTGAGGGCAGACATCTCAGGATAGCACCAGAGATAACCTCAGCATGGGGACATGTGTCTGATTTCCCCACAGCTGCTCATTCAAGAGCAGGAGACCTTCCTTTATCTCTCCTGGTTTTAAGCTGCTGTGATGGTTATCAGCTGGAAAGGACACTGAGTTCTCTCTTCTGCAAGGGTTTTGACAGAGCCTGGCTGTGGTGTCTCCACTCCACTCCACCCTCCACTGAGACCCCCACAGACTGTGTGCGTCTGGGAGGTCCGGTATGCTGGCTGCATTCCACCAGGGAATAGCAACTGTATTTCGCCCCATAATTTCTGTACTGTTAGCTTTATACTCTCAGTCAATCTCACACAGATGTAAAAAACATTTAAACACAGCTGGCTTTCAGTGTAAGCATTGCACTAAGCCTGCTGAGGTCAGTACACTAATAAACGTGTGACTAACAGTTTCCAAAATGAGGCCTTTTGATACTGTCTTTTAAAATTTACTTCTGATTTAAATTTAGGGTCCTAAAAATGTAAAGTTAGTATCATTGAAAGGCACTGCCTACAGCTTTGACAACTAGACATACACAGACTCAAAAAATATTTGACAAATGTATGATTTTAAGTATAGTATCTTCTTTTAAATAAGGTAACCTTCTGTTATACTATGCAGTTTGCTGTCACACCATTGTTTCTATGTTGCTTTGCTTTTCTACTAGATGAGGCTTTCCCCAAAACGAACCGAGAAATAACCTAGTAAGTATAGCAATTTCCATATTCAAAAGTCACAGCTCTAACTCAAATCACAAAACAGCCACTGTTATTATCAGCTGATGTCACAACATGCTATATACCTAAATCTATTGGTCAAGAAAAAAACCTGAAAACAAGTACAGGCACCTGACCACAGAATCTTAGAATGGTTATGGCTGGAAGGAGATCTCAAAGATGATCTACTTAAAACTCCCTTGCTGTGGGTAGGGACACATGATGTTAAGGATTATTTTCTCTTTTGAAAATGCACACACTGTACCTTTTCCTGACAGATACAGGTAATTTAAAGGGACAGAAAAAAAAAAAAAAGCCCAAACCAAAACCCACAACAGAATTTATTTTCTTATAGGTTTTTTTTTTTTTTAATTTTGCATTAAAGAAAGGAACTTCATCAACATTGATTGTCATTTACAGAAAACATTCAAAAATCATGTGTGCATTATTATGAAATGCTAACAGTGTTTAACTAATAATTTACAGGTCATAAAAATAAGACAAAAATCTATTACATTCTAAAGTAATATAGAACCTTTTTTATTTGACAAGGATGCTGGTCCTACAAGATTCATGATAAAAAAACCCTCAGTGGTCACTTTCTAAATGAATCAGGCTGTCTTTTTACTCACATACACATAAATTAGGTCAATTATATTAAACAAGGGAGAAAGATCAGAAGAGAATTGCAGATGTAAAAATGCTGGATGAACTCCTGGCACTGTTGAAATCAGTGAAGGGTTTGCTGCTGGTTTCAACGGAGCCAGATTTTTACCCAGAACGTCATGACTCATTTGCAGTTCTGCTTTTGCATCTACAAGCCAGTTAAGATACATCACAGTTATTACACAATTAAACTCACAAAAAAAAAAAATCACTGTTGACTCTATGAGGCATTTGATTTTAGAAAGGAATTTTTATTTGTCTTTTGAGAGTGATTAATTTTGAGTGTTACTCATTATTTTATTAGATTGTTTATTATCATACTTCTTGACAGGCAATGCAGCTCTTGTGTGTTACCAACAGTGGTAAACATGCTTACCAAATAAAAAACAACACACTCCTAAAATTCAAATTAAATTGATTTACAACAATATAACTACAGCCAAGCACCAAATAGCTCAGGGCTTGGATCCCGGGTCTTAACATCTCATTTCACTCTAACAAAATGAACTGGAAATAGGATAAAAACATTAGATATTTGAAAGTGGGAAGTATATGAAAAATCATTTCTTCTCATAATCCTAAAAGCATTTTCAGGGATATTTCAAAAATATTAGAAAGCTTCATTTAAATCTAAATATCTATCTTAATTATGTTTTTTTTATAAACTGGTAATCACAAAATACTAGCCATTAAAGTCACATTTGGATGCCAGAAAAGCATCTAAATACTTTGCTCATTATTTATGCTCCTGCCTGTATTACATTACAGCTGTTGATAAACTGGACATAGTTTATTTTTTCCATTATGATCTTTAAAATGTGCATTTGGTGAAGATCAGTTATGGCTTCAGATTACAGCTAATGAGTGACCTGACCTCAAATTTGAATAAGAAATTAAAAGCATACAAAAATATTTTGCTCATTGGAAAGAGAGAAATGTTTCTATTAATATAAGTCATGTCAGAAGGATTCATAAAAGCCATATGCTATAAGGAAGCATTATTTGCTTGAACAACTTTTCTTCAAATCATATTAGTCAAATGCAGTCTGCAGGAATTATTATAGTACTCACTGTACAACTCGCTGGGATCTCATTTCACTGACAATCCCACATTTTTTTTTCCCAATTACGGACAGAAGCATACAGTAAATATCAACGGCTGGTCAAAAGGCTTTATCTATTACAATCAGTTTCCATAAAAACTGAAGAGTTACACTTACAGGAAGCAAGTACATAATTTGCTCTTTGATGTTTTTCCTCTTTAAAAAAAAACCATTACAAAGTCTTATGTTTAAACAGAGACATAGAAAAAATCAGTGTATTCACTGTCCCAAGTTATTTACAGCAAAAATTAGAGACAGCATACATAGTATTGGACCTTCCACAAGCATATATTAAAAGTAATTACATATGAAAAAATATTTTATTTGTCTTCTACATTTCTACAATACATACTCAGGTTTCTTTCTTCTTGTTTTGTTTGTTTAGTTTTTAAGTAACTTCTTTAGTGTTAATCAAATGAGGCAGAGAGTGCAGCTGTAAAATAAGGGATTTTGTTGCTATTATGTTTCCTATATTATTTATATCGTCCATTCATTACAACTGAAGTAATTAGTTTAACATGGGAATTATCTCATAGTGATTAGCATAAATCTCAAAATACCCAATGTATTCGATTTAGCTGAATGTTGATAACAGCTTAGAGTTCAGTTGTGCTTTATTTGTTGCCACAAGTACAATCACAGAGCAGCTCCCCATAGTGTACTAGAGGTCACATGGCAGTCACACAAGAGGCAAAGACTTTCATGGCTAGCTCACTGGCTATGCTACTCAGTGGCTTTTTAAAAATAAGTGCACAAATAAATCCCCATATACTGCACGAGAATGTGTGGTCCACACTCCGTAGGGTTAAATGATTATTAGCTTTTTTTACTAACAACAAAACACCTTTTTTGCCTGATTCTGACATTGAAGTGACACAATAAAAAAACCACAAATGTAGTGCATCTGAATCTGAATCCCCAAAGTCAACAGCCTAATGTAGTTACTCTGACTTATTAAGCTGCGTGTCTAATCAAGACAAGTATAAGTGCTCTTTTTTTTTTTTTTTTAAATAAGCTGGTTTTATCTGAAACAGTCATCAAGGTAAAGTCTGTTCTTTCCTGTTCTTGGTGGTTAACCATCTGCTCCTGCTTATGTTTCAATGCAGTTGCATTGTTCCTGCCCAAATAAGGGGCCAATGTGTTCCTAATATTGAAAACTAGGAGCCATTTTGCAACATTCTCTCCTGACAGAGTCTGATGTCGAACATACTTTACTGCTGTCAATGTACAGACATAAACAAGGACCTCAGCATTTTCTTGAAGCACAAAAATTTTTCTCAACAGCAGTATCTTCATTCACAAATTAGCAGCTATAGCCAACAAATCAAAAAAATGCAAAATCACTGTGATATCTACATTAATTGAATCTTTTTATGTTATTGTACAGAAGACCACGTGCAAAGCAAACAATTTCTGCAAGTACAGTTACAAAGAAACGCTTACAAGTTACTTATTGCTGCTATATCCAATGATGTTTTCTTTCACTTTCCCTATGTGCTGTGCTTGAATTGTGAGGATGATGAAATTATGCAAATGTAGTACATCATGTTACTGAACTCACTGTGAGCAGTATTATCCTCGGTGCCTGCAGTAATACCCAGGAAATACTTCTCCTTTCCCAGAGCACTTTGTTCATTGCCTTATCCTCCCAACAGAAATGCAATGCAGGGGTCATTTGGAGGACACGGACGCAGCCGCCACCTCACTGGACATTCAGCCTGCCCTTTTAGGAGAGCTACTGATCTATGAGCTATCATGGTGTAAGTTTCAGGCCTCTTCTTTTTGTAATGACTTTTATCTGCAGACTGCATACACAAGTGGCTTTTATAGTTGCAAACAACTTCTGGGATGATAAATTACTGAGGTGTTGGGCTCACTGTCACACAGCCATGCAGGGACAACACATGCAGGGACAATGCATGCAGGGACAACACAGCTAAGTGGGAGCATGAAGGAAGAGGAGGAAGGAGCTTGCCTCCTACCATCTGGGTGGAGCCTCCCTTGCAGGTTGCAAGTACAGATCAAATTTGAGAAAGAATGAAGATGAATCATTTACCACTCCAAGCCTCATTCACTAGGAGCTAGGAGTAAAAGGAAAAGGAAAGAGAGGCAAGGTCCTCTGACCCTAAGACTGAACTTTTTAATCACACTAACAAGAACTTCAGTCACTTGGACATGGCTCCTAGCAACCTTAGAGATTAAAATAAAAATTGCAATGGAACTGTTGGCAAAGAATATGACTCTGAAAATCTTGATGCATAGGGATGCCTCTCCACCTCCTAAAGTTGTCCGTAAGTCCTCTAGGTGGAGGGAGTTCAGAGAATGGAGTCAAATACATCCATACTCACTATGATAAAAGGAGCAATGATCATATTCAGAGCTGAGGAAAACCTCATGGTCGAAGACATGGAATTAACTTAAAGACTGGCAATACAACCCACCGCAATCCTTCTGTGTGTGTTCTTGTAATGACAGAACATACATGGTGTAAAGCTAGGGATAAGCACACTTCAAAACTCTGGGAAGTGGGAGTACTTTTCACTAGCACAGTATATAAAATGGGGTAAAGTTTTCTTGATGTGAGAAAGGGACTCATGCCATGGAGAAGTATTGCTACAGAGCTGTGGGCTAGCTATGATTCTGTGCATCCCTGAGAGAAAACAGTAGCTGTTAGCCACTTGCTCATGTCTACTTGCTCTTCACAGTCACTTCTCCATGTTGTAGCTTGGTGCTCTTGTCATTGCTGACATACTATCACTTATTCCATGTCTTAACCTTTCCGCTTACATGCCTGCAGCAAGTCTGAATATGAGCTCACATTAATGGTACATAAACTGAGTACTTTCAAACTTTGCCAAATTGTAATTTGTACAAAACTCACTTGCATTTTGTTCTCAAAAGGACCTTAACATCATGAGCTGATGGGTCAGTAGGACTCCACCGACTGAAACAACGGGCAAAGTCAGATCAAGCCGAGGAAATGCTGACAGTGAATTCAGTTTATACCAGTGTTACTTCTAATCATTGGCTTCAAAGCCTTGTCTGGGTCATGTTCACTTGGGCAGCTCAACCCACGCCCTTCAAAGCCTCTAACATTCTCTATCACTGTTATATTTATAGAGTTATTTTTATTAATGAAACATCCCTGAGTGGCATAGAGTGCAACATTTGCATCAAGCAGTGATTGTCATTTACGAGGTGTGAAACTTAAAGAGTAAAGAAGAGGACAGGGCCTCCAACACATTGTTCCTAGTGGATGTCAGAGATAGGATTTAGTTTCTAGAGTGGAGGCAGAAGGTGCTGGGACAGGCTGATAGGTGTAAATACACTACCATTTTATGGCCAGGGAAAAGCAAGCTGTTCTGTCTCTTGTTCTGTCAGGGTTCCATTTCATACATCCTTAGACAAAATGAACTGGACAAAAAAAAATCTTCCATGTTTCAGTTTGATATTCCTGGGATGTCCAAAGGACAATGACTGAAAACAAGAACTGCCTTCCAGGCTGGACCTTAGCTCTTCTGGAAAGAGCACAATCAACACAGAGTCAGGAGGGAGGAGGAGCTGGGGAGCCTGAACATCTTTCAAACGACCTTCGAAGCACAGCTTCAGAGGGGTGGAAACGTCAACAGGGAAAGGAGCCATCAGCTGCACATCCGTAACTGAGCTGCCTGACCCATTTGTGAGATTGACACGATCTTAGAGAAGCTTGCACAGCCTGGAGGTGGGAGGCAGAGAGGCTAGAACACAGGAGCAGCTTTGCATCCTCTTTGTGTAGAAGCTGTTACATCAGAAATCCTCGCAAACTGCCCCAAAGGGAAACACACCCTGGTGCAAGCTGCCACCGTGGAACTGAACAAAGAAAATCACGCAGCAAAGCTCATCTTCATGGGCAGCTCTGGTAGCTGCTCCACCTCAGCACCATAACCTGGCACAGGTATCGAAACAGCACTGGTGCCCAAGGTGCTGCAGGAGAATAAACTGACCCCTGTGAAATTCAGCTGAAAGGAACAACACGAAGCATGAAGTCAGAGCATTTATGAGGGTAATTATTGGCCTTCTGCTCAACAAAGCTCAAGGGGGCCCTCTTAACGCCAAGGGCCTCCAATCTTGTGATGGGTTGAGCACCTTCTGTGTGGTGCTGAAATGCCTCAGTTTTTAGTGACTGGTTAGAGCTGAGCGTCTGACAACCTGCAGAATCAATTCCGTAATGCTGCCTATCACAAGCCAATCTAAAAACATATACTGCTTCTGGAAACAAGTTTGCTCAGCTGAGGTGCCTTCTACTACTACCTTTCTTTTCTAGCAATTTCCTTTAGAAAGAAATACGAATCTTGGAATTAATTCCTCATAAAAAGAGCAGGCAACAGTGATATTTACAGAAAAATAAAGTCTTTGTGGTAGTATAATGAACACTGTACATCTGCTTCCTCAATGCCAAGGGAAATTTAGCATAGTATGATTGAATTATCAGAGAGCAATGCTAGAAATAGTAGATTCAATACATGCTTTAAATATATGCTTTAAATATCCTTTTGTTATAGGTCCCAGGTTAATCAATCATTAAAAAAATGTGACTCATTTGTCAAAAGCTTGTCACTAAAAAAATCAACAAACATATCTAGCTATTACAGAAAGAAGATGTGACAAATTCTAGTTTCAGAGACTTACTCGAAAAGCTTCTGGTTCTACTGTGGACTACAGAAAGCCAAAACAAACTAAAATGAAGAACTAATATTGTGAATTACGAAATAATTTACTAAAATTCATGCTATTTTATCCTTTAAAGTCCATGGATAACTTGAACATGTGAAATCTAACACCAAGAATTTGAAATTTTGAGTGCAAATGACTATGTAGGCAAAACCAATCACAAAAATCCAGCCTGTAGCATGTGATCATTATGTGTCGTTCTACATTCAGTCAACGGAGAGCAAAAGAGGTACTATACCTAAGTGGCCAATCCCAAATGACAGAAAATTAAATGAAATATAATTACAATTACCACAGCACAGTTCCATAAATAAATAATGTTTGAAAATTAATTTTCATTTTCCAAATAAACAACAATGCTATTTGCTCAAATTCTGTACGAATACTAACAAAAATTTGTTAGGCAATATTTGAAGTTCTTGGTAGAGGTTATTGCCTATCAATGGCAATGAAGATCTTGTATGCCAGAGTATTAGAAGTTTTAGGACAAAAGGCAAGAATCCATTTTTATTTCTAAACTGGTTATTGCTACCTTTGTGGTCTCTGACAAGTCACTTAGCCTTTTTTCTTTTATTTCCACATCTTTAAAATGTGATCGTAATCACTACTGACTGGAAAGGTCATGATATTGGAGTGATACGAGAACAGTGCTTTATGGATTAAAAGCCCTGCAGGTAATCATCAGTGTCTTTTTCACTGGTGATCTTCATTTAGTCATCTTGCCTGAGAAGTAATTAAAAAATCCCAGGGAGCGATTATCTCATTTGAGAAGAAACAACATTTTCAAGATGTAACACACAATTGTGAAGGACTGTTTATAAACATGACAAACCTCTTTATTAAGCAGCACTATGAACAGCAGTATTTATCACTTCTTCTATATTTCTATGGGTTGGCTAAATAAATACTTTTGGTATACTGAAAACGAATTTATAAAATATTTCAAACAATATGTGTGTGTTCTCTTGTTGGGAAATACAAGGAAAACATGAATCCTCTGCAAAGAAAACTGAGCATTTCTAGAGTTCAGTTTGACTCAGTATTTTCCTTGATAAATCTGCACAAACAGTATGTAGACATTAAGATTTTTTGATGTAGAAATATTGAAATTTGAGATCTTTTTCTTGGATTTGTCATGCAAGAAGGGTTGCAAATGAGCAAATCACCTTATAAAGGAATGTCAGTCTTACAGTTAGAGTGGTATAAAGAAGCATCTAGAACAATGCTTTATCATGTTAATTGAAGACATTTTAATGTAATCACTTGAGAAATGTGCTCTGAATTTGGAGCCAAAAAAGGTACTTCAGTAATCTATGTTCTATAGGATTAAGCAATTTTGAAGAGTACGTTACATTTGCAACAAAATTCTCGGCACAACTAAATTTGCTAGGCAGATTTTTCTCTTTTTTTTAAGTTGTAATGTACCTACACAGAAGCATTTATTAGCTTGGAGTTTGTAACTACTCTTGTACCTGGTTCTGGTGTTGCTAAAACAGAACAAATAAATTGCGATATTCTCTATACTCAATTCTGCCATAAAATAAATATGCAAACTTGCAAACTGACTGATGGAAGGCAAGGGAGAGCTCCACAAAGTACTTGAAATAGCCTGTGAATTATTTGCTCATGCAGAAAAGAGAAACTTGAGACCAGAGCTGCACGAGGCATTAAGTTATCACTACAAGACCAAGCCTCTTCAACCACCCTAGGGCCCACCTGTGTCCTTACGGGCTCCCTGTGGCACTGCCCCTCTATGAGCCTAGCAAACAGGCAGCTCCTTGGCCTCCCTGCCAGCATGCTTCCCCTTGCCTTGCCTCAGGTTGCACTGGCTTCTACATGGTTTGAAATAAAAAACCGGATCTGCTTGTGATCCTGCCTTCACTTCCTTTCTTCTCTACCGCCTGCTTCTTCTTATTTCTGCTCTATGCCCTCCGCTGGCATCTCAGGAGGAGACTTCTCTGGAAAAGTTCACAAAGGGTAGAAGTGGTGGTAAAGAGAGATGTAGCAGAAACGGAATCCCTCTTTCATAGCTAAAACGTCTCTGTTTTGTAATACTGTCAGAATGCAGATAATGACTGCTGATTAAACCTAATTAATCTACAAGATTAAGTCCATGGCAGCCTTCCACTCCCCTCTGTGTTTGCCTTTGGTTTTGCAAGCAAATGCACATAGAGTCAATTCAGAGACAGACAAAAAGAAAGCTCCAATCCTTTGCTCCACTCCCGAAACGCACCTAAAATAAGTCCTATATATGCATATATATATACAGTTATATACATACAGATATATACATACATATATGCATGTGTTCAAGACATACACAGATGTATGTGTGTAATGGAAACCATCAGTCCCATCTAGAGGACGACTGTCAGAAACAGTGACAATTATATTGTCCTTCGTAACCATGGACTTCTCTCACTTTTGACTTTCCTCCTCCTTCACTCCCTTCCTCCCTCTTCAGAGACACATTTTAGCCTTGCTATGGTTTTCACTGAGTTTACTATCTATCCTTCGAATGAGTTCAGCAAAATACAAACCAAGACTTGAAGCTATTTTTCAAAGCAGTGTACATATAAAACAAAATCATGTGTGGAATCAGAAAAATGTACATATGGGATTGTCTACATATTTACTCCACGTTTCAGATACTTTACTGAGATCAGGTCCTACTATGTTCACTTCTATATATGTTCTATCCCTGTAACAGTGAGAAAATAATAAAAAAAACCCAATCTTATTCCTCATTTCACTAAAACCATCCAGACAAGGCTTTTGCACCATTGATACATTCCTGATGTTTGATTTACACACAGCACACATGCACTACATTACACACATCTCAGAAGTGATCCTGTCATTACACACTGGCAGCTGACAATTTAACTCTGTCAAAGCAAATTTTGATTGCCCAAAGTAATTCTAATACATTACTTGGAGAGTAAGAAATACATGACAGCTGGGTTGAGCACCCGTTAAATGTAGGCATGTGATTTTAGGTTACAGCATGTATGCATATAATACATACCTACATATATACATACATACATACGTGTATATATATGCATATATATATGTGAGTCTGTGTCTTCCATATATGCATCATAATTTCCAAAACAGCTACAAATTTCCACATGCATTAAACTATCTAAAAACATAGAACTAGGCAGTCTAATAAGTGGAATTTTCTTAAATTATATTTGAACAATAAACAGCAAGAGTAATACTGCAAAGTACTGCTCTATTATGTATATCTACAATAAAATTCTAGGAACAGTTGTCTCCCAAAACATACCCCAATAAAAGTAAATTAAAAAAAAAAGGTAACACCCAGTGTCCTATATTTGTATATTCATTGCCAGTTCAAAAATGAAAAAAAAAAAAAGTAAACAAAAGAGAAAAAATACATCCCCACTCAGAGTTGCATATTTACATTCTTCAAACTGTAGCGGTGAAAAATAATTCTATTAAGTGCAGGACATTCCTAGTGTTGCAGTAGTGACATTTTTAATAATTTCTTCATGAAAACATTTCTTTTTGTCTTACTAGTGATGCATTCCATGACTACGTGAAAATTCTATTATCCCCTTCACTTGCAGCCAGTGGTTGAGTCTGGATTGAAAAGCTCCTTGTATAATGGAGGAAACAGTGTGTTCACTATGTCTGGATGAGATTGCTTAAATACCTGCAGTTTCTCTCCATGCAAGTTGCAAAGTGCAGTAATTGTTGGTATCTTGGCTATTAACTGTAAGACATTGAAAGAAGAAAAAAAAGGAAATAGGTGGAAGCAAATTTTGTATAAATTACACTTTCCAAAATGAACTATGTTTTAGCATCTTGCTGAGTAACTGAAAATGATACTCTAAGCTTCATCAAAACCCATCCAAAGGACCAGACATTGCTCCTACCATAAGAGCCTAAAGACGGCTGCCCCCCAGAGCTTTAGCCAAGGGCCTAAAATGCATTTAACATGGAACAACCTCAATGAGTACTTTTTTAAGGTAGCCTCATTCTTTATAGGGTATGAATAAAAATTATTGATATATTGAACAAAAAATGGAGTAAGAGGAAACAGAGACAAGAGTCAAACAAGCCTATCTTCTACACACAGCAAGCACATAGTGCGTTACTTTTAGCTCACATTAATGTGGCAATGCATATGGAAACGGCTGAAAAAAGAGAACAGTCATACCTTACGAGTGCTTGGCATTTTGTTTTAAGAACTTACCTTCGTTAATGTCTCCTCATCGAGGTGGTTCTTCTGGATAACATGTTGAAGTGCAAAGTAAATCTTCTCCTGAAGCTTCTGGACCTTCCTTGGCTCTATTAACCAGGCTCGATCTGAGAAAAAGGAAAACAAAAGGTAAAGAATGCACAGATGTGGGGCATGCTCACGGTGCACACACGGTACTGTGCTGGCAAGTATTCACAGGAATCGTAATTCTCACGAGGGAGGACTGTATGGTAATTAAAGACGTGGTTTCAGAGGTGAAGTGTCTTACATCAAAGGATCACCTGAGCACTTAATTTAACACATACAAAACACAGAGAAACAGTGCTGGCTCTGTATCTCTTTGTTTAAAACAGGATGTGAGGCATAAAGATGGGAAGAGAAGTGAAACATGGCTCAACCATTTTATTATTCTCTGTTGGTACAATCAGTGCTCTTCTAACTTCATACTGGCTAGGTGATACACATGTCATGTTACCTCAGCGTCTTAACATGTAAATATTGTATATCCTGATCAAGACAGTTATTTGAAAATAAGAATATAATTAAACACTAAAATATAATATATCTAATTATTTACTAGCCTAAAATTTTGAGACAAAATATATTCTAAATAAAAAGAAACGGCTTTCTTCAAAAGGATTTCTTAAATCAAAATAATTGCAAAGTGCAAATTTATCATTACCTAAAAATGTCTTTTTAAACAATCAAAAAAAGATTATCTGGTAAAATAATAGCTACAGACACAGTTGTTTTAAAGCCTATATGGGTTCTACTGGATTCAAACCCCAAGTGCAGGAGGTTGTCCTTAAGATCTATATTCTCACAAGTCATAGGCTCTGGACACGCACACAGAAAGAGAAGTAGCAGAGCCCAAGACAATCCAAACCCATGTGTGCTTGCAGCACCATTGAACTTTCTGTCTTCTCAAGTTGCAAATTGTTATTTTCCTCCCTCAACCCAGACCAATTCTTGGGTATAGATTTGAGCTTCCATACGAGAAATTAAAAAATTTCTTTTATCACAGGCATGAATCTCTGTGCACAAATTGAGAAGTACGCGAAAATCCCCTTTCACTTTTCTTTCACCCACTTCCCATCACTATAATAAGCCATAGAAATGATTTAAATTAACCACTTCAGTGAGCACACATGCCACACAGGCGGGAACTGAAAAACATTTTGTAACAGGAGTAGCACAATTCTGGCATTTGTCTCACTGTCTCTGGGGAGAGGTGTATGAAAAGAGTCAATTGTCAAGTACTGTGAAAAGAGACAAAAACAAACCTCAGGTACTTAAAAGATGATCAGGAAGAGAAAATAATATTTTGCAAATCTTAGAGAATCATATTCCCAGAAGGTAAGCCAACAGGTCCTGTGCCATCAGTGGCCATAGAAACAGAATCAGCTGAGAGCACATGCACTTTCTACACAACAAGCATACAGTAATGTTTAGACTTCACAGGTTAGGTGCCAAACTTCATGCTATTGCAAAACCTGGTCTTTCAGCAGTGTTAAATTAATGCCTATTGTAGCAGACTGGAGCTAGAAAGATTTATCATAGAGATCAATCCCTGAAGGTTTACCTGTCACAAGAATAAGCTTCAAAAAAGACTGAGGCAGTTGAGGGACAGATTTATCACTCACCTGTCACAAAGCATGCTGTATATTACACAACAGTTCTTAAATTCATGACAAGAGCTAGGTAAAACTTTTGTAAAAGATGCTAAGTTTGTCTCCCAAAATGTGGTTTCTAACACCTGAACACCATCTGCAAATTTGGCTGGGATTTCACAGGTAAGTCTAGCTATATTCACAGAAGTGCAGGGAAAAGTCAATAAATCAGTGACCACCTATAAAGGATATAAGCAGCAGTGATTTGATACTGTACTTTTCCTCTTGCACTTTAAACTTGTGTATCTTCAAAGAGTACAATCCGCTAGGCTAGAGAATAGTGTAGGAAAGAAGATGAGAGACAGCTTAGAAATAAACAAGAACTGCTTCTGCAAAAAGGAAGATGGAGAGAAGGACCACGGCAAGCCAGAATTTCAGGAGAGGGACTAGCACATGGGAGCAGCCATGTTCCTGTCTTACCACATGGCTCTTCTGCATGTTCGTAGGTGGAGATGCCTCTGCAACCTTTACAGGACTTGTACAACGTTTTAGCTTTTGAAAGCAGATATCAAGTTAGAGAACCACTTTCAAGCAGTGTGGTTACGTCCATCATTAAAAGGACAATCTGGATTTGTGCTCTGAATTAGATGGAAAAGGGATGTGACATTGGCCTTTGCAACCTTTGCGAAACTACTGATGGACGTTACTCATGGATGTTCTTAAGTCCCTTTATTCCCAGTGGACCACTCTGGTTTCTGTAAGCTGCCTAAACACTGAGCAAGGGCACAAGAATCACCTTTCAGGTGGTGACTTCTGCAGAAAAGAAACCTGAATATGAGTACTTCCTATATAGAATCTTCATAAGCTTGTATTAGCTGATGAAAGGACTGGTGCAGGTACTTCTGTGAAGCAGTTCTTTGTTTTTAAATTTTTACATTTGTTCCCATGATGAAACTCTTTATTGTGAAGGAACCAAAATATCAAATGAGGAAGAAAGTATTTCTTTCTCTATTATTTAGTGTTATTGTTTTTGCAAGAAAATAAATGGCACAGTTCAATATCAGTTCATTCTGGACTATTTTCTCTATCTCAACGTAGCAGCCCAGCTGAAATGGGAGTTACTTACACAATCCAAATTTACATTTTTTTATAGAAGAAAGACTGCCTTCACTCATGCACGTGCTGCTGCAGCCCATCATTTCTTTCTTGTTGTATCTTATGACTAGTCACACACGCCCACAGACTACAGAGATAAGCAGTCTGCATGCATCAAACACTTTTGTTCCTTTTAAAATTGTTTTTTTATGGAACAGGAGACACTGCCTGCATCCTCTTGTTTGCAAACTAGAGACATATGCAGAACTGCAGAAATTAGTGAGAGTTTTAATTCCATCTAATTTTTCCAGGAGCTAGCACCCTCTGCCACCCTCCCAGCTCTGGTCTTTTCAGACTGAGGGAGGAATGACGGGCAGAGACCCATTGGGATATTGCAAATCCGCTGTGCCAGAGAAAGTCAGGACATCTTGGGGGTAGTGTAGAGGTATCTCTCACCCCCGCACACAGTTGGGACACCTCTGAGGTGGAAATCATTGGTGTTTGGATGATTGTAGATGCAATATTTCCGCCTAACACCAGGAAGAGTCACCGGCTCAACTATTTCACCTCTGCGCAGATGACAGCAAGAATTGCTCGAAGTGAAAATAAAAGTAGTAGAGTCCTTTCCTTAGGTCTTGTTAATGATGAGAATTAATATGTTGACATCATCTGTGACAGTCTGACTAACATAACCTCTACCACAGACATGCAAAAGGGCAAAGTGACCTAGACGTCTTCAGAAGAAAAAGATGGAAAAATAATTCATGGAGGGTTTTTCTTAAAGGCTTTTCAAGAGGTTACCCTTAGATGAAACTGTGTGTCTACATTCCCTGAGGCATATTTAAAAATCCCAGACTAAACTGTAAACTTGTATACTAGATCCACCTTCTCAGTCAGCTTAATCACAGGAGTCTCCTCTGTGGTCAGGCAGGCATCACTCACTTAAACGCATGCTTGCCTGTGCAGAGTTATGATGCATGAACACATGAAAAAGAGCACGTTGCACTTCTAATCACTACCTCTCACCTGGAACTAAGTTCAGACAGGACTGCATACTAATTTTTACTGCTAATGTTCTTATTCCCAAGAAAAAGTCTGTTGTAGTTATGGACTATATAACCTACTCAGGGCGGTGAATTTTGTGCTCCCTGAAAATGCCAGGAGGAACATGCATCTCTTGAGTAACACGCTTTTCTTCACGTGGCCTGGAAGAAGGCCAGCCTGCACTCCTTGTCTACACAATCCTGCTCCATGTCTGTTACACTTCGCATCTTCTTCCAGTATACGTAATTCCTGATGGTATATTTGGGTAATTCAGGTATTCTTCCACTGCTTAATACATTGCTTAATATTATTTGATACAGCTTAAACAGCTATTTAAGTATGTAGAAATAGAAGTGGATAAAGAGGAAGAAAAAATCATTGTGGTGTTTGGAATGAAAAATTACCTGGTGAAATCAGAACAGCAGATGAAAACAAGGCAATCTCCTCCTCAGTCAGCTGTAAGGAACATAAATTCTTTGCAAAGTCAAATGCTTCATTTACCAGATCATCAGAACCTGCAGACCAAACAGGACAAAAACAATGATAGAAATCAGCTCTTTAACCTGCAGGGATTGCTTTGGTGTCAGAAAAAGTTGTGACTGAATTTCTGTACTGCAAAAGCAAATGCTTTTAATTAACTATTAAAATTCCACCTAACCTGAAAATGGCACTAAAACATACACTGAAGCGAAAAAATTATCAAGAGTTAGGGTCAAGTACAAAAAGTGCACGGACATCTTAGAACAGAGTACTCTTTTCCCAATGAGGAAAGAATTGCTATTTCTAAACAGATATTAAATCTAAGGAGAAAGAAGGACCAGCCCTAAAAAACCTTCATATGTAATTTTACTAACGGTACAAATATTTATTAAAATTTGCAAAAACATCATAAGGATAGAAATAAATCAACCAATACACATTCATAAATGCTTTAAACTTGTAAAGAAGTATTATGTTTATGATACACACTAATAAATATATACATATATATACGATAAATATACACATTTGAAGGAAATAGCACTCTTTGAGTTTGGTCTTGAATCAGTTTCTGATAATACCAGTCTGATGGATGTGCAAAACACAATTATTTCACTAGTTACATTTCAGATAGCACTCAGCATCAGGTTGAGAAACAAAGTAATTTTTTCAATACATGAATTTAAATGAGCTTACTTAAAAGTTTTAAGTGTAAAGGTAAAACAGTATTTTAAGCAAGTCCTTATCTATATTTTGTACTTTTTTATTTTTGTTATCTTTTATTAGAGAAAAACACCTATCACTGCTAGCAGCTAATGGAGTCACCTTTTTTTTCTTTTTCTGTTCCAGCTTGGACATTTGGAGACTTGGGGATTCAACATTTACTGGAGATTTCCACTGTGAGTCACTATTCACATAAAGACAAATCTCTAGCCATGTGGCTCAGTGCAATTCGTTGAAAAAAAGAAGAGCAACATACCCAAAGCTTTAAACATTTGCATCCCTCCATACTTTCCTTCAAACAGAACAGTATTGTTAAGTGGGTTGAAGGCACGGCACATTCTCACCAAAACCACTTCCAAGCAGCCTATCAGACAAAAAAAAGAGCAGAGGTACCAGATATTACTGCCTAACATCAGAGTACACGAAATCTCAAGAAGATATTTAGGAAGCCATCAGTCATTAAAAACATCAGAAGGGACAGACACTCTTTGAAGACATCTAGACTATACATCTCTGAATGAGAGAAAAAAATATTTCTCTCTGTTTTGAGTCTAGAAAGGGGTCATTTCTGGCCCAGTCTAACCACCGTTTCCTTAGGTCGACTTTTTCATCCTTCGCAGCAGATTGGCACCCTGGACTGAATCTGAATTTAGATCTTGGGCAAATAATTTTACTTTGAAATACTTTATCCTGAAAAATATGCATTTATTGAAACTCCTTTCTAATAATTAAACTTTTTTTTTTAATAACCACAAGCAGCTTCATTTAAGACATATAAAAATCCCAGGTTATTTTGGCTGGAGAGAGAGAATATCATGCATTTTTAGAGAGAAAATAAAAATTAAAGTGCTGTCAAGAGCATCCCTAAAACAGGTTTTACTTCTCGGGTTTTTTTCTTTTTCACTGGTTGTTGAATAGAGAAAGGAACACTTCTTTTTTACTGCTTATCTTTGCGAATTATTTACTAACTGCAAAAATACGCAGTTGGAGAAACGGAAGGAAGAACTTTAAGATCCCTTCACTAAATTCAGATCTCCTGTAAGATAAACTCTGAATTTGAAGATTCTTCTGCAGACATACTTTTGAGAGATAAGCCCTCATTTTCTAACTCCTGGTCAGCGTTAACAGCAAGAGAAAATAAAACTTGACATATTTTTACATGTTACAGCTTAACAGTGTTTTCCAACAGCAGAGTGAAATAAATCTTTTCCTGAAGGTGCAGTAGTATTGTTAGCTTTGCCAGTCACACAAAGTTTCCTAGGGGTGCACTGGCATCTGCAGAATTTTCAAAATTAGTATGAGATCAAAAAAACCAGCACAGTTTTTGTGCTATAACTCCCTTTTCCCAGGAGGCTGCCTGCGTCTTCCCCTGCTTCTCTGTATCACTTCCCTTTGCACCTGTGCCCATCATCAGAGCCCAGTCTCACATGGAGACACAGTCATGGTGCTCATAATGCCAAGGCTGTGGGTTTGGTTCCCCTCCGGGCCATTCCCTGAAAAGCTGGACTCGATGATCCTTGTGGGTCCCTTACAACTCAGAATATTCTGTGATTTCTGTGTATGGAGTGCTGAATCACACAGACTTTCAGCCTTAGTGAAGAGATGTTTCTTCAAATAGAAGCAGTTCTTAAGTTTCAGCAAGCTGCCTCACACAGCATCCTACCTTTTACACATGGAGGGAGCAAGAAACTGATATGACAGGGTAAATGTAGTTAATTACCAGTTGTGGTTCTTGTGGTTCACTTAGTCATACCATTTTGTCCTCCTGGGCTTAGCAGTGTTACTGCATAGTCACGATAAATCTTGTCATGACTCTTTTGGAGGACAGAAATTACTGAGTCCCTTGATAAGAAACGAAAGCCTTTTTCCCCATGCCCTTATGCACACACACATGCAAACCTGGCATGCACAGACAGCATGGCTGGAGCACACTGCTGTAATCCACTCTCATTTATTCTGAAACCAACTGGCACCAGCAGGAATTTTCCCTCCTGTGCACTGGCTGAAGAGTATTTCTGTAGTCTCATTAAAAAGATTAAAGATGACCACAGAGACAAGCCCCAGTGAGCCTGCGTTTGTTCCATTAATGACAAGTGGGGATTTTACAGGGTGGCAGATGACTGATTTGACCAGTTCAATTTGCAGGCTCCTTCCACCACATGTCAGGTTGGAGACTGCAGTTTCTGCAATGGTTGTGTGTGTGTGTGTACTTAATAACCACAACCGACTGTAGAGGGAAGGGGATCAGAAGGCAGTAACATGATTAATGTGGAAGAATACAGAAAGGTTAATGTACCTAGTGAAACAGACTGAAATTAGCGCTCCTCCAAAATTAAAATGATTTGCAGAAAAAGACATGAGAGCACATTTCTCTGGTGCTGGGTGCTAACCCAGTCTCAAGCCTCTGGTGTTTACCCACCTGACTTAAGAAGGAGAATTTGGTCATTCTGGCAGAGCTCCATGAAGCCTGTTATGCGCTTTGCAAACTCCACCACATACTGGATAGCATGGGTGATCTGAATGGCACACTGCTGCCACAGAGCTTCTCTTGTCTTCCGGGAGAACATACATGGAAAAGCAAAGCGGTCAGCAAAGGGGTACATCAGCGCATTAAGTTCTTCAGGTGGCCTTGCAGACAGGAGGACTCCCCACACTCCATCCCCACACCCAGGCAGAGCTAGCAGCACCTCTTCTTCTCTAGGTACCCAACGTTCTCATTAGAAGGCTGTTTTCACAAGCCATTGCCCCAGTCATCTGAATTCTGGCATTGCCTTTTCAAAGGAGCACAATGCACTGCCCAGTGTTAAAATGTGGTTCTAATGTTAGCTTTTGTGCAGGATAGACTAACAGTGGCACAAAAAACGTATATATTCCATAGCATTCTTAGGCAAGAAGTGGCATGATGCTATTATTTTATTCAAGAGTATTTTTCCTAGTTTGAAACTTAAAATAATATATAATTAAAGTATCTGAACACAGATTACATAAAAATGTTGACTTTTGATAATCATTCTCCTTGCACACGTGTGTGTAAATGTAAATGGACGTTCTTGGTTTCATGCCACAGCTCTGCAAGTTGTGGTGTGTTTTTGTTCCTACATAGCCCCTCAGATGTCAAAGACCAAGCTGGAGTCTCTCCTGTCCCTTACGTGATCAGCTAATGTGCCAACTGAAGTCTGACTGAAGACTCATCGCTAATGAAGCCAGTGCAAGAGGCATAGAGATTTGTTGACTGGACTACATCTGAAGAGGTGCCAGTGGAAAATAGACTGAACTTGACCTGAGAATCGCAGAAGCAGAACAAAAATGTAGTGTAATGAGATCATTCTTCCACCCAATATTAAACAGCTTCAATTTAAGGAGTAATTACAGTTTGTTATTATCTATTGTCTATTGTAAGCGGCAGGTATTTGTTATTCACATAAAAATCAGCTGTGTTTTTAAAATTATAAGGAAACAAAGTTATGTTGTCCTATTTTCTTAAAATCCTTGCAACAGAGGATCCAATCACAATCATATTGAATTTAACCGAATTTCTGCATGAGGTTTAGATCTGTGATAAGAAGCACAGAAAACTGGATTCCATGACCATACCTAAGCTTCAATATTAGCAAACAGCCAATATGCTGGAATGCTGCTGCTTCTTTTTATGAAGTGTCACTGCTTTGCTTTCAGTAACCAGTTCCTCAAAAATATTTAAAAGTGTATTTTGACTTACATGAAACTCATCAGTGTATTCTTGTCAAATAAATTACTCTATTAACAATTTCAAGCAGAAGAAAAAGCATATTACAGGATTGTACCTTGCTCTGGTAAACCTTTATTTCTTCATATGTGTGGGTCTGCCATGCTAGCTGATGTAATTCCTCCATTGTATACTGACATGTCTCCAAATGAGATTTAATG
Source organism: Oreocharis arfaki (assembly GCA_013398015.1). Taxonomy (NCBI): domain Eukaryota; kingdom Metazoa; phylum Chordata; class Aves; order Passeriformes; family Paramythiidae; genus Oreocharis; species Oreocharis arfaki. Next base: position 592,835 of record VZRR01011337.1, on the reverse strand, counting down.
ATATTCTGTGCAATTCGATCTGCAAAAAGGAGCATAAAAAACAGCGTGCATGAAACAGTGAACAGTGATCCTCAACAGCAAAATCGTGAAAACACTGAAGTTGTTGGAAAATGCATATTTAAGGAAATTAATCTTTTCTTTTCAATGCTACCTTTCTCATTTGTTTTTATTTCTGAAGATGATTGTTGCAAAAAGTATTCAACCCAAAGTCAAATGATCTTGATAAAACAGTTGATCTGCAGATGAAAGTAACTATGATTTTTGTGAAACTATACAGAATCTTCATTCTGAAAGTGATTTAATACGTTTAAATAAATTTCATTTGGAGACCCTGTTTACCCAAATGCTTTTGTCTGCTCCAAGCCTATGCGGTAACTGGTAGACTCCTCTAACCTGGAGAAGAAGAGGAACACTGCTGTTGTTTATCACCCCAGCAGGGTACCTCTTCAGGCTTTATGCCACAACCTCTGCGTGAAGTCAGCGTCTCTCCTCCTGCTGTGTGTAGGTGTTTTCTCGCTTTCCTCATTGTCCATTTCTTTGTAGTTCTACAAGAAGAACTAATCTGCTGAGCTCAGTGGTCAGCAAGTTTCAGAGCTGCCAGTTCTCTCAGAAATTGACTGATTGCTCCAACTTGCCATCAATGTTTGCATGACCTTGGTGCGACTCATGAAGGAAGAGGAAACAGGTCTTTTTTCTCAAGTGAGTTTTAAGCTGGATCAATTTCTGATTGAATTTGATGAGCAAGAACATGGAGAATGGTTTCAGCACGGGGCAAAAGCTAAAACTAGTATCCTGGGTTTAGAAGGAGAGATGGAGGACATAGATCTTACATACAGCACTAAGCTACCTTGAAGTTACCCTGAAACTGCAGCCTTAGGAACTACTTCGCAACACGGAGGATGCAGGATGGAAGCAGAAAGGGAAGCACTCAATGTGCCCTGGAAACACACTGAAACTAAGAGTAAACTTCTTAGAGAAGTATTTTAAAGTAGACCTTTGCCCTTAAAGCCACTTGAGTGGATTAAAAATGTTTTTACAAGAACTTCAAACATGAATTCATTAGCATTAGGAATTGAAATGTCGTGACAAAACATGTTACAGAAAACTGATGATTTCCTATTTTGCGACTTTGGGACCTACGCATCTAATGAAGGTCAGTGCTTCAGCCTGAAAACTTTGCTTAAGCCAAATAACTTTCAAACAAAGGAACAAAGCTGAAGCCACAGAAGTGAACTGAAGCACTTGTGGCAGAACCAGCATTGTGCAGAAAACATTTGTCAAAAAAGGGAAAAGGACATTGGCAATGCATTAGCCAAACCTGAGCATGGGAAGTAAAAAGAACTATGTATGCCATCGTTTACTTGTCCAGATCCTCGACAGTTTGCACAGAGTGTAGGGATCTGGAGCCTGGAGTTCCAAAATAAGACTGCTTCTTTGGCCAAACACTGACTGAACTTAGAAACTCCAGCAAGAAGGAATGATGAAAAAAGAATGTAGAAGCATATGCTCCCTGTAAACACTGCCAGAATAGTGCTGTTTGAAGGACAGATGCCTGTGCTACTCTCACAGTTAATAAAATGAGACTCAGTGTAAAGGCACTGAAGATAAAAAAGTTGCAGGTCTATATAGGAAAAATAAAACCTGCTTAATTGAATTCGTACAGTTACCTCTCTAGAGGTCAACACGATCTTTAGGCCTCCTGATAGAAGAATTGACTCTGGCCTAACAGTAACTCAGAATGTATATTAGTACAGTGATCTACCCACTTCTCTTTTATGGAAGGCTGGATGCAAGTCTTCACCTCTGATGGTAAGCTGCTGCATTTCATAATAAAAATCTTGAGGATAAATGGGCATCTCGCTTATGATGAATGTCTCACATAATTACATATCACTGCTTAGATAGATTTCTAAACAGATAAGGTGACCTGATGTCAACAACCTGAAAACAACACCTTTTGATTTCACTGACTTCAAAATATATTTGATTAGCAGTTCTACACTACTGCAAAGCTCCTCAGCTCCCCTCCTTTTCCTAGCATTTATGTATTGACCTTAGGAACGAAGAGCTGAGAAACTCTCCAGGGCTTTCTAGGGATGGCATCCTGTGTTTTACCCCATGCATCTTTTCCTTATGTACTTATGCTTATGGTGAGCTGACATTAAAACCAATTTAGATGTGCAAAGGCCTGGGGCAATCGCAGCAAGCAGCAGCTCTGAATGCTGACATCCAAAGAGGAATCAGGTGCAAGACAGACTTGAAACTCTTGTGCCGCAGGCTAGGCAAGGCTGAGTGTGTGACAGAAAGGGTACCCTGGATCTCTGAGGAGAAGGGAACAGCTCATTCAGCAGAGGAGGCTGCTTGCTTACATTCCATGCTGGAGTCCCTGGAAGAAGCTTTATGAAAATATAGCCTACACTGGGTGGCAGAGCTGACATGATGCAAAAAGTAAAAGAAGTATACACTTGTCTTGGCTTCTCATATGGTCCAGCAACAGAAGATCCAATGCAGGTAGAGCAAAGAATGTCACTCTTAAAGGGTTTCATAGACCATGGCCTTTTTTTCCCCTCTGAATTTCCCCCTAAATTTTCAGATTTTATCATCGTTTTGCTAATGGAGTTCAGTACACATCTTGGCAAATCCCAAGCAGAATGACGTTCCTAAACCACTGGGAACAATACACTGACACCTGATGTAAACCTGCCCTATCACAGGTACTGTGCTGTACCCAAAACCCGTGAATTTCTGTGAGACCCAGCAGCTCTGAAATATGCTGACCACCAAGTTCAACAGATTAGCTCTTCTAACAGAACTAGAAAGAAATGGACAACAAGGAAAGCAAGCGAACATCTACACGCAACAGGAAGAGAGATACTGCCTTGATGCAGAGGCCTAAAGCCTGTGGAGGTACCCTGCAGGGGTGATGATCTAATAGCTACGCCCCTCCTTTTTTCCAGCCTAGAGGAGTCCACTACAGTTACTTCACATATCAAGTCTCGACTTTTAGTTGATTTTGTTTTCAAAAAATCTTGGGCCATAGATTTCAAGGGTCTCCTTTCAGTGGGTAATTGCATATACACAACTAAAAATCCTGTCTGGATGGACTCCAAGGACTACAAAAGACAACTGCATTCTCGTGACTTCAACGTGAACTGCATTTCTACTTGAAATCTTGTCAGCTTCCATTTTATGTAAGTTACAGCAGGTTTGCTGTATGAAAAGGAAAACAAAAGAGATGATTCTGGCCACATGCATGTGAAAATCTAAGTCTGCAACATTTAATTTTCTAAGCACCAACTGCTCCAACTGTTGAGTGAAAATTAGTAATTCTAATGGAAAGAATTCCTGAGCCTGCACGACAGTACACCACCAGCCTGTAAACTGCAGGATTTGTAAAGCTTATCTATCTGCCACAGTATGTAAACACAAATGTAGGTGTTTACTCCTCCTCTTTTGCCTACATACTGGGTTTACTATATTAGGGCTAAATCTCCTACCACAATCACTTGATATTACACGATACATGAAAAGCACAGCACATCCTGGCAGATTGACTCTGTCTGGGAAAAATGTTCCACAGAAAAGAATGTTACTAGTGTCCAAACTCTGGCATACCCTCAGATGTGGAAGACTTTACATTAGACAGCTTGATTCTAAATTTGAGGATTTCTGAGTATTGGTACCTTGAAATTTTTTCTTGAAAAGCAGACACTTTTTCTACAAATGCTCTGCTTCTTTAAAAAAAAGAAGGAAGTACTTGCTTCCAGAGAGATAAACCAGAAAGAACATACTCAATCAAGGAAACTGTCAATAATTGTAAGGAATATGAGGGTTTCAAAAACCAGAAAGGCTCAAACAAAATACGTCATGGAATGTACACTTAACATTCCTTTATTGTCCTGCACATCTCTGATTTGCTTTCTATAATGGTCCACTATTTTAGCTGTAGAGACTCATCTGTTCTTAGAGGACAAAGAAATCCACAGGGGGTCTGCAGGTATGGCTGGAGAGCTGAAACCTGGGAGGTCAGGCTGGCTCTGGCTCTGTGCAGCACACGGCGTGCTGCCCGTCCTGTGGCAAGGCCTGGTGGGGCCTTGAGAGGTGCCAGACCAATGGGCAGATAATTTAATTGGGGTTTTGCAATGCAGCAGTTAAAAAAGAAACAAAAACACTTAATTCACAGTAGGGGATGTCCAGAAGAAGCTGAAAACTGTGCATCTGGAAGCTGAAGAGGACCACAAGAGGCCAATGCTGTTTCAGGAAAAGAAAGGGCTTTTACATTTGGCCTGGCCTACCTAAAACAGAAGACAGAACCAAGAGACTTCATTCTGTAAGGACTTCCCAGTGAAGTAAGCTATACATTGAAGCTAGTGCAACAAACCTGGATCCCTACAAATGCATCGAATATCACTTGCCACTTCCCCTCTGACGGTCCATCCCCAGCGTGCGGGTGGGTAAAAGGCATCACGTATGTGCACGAGGGACAGGTCTGCTCAGTTTGACTGGTCATCACTTTCTGGGGTGAACATGGGACTGGGCTGTGGCTTCTGCCTTTCTCTAAAGCTGTTTGTCTCCTCTGCCAAGTGAGGACTCTCTTCTCCAAAACTTGTAGGAACTCAAGTGTTTGAGACTGCTTCATTTCACTGGAGCTGGAGAACAGCTTAAAGAATTACTGGACAGCCCTGACAGAACAACTGGGGAGACAGAAAGACTGCAAGAGTCCTATTTCATCAGTAAAACAGGCCAAAAGCATATGTTGCAAGGGAAGACCAACTGGGCATAAACTTGGGACTACAGCTCACTGCTTCCAGAACAGTAAGTGACTCTTTCTGTTTCCAGTTTTGTTTGCTCTGGCAGGCTCTTCCCCCACCCCGCCTTTTTTTTTTCTTTTTCGCCTACTGTACTCTCTTATTTTAGATTTCAAGAGATACCTCACAAAAGGCACTCTCCAAAGACTAAAACTGCTCAAACATTTATTGCATCAGTGGAGAAATTCCTTAAATACAAGTATATACAGAAAACTGAACACTGCAACCTAGATAGTAGCAATCAAAACCAGCATACCACAGACCCACAGGGATCTACCATCAGCTGATAAATCTGTCCTGCCTTTTTCAGGAACTTCCTTGCAATTCCTATTCAGAGATCTCCAACTACAATATTAAGGAAAAACTCCAACTTGAGGTCAAGTACAATGCTGGTGGGGATGGATGTAACCCATGGGTGCACACATTCACCAGCTGTGAATTCGGCCTGGTAAGTGGAAATTACCCACAGCAGCATTTATTTCCTACAGGCTCCTTAGTTCTTTCATTTGTCTCTCTTTTCTCAGGAGAGACTCTAGTTTTTCTCAGCATTCCCTTCTTTTGCACAGGGAACTCAAAAACTTTGAAGTGTGCCTCCTAAAACACTGATAATCTTCTTCAATTAAAATGAATAATGAATCTTTAATTTGCCACTTACCCTTAGGATCCAGTTGGGTAGCTAAGAGCTTATCTCAGCTTATATCCTAAGCTGAGCTCTTGCAGGGATCCACTTTGAATTAATGCTGCAGTAACATCACAGCTTTGGCTGGTTGCTGTAAGCATACATATCACTTCGTACGACTACCAAAACTCCAGCCAGGCATTCTAAACAAAATCTCTGTTCTAAGACCCAGAAAGTGGGCAGGATAGCATTGGATCAATACATTTTTACATGCTAATTCAAGGGTATTATGATTACAAAATGGAAATTCTTGAAAACTGAATCACTGAATAGATTATTCTTGAGAAATTCTCTGACAGTTGTAGAGACAGTGACACAGCTGTTAAGGTAAAAATACTTCTCTGGTTGCTGTTAAACATGAATAATAAGTCTCAGTTGTTTAAAATGAACTGGATATAAAGTCTGATTTTTTTTTTCAGAAGAATGGGGACATTTTCTCCATAAAGTGGTTGCAAAAAGCTCATTCCACTTTTCATCTGTCTGTGGCATTCTCAATGCCATAACGCAAAAAGTATTTTTAAAGAACAAGCAAGTTTCATAACCCCTATTTGTTTAATAAATTTGTAACACTACACAATATGCAGCCTAGGAAGATAGTAAGAAACATAAAAACACTCATATGAGACTAGAAATGCTAGAATTTAGTTCAGGAATAACCTTTCCTTATGTTTAAGTTATTGAATGATTAACGTCAGGAACAGATTGCACAAAGAGTAAACGTTACATGTGTGAATCCTCTATTTCCCTTGTCTCCTTCAAAATAAATCAGTGCTTCATTTGCCTTTCTAAAAAATGCTAATAAATTAATACAAATGACAATACAATGGAATGAAGTCCTTATCTGAAGGAACCTAGAGGATGGACCCAGAATTGTTAGATCCTAGAGGATTTTTATAAATGCTTAATGGTCTCTACTTAGTAATACTTCTCCTGGGACTCAGCCAATTTAGCAAAAATTAGAAATCATTTAACTGGCAGCTAAAGCACTAACCAAGGAAATAGCTAGAGTTCAAATGGACTCTAAAGGCACCATATAATTATCACAAATTTATTGAGATGAGCTGTTTCTTAGCTTCTTCCAGCAGAGGTTGCACAAAGAGATCCTTATATTAAAATGATACTGTTCTGAAACAAGAAAGTGGTTTCATTTTTTAGTTAAGTAACATTACTTGAGGTGGACATTTTTCTCTATTAAACTGAGAAATATGTATGGAATAATTAGAATATTACTGGTTTTAAACCAGGCTTGTGAGAGTTTGCCCCGTGATAGCCTGCAAAAAGCTGGGAGAGTTTAACATATCTTTTAGCACTTGTTTCACTGTCACACTCTTTAAATTAGCTTTTTACAAAGATTTTAAGCAATCTATCTATAGAAACACGTCAAAAAGTAATGACAAACATTCTACAACAGTCCTATTTTCCTGTAGTGTGGCAAATGAGTTGGATGAAAGTGATGTTAGTGTATAGTGTCAGAAAGTGGAATAATTTGGTTATCATAAGCAATGTCAGAGTCTTCACTGATCAAAAGAAAAACCATCCATGCAGTCAAAAAGGAACACAAGACAGGTCTCCATGCCTTAATATCTCGTATTAACTATTCCCATTCACATGTGACTTTCATTCCTTGAAGATTACTGCACTATAAAATCTGTGTTCTGATAATCAGTTTCAGCATTTGTCTCTGAACCCTATGTCTCGTCACACTGAATTTTTCCACTATGAACATCTATGTTCCTGTCCCAAGCATTTCACTTGAATTCTTTCTCATATCTTTTCACTCTTGTATAAAAGAATTGTTGCTGTTCTGTGAAATAAAATACCAAAAGCTGAATGGACTGATGAAAGACATAATTACCTATGAAGCTGCAAACAGCATCACAAAATGCAAAACAAGCAGAATTACCTTGTTCTCAGGAATAAAGTGGAAAGTAGTGAAATGCATGAAGTGAGTAATGAAATCTACCAGACAGAAAGCACACAGTGTGAAAAACAGGACTGTAGCCTTGGAAAGGCAAACTTAGGATGTTGCATATGTACTGGGAAAGAAAAAAAATTGTAACCCCAAACTTCTGACCTGGTGCCTTAGGATTAAGGAACGATCAACCAGTGTTGTCCAGGACGACAAAGAAATACAACATGGACCCAAGGTTAAGCTCTCAGAAAGTATAATTACCTTGTAATTGTTGGTGCTGACTGCCCAGAAACACCAGACAAAAACACTGACGGGAAAGTTGACACTAAATCCATAAAGGACCTTAGATGAGGAAGAAAGCAACAAGTAACCACTAATTCAAACCATAGCAATTTTGGCAGATAGTATGCCACTTCCATATACTACAGTGATTCCCAAAGTGTCACTGCCCTGACCTCTTGATTGTCATCTGCAGTTTGCATCTTTGTGGGCTGTGTGTGAGTCACAACCCTGGAAGACAACATACTTTTTTCACACATCCCAGGCCCTTTGTGCTCCAGCACCTGCTTCAGTCCTCTTTTTTTGAGAATTTCTTGCAGAAAGCCATTTCTTCTGCTATTAACATTGCTGCTCCAAAGCACACGACAGGGAACTAGCCAAAAGTCTAATCTTACAACTGGCAGCAACAACATGCCTCAGTACTCATCACACCACTAGATTTACATTGATCTTTCTGTATGATTTTTAATCTCAAAATATTCACAGCACAATGTTATTCCTGAAAAGATTTCCATGATACACGGTAACATATGGGATATACGATATGGTATTTTACATATTTTGACCGCTACAAATGGTTGATTTCTAATGGCTTTTTTTTGATTTTCAGTAGAATGAACATATTTTTTCAAGTCTGGTCACGCAAGAAAACATTCTCATCTTTGGAGAAAAGGAGCAATTTTATATACTTTAAAGGATTAGAAATTCGCTCACTTTAAAGAACTACATCATGACGCTTTAAAAATGTAGGCTATAGATTAGGTTGTTTTTGATACCATTCTATGCGTATTTTTAGTTCATTTGGAAAACAAGCTGAAGTTCTAAGTTTTTTCATGTGAACTGAGTACAGAATTGAAATATGAATGTATTCTGATTGTCATCTTCCAGCAGGTAATGATGGTAAGATACAGAGTCCCGACAGTATGTGCACAGAAACGCACATGTGTATTTTAAATGCTCGCTAGATGGCAACATTGCTTCTCTTAAATACAACTGTCAGGGTGTAGACAGCAGCCCTGTAAATTTTGATTGTCATGTTGGTAAGAGGAATATTAAACCATGGCCTAGAAAAAGAATTGAAAGAACGTTACACAGGGCTACAAAACCATAATTTCTGTTTCACTGTGGGGTGGGTGGTGGTTTTGTAAAGGGAATGTAAACATAGACATTTACTGTCACCTTGGGTATGGGCTTTAATTTATGAGCTCATTGCATTTTGAATGTGATTTGGAGTGTACCTTTAAATAGCATCTAATTGACCAACACATGTTCGGTAAGCTGTCTGTTAACACTTGATCTGGCACAGGGAACAAACCCTGGAGATAAATAGAAGGGTGTTAAAAAACAAGGACGAGAAATGCTTATTACATTGGATAAGTGCTTTTGCCAAGGGAAGTGCTTTCAAAACCAAAGCACAGCGGAATTTTAAAGATATCAGTCTGATGCTCATACATATTCATATATTGCACATCCAATATTAAGTGTTGTGGACATCCATGAAGAGCATAGACATGGAAGAATAAACGAAATTCTTCTAAAGTTAAGAAGAATATTTCTGCTGAAAGGAAGAAAGGAGTGGGACTGGCTTTAATACACATCTTCAGCAGAGGACTTTAGAATGTTTACTGGTGAAGATCTCCCTTCAAGGAGAGAGAGTGAAATAGCTCCTGCTCGTATGATATTGAAGAAATGGTAATTAAGTAACTTTGCAGAATATAAAGTTGCTCACTGTGGTCCTGAGACAAATGTATGAACCCAGAAAAATTATGAGTAAATTCCAAATGCACAGAATGTCATTTGTGGTCACCAAGAGGACTTTTCTTTTACATACCTATCCTGAGTCAGTCTTTAGAAAAATTTTAAGGTTTTCCTTTACTGTCATTTTTCAGGCTATGTGCCCAGGTCAGAAGAGGTGTTCCTTAGAATACAAGCCTCCTCCAATCCACATTCGGTGTCTGTCCTAGAGAGTTATTGCCCACCCTAGGATATACAGAGCAGAGCAGGCTTAGAAGGACTGGGGAAAGGAGAGATCAAGCCTAAGCTCACCAACCTTACTTTAATTTTGGTAGAAACGTGAGCTCTCCAAGCCATTGGGTACCTTCACACAGGCCTGATGGTGAAGAAATGTCATGTAAATATACGTAAACAACACTTCCATCTGTAATTATAGAGGCTGGGCTATGACCTCCTTTACACTCTAGAGGTGTCTTACGGACTACCTACATACCCACAGCTACAGGGCACCCTTCAGTTTGACTTGCAGTGAACCTTCAACCAATCTGTTTTCTCCACAACAGTGTTTGCCAGTAATTTTATCTTGTCCTTGAGAAATCTCAGGCTGGTAATCTCAACTGCAGTTAAGGCAGGGAAGCCTTTCCATTAACTTTTACAGACCAAGACTGGAGCCACATTATTTAGTGAGGAAAATGCAATGTTCATCTCAGTGACAGATAATATGATGCACATACATTCAAACAAGGTAGTCTTTTAATTTCACCAAGTCTAAAAATAAGCCTTTGATGCCTCTTAATTTAAAACCACACTTGAGAGCAAGCACTGACATCAGGAACTGGAGCTCCCTTCTCACTTCAGAATTTCCCACCCACCAGCTGACCTCTGTGATTTGCTGTGCGAGGAGAAAGCTGCTCTGCAAATCACCAAATTCTTGCTTTTGACATAAAAAGCAGATTTCACCCTATGGTTTGAGCTCCCACTGCATCATGAGAAATTTCTGCCTTCCCAGATGTGCAGACGGCACAGCGGCCATGGAGAAACAGGACCCCACTGCCCAGTCCCAGGCAGCATGAGTCCTTGGGGCATGGGTGTCTCCCATGCTAGAAGCACCACCGGCTGATGGAACACACCTGGATCATGCCACCCAAGGACAGCAGGACAGGCAGTGACAGAGCCTGCCTAACTCATCTGTTCACTGCACCTCACCTATTTTGTGTTCTGCCCACCCACACCCACATCAAGTGTCCAACAAGATGCCTTGAATTAAGGACAAAAATACTTCCCTTTAAAGACAAGGGATTTGGACTGGAAATGCAGTTGATGCCAAGCTGAGGTTCTGCTCCTGTATGTGTATTTATGAGCTGTGGAGTGATTTCTTTATGCTTTGCATTTTTTTTGGTAACAGGAACTGGAATATTGACGAGGGCTGTTCCTAACGGGCCACTACCTCATTTTGCACAACTTTTCTCCATCATGAGCTCTGACAGTTACATGAGGAATTTGTGACTGTATCTGAAAATGCTTTCTGTTATACTTAACCATCTCTTCTATAGGAGACATTGCCTATCCTGCTTCTTATAGTGATCATATAATGTGCAGTTGTAGCTTGGTCTATTTAACTCATTTGGAGAAATATAATAATCCTCAGTATGTGCAACAGAGCCCTCTATAATCGGTCAGCATGTCTTCCTCCTACACCTCTTTGCTAGCATAGTATACAGAAACCAGTAAGCATGCAATACAAGATAAGCTATATTTTGCCTGCTGTTCCATTCTAATACTGTGTGTCAAAACAGTTGCTGTGTAAAAAATTTTGCATTTCAAAACTGTTCAGTTGAACAATTTCCATTTCTACTACAAAGTCTTCTGTAGATGAATGTATATTCGTGAAAAAGAACACTTTCACATTCAAATTAAAGCACAGAACTGTAACAGATCAAAGTAGCTCTAACCATTTAGATTACTTTTTGGTGGAACTAGAAAATTACCATGTGAAGAAAAGCATGTAAATGATGTGTAAATTATGTCATAGAGTATCTCAGAAAATATTATTTTTATAACTGAATCAAACTGACAGGGAAATGAAGACTTGTTACTTGGATTTTACAGAGAAATTACTGTTGGATAGCAAGTAAAATACAAATACTAAAGTAATACATGCAATTGCAGCAAGTATTTTAGTCAGGTGCAGCAGGGACCGTTGTTAGGACTTGTTTTACAAGCATTTAACATTTTCATAATAATCTGAAAGAGAAGGTTCATAGCATGCTAATTAGGTTAAGACACAATTCTAAACTGAAAGAAGTCACACAGCATCAATGAAACCTGAGACATAATGCCACAGGATTGAAAAGATTAGAAAAATAGGAAAGAGAAAATGAGATTCAAACTTGGAAATGTGCAGTCAACTATATCTTAATAAAAAATGCCCTACACAGGAGAGAAGTGAGTTTCAAACACGCAAAGCATTAACACCAAAGGAGTAAGTGAACTGGATTTTGGTTGACATTTAATGCAGAAGCTGTACAGACTACTTTCGTTCTGAGTGCCTGTGAAGAAGTCTGCTCCTTGGAGAGCTTACAGCAACTTCTAGGAACTCAAGGATGAAAGGAATTCCCACACATTCATGAGGAAAAAAATAAGATGGTTGCACTCAAGATCAGGCAAGTGGCAGGTGAGGTTGTGCTTAAACACATGTATTTATTTGAAGAATGTAAAGGCCAGAAGAAAGCTAAGACTGGAAATTTCTACCTGGTAAAAAATAATCAGCGCAGAAAAGAACTATCATGATATGGCACACTTAGTGGTTCACTAGATCACTAGACATGTTGATACAAAGAAACTTCCATCAGCCACAAGGATCAATGAGGTACAGCTTTTCTATCTCCTATACACTCTGTATGATTTCATCTAACAGTTAAAAGCAGTAACTTCAATTTAACATGAGTTGAGTTTATTCCTAAATGTCACTGGAGTGAGATACAATTCTGCAGAGAAATTTAAGCACACTATAATACGAAACCAGTACATCTCAGTGCTTGAGAGTTTTCCTACTTTGACTGCAAGACTGCAGCTCTACAGATGGTCCGACAATCCGCTTCAGCATTGAGGCATTTTCTATTTCTTTTTAAACACTGAAAATACCATTTGCCTGTGCACTAACCCAAATATTTTATGGTGCATCTCTTCCAGTTGTGTCAGCTGATTTGTTACACTACATTATCTCTCATCGTCACCCTTACCCCTCTGCTGCAGGCACCACAAATGACAGAGGGCAGTACTTGTGTAAAATCATAATAATTTAACAGCCCTAGTTTTGGTTTCAAAAGGAGGAGTGGTAAATCCCAGAGCCTCTGAATTTTGCTGTTGGCCCAGACACAGGCCCTTTACTATGTAGTGCTCCCTCTGCTCTGGGTTTTTTCCTGCTTTCTGTGATGGGGAAGATGGCTGGATAGCATAGAGGATGAAAAACTGGGAAATGTGAGGTGAATTTAGGGCTGGAGGGTTTAGAGCTAGGAGAGAAAACAAACAGGTGAAAAATTAAGAATGATGCATTATCTCTAAGTGAACCAGGAAGAGATAAAACTTATATGATTCTCTAAAGTCAAAAAGTCCCATTGACTTCAGGGGGACTACTTGGCCACTAAGGATATAGTCCCATGGCCATAGTCTCTCTTTCCACTCATTTCCGTAACTCAGCACAAACCCGAATTCACGGACTATCAGAACTCCTGCATTTCTGGACCTCCTCTGAGTCTCTGTGGAAACATTTCCCTGTGGTACTGGGTCTGCATGGAAACAGCTTTTAAGGACTCTTTAAACTGTCTCTCAGCTGGTTTTCAGTACAGTGATCCCCTGCTGCAGGACCGAGGTATGCACAAGCCACATGTGTGTAATATTCATATGGCCATGGGAGCAGAGAGGGAAGTTGAAGCAAACGTTCTTATCTAATCCTACACTGTGGGTATATAGTTTTATGGGACAGTGGCCTAGGCCAAAGGTGGTAATAAAACATGTTCTAATAAACAGAGTGCCAGAAAAGTTTAACGTTCTCCTGCACAATTTGCAACTAAAGCACACAATGTGCTATAGAGCCTCCAGCACATGAGTGCCCATGGGCAGAAAACATGCTATCAATTTTAGCTGCAACTTCATTTTCTTACCAGACAGTAACTGTTGTATATACCATTACTGCAATCTATATTGAATGGAGGCCACATCTCCATGGCCCTCAGTAGGTCTGAGAACACACACAAATGTACAGATCTCAATGTACATCCATGTACATGAGGCAGCAAAGTCAGGCCAGAACTGCAGAGAACTTTTTATGATTTAAAATTAATTAATTTGTTAGGAGTGCTCTCAAAGACAACTTTTTTTTCCTTCTTCTTTCTTTTTAATTAAATTCTATTAAGAAAGTGTTACCCTTTTGATTATGTTCTCAGCCACAGCCAATTCAGCATATTTCACTTCTTGAGGTACCTAATTAGGATGCCAATCTTTTTTTATATAATTTCTTTGTAATAGAAGTAGGGCTTCCCGTGGCTTTGCTGAAATACAACTAGAAGCATTAGATGAACAGAAATCCTCCTTAAGACAAAAATCACTGTTAGACACTGCGTTTCCAACAGTCTCACCTCACAGAAAGGTCTCTGTCACTTGTCAAAGATGAAAACAAGGGACAAGTTCTCCAAGGCCTTCAGGCAGAGAAGCAGGGATATCCACACAAATACATGCAGAATTCGTGCACTTTATGAATTTAGTGAGATTGCTCTGCATTGACATCCGTGCAGCCAAGGTATGAACTGGTACTTTTTCGCAGTAAGTACCCTAGAATTAGCTGCTACAGGTGTTGACAAGAATATGGCTGGATGGCTGAAAAGATCATTTAACCTTGCTAGTGATGAGCTCATATGAAATAAGCCCCTTCCTAATTATCACTTGGTTATGACTGATTCGTCATAACCATCTGCCTTTGATGCTCCTGTTTAATAAACAGAACATGAACTTCTGGGTTTGAGAACTGCATAATTTGCAGATTTTGGTAAAAACAGAGCTGCCTCAATACTATGTCAATTAGTTTCAGACTGATTTTCTTTCCTTTACTCTCTGTACGCGTGTGCACACATGTGTGAACATGTAACTATTGTGTATCTGTATACGGAAGGCCTGTATGACATTTTAATAAAGACAGTACTGGAGCTTAGCTTATATATACACATTTCACTACAGGAATAAGAATTTTCCTTACCTATTTCACTCATAGATATCCCTGGAGCTAATTGCCCGTTGTTGAAAGAGCTATAGGTAAACAAGTTTGGTACAGAGGTGAGGTCATAGATAGGTTCCTGCTTTATCTGTTTGATTCCAGTCATGTCTAACCCAGACTGGTCTGGGGAGGGCTGGGCAGAATCCACGTTATAATAACCCTCAGACTTGGGCAGATCGATGATGTGCCCGTTTGAGTAGGTGCTGCCAGTTTCGTTATTCAGATTGTTCAAGCCATTGCTGATGCTGCTGCTGTAAACCCTGGCGAGGGCTTCTGCCTCACCACTCTGCTGCTGCCGCTGCTCCTGCAGTCGCTGCTGGTGCTTCTGCACTTCAGCGTACAAGCTATCCCTCTGCTTTTTGGACATTCTTCCAAATTTCACAGCTGAAAAGTAAAGCACAACACAAACCATCGTCTTTAAATTTTTCTCGATTCCCCTCAACCCCCCCTCCCCAACTCTTTTGGCATTTACTTCCGGGGTTAATTTTGCTAGGGAAACATCTTTTTCTGTGGAAATGGAGAAAGGATGGAAAGCTTTACATCACATACATCTCATAAAAGAAAAAATACTGTGTACTTGAATTTTCCAGGTGACAACAATGACTCCTGTTTGACAGGAGGGTCTCAGTCAAGCAATCCACTTCCCACTCTGAATGTTAAAAAGACCATGCATCCTTTTATATCTCTGTGTTCACGGAACAACAACCCAGAGCTGAATGAAATGTACAGTCTGTAAATGCATATCCATTTACTAACTTTCCACAAACCTTTACACAGTACACTCACAAGATTAGTATCCTGGGTGAAAACAAGCCCTAAAGCCTTATTATCACATCCTTTCAATGGGGTGCTATCTCCCCACTTAAAAAAAATAATCTTACAGGTTGGAACCTAGAGGAAGGTAACAGATTTGAAGGTAAACAGCACAAATGAATGTCATCTTTTCCACTGAGCAAAGTCTTAGGGATTTATGCAATCTCCATTTTAATAATCTCCATGCACAAATCCATGCACTCCTCCTGATGAGAAAGGGAGGAAAATACGGGAGGGCAAATCATTTTCCCCAGAAACAGGGGTCATTACACTGAGATTGAAATTTTCAAAGGGGAGAGGCTGATTATCACGGAACTAGGAGGAGTAAATTCACAGCCTGGAGATACAGTAGATCATAGCTGATTATCACTCTCCACCCTCATCTCTCTATAAATTCTGGTCTTCTACGGGGCTAGCTCTTGGGATCTTAGAACAGAGAGGCAGTTGTCAACTGAGCTCTAAAACAAATGAGAGATACATTCAGCAGAATTCATCAGAACAGGTAAGAGAACATCGCTCCAGAAATACTAACTACTAAATATTATGAAGTGTATTTTTTATACTGTGTTTTTCCAGTCCATCTGAAATTTGGATCAATTCAGTCACATTTATTAGCACAGGGCTCTCATTTAGCCCTCGAGAAGAGTTTGAACCTGTATGTGGATAAATGTGAAATTTTTCAATCAGGAAAAAGAACTGAAAAAGTAGAGCATAATATGAAAACACAGTGACAGAACACAAGGTTACAGCTGCTTTGATTTGTTTTCACTTTTCTTTTTACAGTAAGAGGGCTTTTTCTTATTGCCACCTCAGTTTAGTTGCAGTCCTACACTCAGGCTGCAAGCTACCTCACACAAACTCAGCCTGCCCCTGGAATCAGTCCATGGTATGCTGCACACCCTTATGGACAATATATAATGACTGGACTTTAAATAATTTTGAATAAAGCAACTGTGTATTTTCTTCAAATTTTGGGCCTCAGTAATATAACCAAACATCCACTGTTTATCCTCATTATATATTCATTAATTGGATTCTCCAACTGCTGTCAATTAGCATCCTGCCTCTGCATGATAAAAATGAATTTATTGCATGGCTGAGAGGTAAAAATCATATTAAAGTTTTCTGTCAAAAAATTCATACAGCCAATTTTAAATCTGCAAGGGCTCTTAACATTCTTAATCATAAACAATCATAAAGACCCTTACATAAAGCATGAAAAAACAAAGTGGTGCTGTTGGAAGAATCACTCATTTTGTCTGTCTGCAGTGGTCTCTGAATTACTGGTTGGGAAGACAGTGCTGTGAGTCACATGAAAATGCCCCTGTGATACCTCAAATCATTGGAAGATACTACTTTCAGGAGGAAAGCATGTGCTGCTAAATTGCTGAAATGTTACTATTTCAATCACCATGAAGAATTAGGAGCTAAGGTGTCAAATAAACTGGATGCTAAGATGAAAAAGAATCCATGGATTAAAGGCTAGATTGAAAAGCCCCTCCCAGGTTGGTGAGACTGGTGAACAAGTCATCAGTGAGACATAAGACACACTGAGGTAGAACAAGACCTATCATGGTCCAAATTTTAAACAAGTTTACAGTCTGTGGGCCATCTAAATAAATAGCTCTTTGAGTAACTTCTCCACAATGACTTAATTTCAAAATACACATTTTGTGTAAACCTTTTCAGACAGAAAACTGCTTCCAGGAAAATGAAATTAACATGAACTGCTTTTAAAAATTAGAACATTTTCTTCTAATACTTTCTCACTATATAAAACAGGTTTGTGAGCTGGAAATCTCCCGCACGAGGAGTGGTGCCTAGGGCATGTGAGCTGTGGCCAATCTTGCCCAAGCCTCCCATCGCCTGCAGTTTTGGTGTGATACATTTTCTCAGCCTTTTCAGCCTGCTGACCATACCACAATTTGGAAGGTGGACCAGAGCTCCACAAGAACCAAAGGATCCTGAGATGGCATACACTGTGGAGCTTTCCTCTGGTATAGGATCCATCTTCAGTGCTAAATTAGGAAATGTTCTTGTACAGACCCAGACAGGAACAGGAGGCAATGTGCAAGTAAAAGAAATGGGTTTTCTTCCAATGCAAAGTATTTGGTCAAGTGCTCTGAACAGAACAAAAAGAAACCCCTAATGCTATCAAGGTGTAAATTCCTGCAGGGTTGCACCTCCTCACTATCAGAGACCTCTACAGATCTCTGGGAAATGGATGCTTTCACACATCAATATTTAATATTAAGATAAATGCTAATGTTTAATATAATGCTTAATAAAAACCCATCTCTCCAGAGGTGACCTTTTTGTGCTCTGGCCTTTTGATTAGAATAACGTATTTCATGTCTGACTCTTTCTGCTCTAAATTAAGACTGCTCTCCATTTTATGATTTCCCCCACCCCTCTCCATGAAATAGCCTTCTTCGTTAACTGGATGGCGAAGATTGTCTCACTGTGCATGCATTACAAAGCATGGAGCTTCTCCTCTCTCTTTTTGCAGAAATCTACAGGGAGCTTAAGTAAGTCAGCAATGAAGAAAAGTTTCAAAGGTGTGAAGCACGAATTGACTCCTTACCATCTCGAGACATTCCCAGGGCAAGACATTTCTGCAGTCGGCAGTGTTGGCAACGATTTCTGTTGGTTCTGTCAATTAAACAGTTTCTCTGTCTTGGACAGGAGTAGGATGCATTGTTCTGCTGACTCCTCCGAAAGAATCCCTTGGGGCAAGAGAGCAGGGAAGACTAAGCATTACCATGAGCATATACATGTGTGTGTGCATGCATGCAGGAACACACACAAAAGCATGCAAACAACTACAGTAAACTCTTACTTAGTGCATTGCTACTTATGCTGTGACTCTGCAGATAGGGTGGTATTTTATTAAAGAACATTTACTTACAATAAGCACAACTGTGCATTCTGTAAAGAATATAATTCTACTTTGTCAAAACTTACGCATTTTTATTGTGCAATAATGACCCTGTTTCATCTAACACATGCTCCTAACAGAGGAAAAACTTGTCAGCATTTGTAAGAGATGACTTAAAAGTACTTGCTTTGACTAATTTCTCCCTTTAATGAAGAGACTGGTAATAACTGTTACGGAGTACACATAGCATGAGAAGCTGATGTCTGCTGTTCACTTTAACTTGGCAAATGTTGATCTGATCTGGAGTGGCATAAGATTCAGGAGTGAAGTAATTCAAATTCAAGCTTCACAAAAGCACTAGGATATAATGACTGTATCAAGTAAAGCCAACAGACAAAGGAGAAAGCAACACCTTTAGATACTACCATGAGAACCTAATGGCATTTTCCATGGGCTGTTTGTCTAGAGATCTGAGGGCTGGAGGGGAAGTATATACACCTAAATCCTTATGAGCTCCTATGAGGTGGTGCCAAGAGTAACACCAAAAGGTACTGTTATGGTAGAAGTGACATGAAGTAGCTGAGTGACAAGAGGAATGAAACTAGAGGGTGAAGAGAAACAAAAAATAAATAGATCTATACTAAATAAATAAATAAATAAAAACAAAGGTCAGGAGGATCTGCAAGTCCAGAGAGAGAAAAACGAAGCAGAGAAATTCTTTAACCAATCTGGCAACCTTCAATGCAAGCAGCTGCAGGTTGTGTGGTGGGAACGCTGAAGGATAGCCTGGCCACTGCCGGAGACTATGAGTAGTGGAACACTGGAAATATCATTACTGCAGTCATACCAGAAGTGATACCAAAGTGCTTGTGCCTTTCTGGGCTGGCTTGCAAACACCTTGGAATAAAGCCAGAAAGCAATAGCTGACTTCATTCACCAGGAAAAAATAGTGTATCTCTGCATAGGTTGATGGATGTTAATACTGAGCAATGGAAAAAGTCACAAGGTGACAGTGCTACAGGGCTCAATTCACTTGCTACAGGTTATCCATGAGTTCTCACTCAGGTCCTGGCGAACTGCATGAGGGTGTTGTGGGGTGTCAGTAAGAGGTGACAGGCATGGTGTTCCACCGAAGACACTGGCAGTGCTAGTTCCTGAAGTCAAGCATGAACAGACCCACTTGAACTGGCTTGAGCTTGTTAAATCAGTGATTATAGTGTATCTAAAATATAAATTAAATTCTACGATCTGTACTTTTCAAAAAATAGATGCGCTTTGGGGAAATCTCAGAAAAAGTCTGGTGGAAACTACTGATTTTAGCTGACCAAAACTTTCCTGAAACGGTAGAGGTGTGTTTAATTTAAGACTAAATGGATGCTAATTGCAGATCTCTTTGCTGATCTTTATAGCCAATCTTTGACTTGTGAAGGGATTTCTGTTTCCAGGCTTATATTTAAGCAGCATCTATGTTGATACAGATTTCAGAGAACAAATTAAGAAAGTAATGTTAAAAAAACACACACAACTATTTAGCATTTACAGTGCCTTCTCCTGCAGTACTTTTTGTTCCCATTAAGGCTGATTTCATCTCAGGGGAATTTGTTTTGTCTTTGCCCTCCTTAGGAAAAAAGGACCATATTATGTATCAATGGTTACATAACAAAATTAATTTACAGCAGGTAATTAGTTTTTCTGAGGAGAATTTTATGCTTTCAATCTCCTGCATAAGATGTCTTATAAAGTAGCAATAATCCTTTCATTTAATTTTACTGGTATCTTTATTTGGCTACATTTGCTCAGAACAGTTCCATTTTGCATGAAGGAAGATGTATTTCATTACTGAGGAGCTAAAGAGTTAAAGACAGACTTCCCAGTACTTCCAACATGGACAACAAGTCTTCCTGCACCTTAAACAAATCACTTCACCCACCACCCACAGCCAGTCTGAGACAGGAAACGGCTGAATTAACTACTTTCTAATTCACAACAAAACAGCGGTAGAAAGTACTTTGCTTTGGGGGTCGGCAGTAGAAATTATAAAAGGCTTCTTAGCAAGGAAAGAGCCACAGAGATAGATGAGATGCAAACTCATCTTCAGGTTTCACCCTTTCCGCAGGAATAGTTTCAGAGCTGAAAATTCACTCAGTGGGTCCAGCAAGTCCACTGCAGATGCACATTCAGCATGGGCAGGCATGCATACAAACCAACAATATTTAAGACAGCCCTTAAGCACTTATAATATGGATTTGCAGCAGCATAGCTAATGTAGGGACATTGAGTTAAAGGATTTCCTGTTCCTTGAAGTCTGTAGCACCGCCACTGGCACCGTAATTCTGGGATGCTGTCCTGAAATGCTGCAGCTGCCCGGTGCCTGGCTCAACATGTGTGAATGCTTGTGGGTTGATTCTACCCTCTTTCTTCCACACATGGCCTCCATTTTTAATTATTTCAGGGTTGAGACACATTGAGACAAACAGAGCCAGAAATGACCAGCAAGCAGGCCGAGTGAATAGCTATTTAAATGCTGGGCACTCAAATGGAGAGCAGAGCTGCACTGCCAGAAACAGTGCTTGCCTTAACAGGGAGCTCTGACAAACTGAGATGCCTCCCAGTGGAACTGATGTGAAAAACTGACACCTTTTTTTCACACAGGCTCACAAAACAAGATTAGACTAATTGATCTGATACAGCAAAACTGGCACAAACCCAACAGGGTTAAAACTGTTATAAGTGGAAGAGAATCTCTTTATCTCAATAAGTAGTCTACTCACACAGCACAGTGGTATCATCTCCTCTTGAGGCACACACAAGGGCTAGCATTAACTCTAATTACTTCTATGGGAGACAATACCCCCAGACAGTCTGTGGGCTCTGAGCACTGAGAGAAGATGCTCTTTTTCTGCTTAAAGTAATTTTCTTCCATAGTTCTTGTGCCAATTTTGAAGTATCAGATCAATTAGTTTAATCCTGTTTCATGTGATCGTCATAAGAAGATGTTTATTTCTAGTCCAGTGCCACAGTAAGACAAAGACACACTGCAAAAAGTTCTGCTTACAATTGGTAATGCTCCTGAAAAAAACCCTGATCTTTACCAGTATATTGGTTCTCAATGTGTTGGCATTAAAATATTTCTTTTGCAAATGGGTGCACCCAAATTTTCGGATTTTTCAGCTGTTCTAATATTTTGCAAAGCATTAAGTACAGACTTGTGATTTCACTCTGCAAATAGGCACCTGTTTTCAAACATCATAGTTTGTGTGCTTCCACCTAGAAGAAACCAGAGATGCTGCCTCTGCATCTTTGCAATTTCCCATTTACAATAAAAACTGAAACACCTGCATGTAGTATGGAATTCTGGTTTGTCATGAGTAATAATGTAATTCCTCAGATAATAAAATCACAGAACATTTTTAAAATTGAAAATTGAAGCCTTCCTTCTCTTTGCTTGGGATCTGATTTGTGCTATTTGAACTAATGCTTGAGAGTAACATGTTAATACATCTAAGCAGCATGGAAGAGTTTCATGCATCTACCCCCCCCCGCCCTTATTTTTAACCTCCAATTCCCAGCAACTGCCCTACACTGAAGCCTGCAAGGAAGAAGACAAAGAATCCTTTCATACTACTCAAAATGTAAGGCATTCTTTCTTTTGGAGATTACAATTTCACCTGCAGATCATGCAAAGGAGACAAAAAAGGACCCAACTCACACCTGTAAGTTCTTAAAAAAGCTTGACCAGAAGTAACATGCCAACTGTAATGCTACATGTGTTGTATAGGAAACAAGATAAGAAATCCACCTCTCTCAAAGCTGATTTAAGGTAGAACAGGTGTGACTTACATTTGCCAGCCTCTATCGGTGTCAGCACTTACACTGTGTCAGATGTAATTAATTCATGTTTCAAACAAGGAGGTAGCTCTAAAGACTGTTTGATGAAATGGAAAGCCACTACGAAAATTAGGCATGAAATGCACCTTTATCAGCAGTGGGCTTTACAGCCCTTGGCACCACTTGTTTGAAAGCTTGTAAGAGTGTATCATTGTACACAGGTGCCTGAGGCTAATGCAAATAATGATGACTACGCTGTTATTAAAATCTCATACCTTGCAGCCTTCACATGTGATGACTCCATAGTGTATTCCAGAGGATTTATCACCACAAATTTTGCATGGTATCACTTCAATTTGTGCTGAAAAACAAAAAAGACAGATATTTTGGGTATATAATTGTATTTAATTTCTTTTTTTCTCAAAAGGAGACCTTTAGAACTAAAGAACACATAAGCAGTTGACCCCCAACAATACAGAACCGCTTTGTACTGTATGTCTGTTTCTGAATGCTTTGGTTTGGCAAATTTTAAATGCGTCACATTATGCAGTTTCTGCCACATCCCACAAAACTCTTCAACATTTTAAGATGTCTCTCAATATGTAAGTTTTTCCTCATATTACCTTTTTTAAAGTTTTTTTTTTTACTGGTTTATCTCAGAATCATTACTGCTAATGACAGTCATTAAGGGTCTTAAACAATAATCTGGATTGTCCATTCCTACATGCTTCAAATATTTGTGACTTTCCATTTTTCTGAGGTAGAAATACATGATGTATTTTGACGACTTTTTAAAAGCAGAATACAGGTGACGAAGTTTTCGCTTTCTCCAAATTACGTCTTCAAGACACAAAGATCACAATACCACTGTCAGAGACAGGCTGGTAAAAGCTTGCTTAACCTCCCTGTCTCTTCAAACTATTATTTCGAATCCTGTGTCTTTCCTCTGCTGACACTCTAAGAGCACATACTTTGAAATGTAAGGAAGAATTGTGCCTTTATTTTAGTCAGATGAACTGAGAAGAAATGTTAAACTTATTTTCTTTCCCTTTCATTTGTTCTTCTACATAGGATGCATGCCTCCCTGTTACTCTCCTCCTACTTGGACGAAGCATCACATCTGGAAAGTAGCCCTGGCAGATGCTGTTCCTCCATGTCCAGGGCAGGAACTGCAGCTATTTTCTGCAACTCAAGTCACTCATCATATCCTTGGGTAGAAAAGCTTTTTTAGTAGAGCTACCCCAAGCTAACTGTTAGTACTTTAACAAGACACATTTAACTCTAAAATGGATTGAGACAGGGAAACAAGATTATAATCCAGATGCTAATCCTAAGAACAGCATCCCATTTCAAACTTGTGGGCTGTTGAAAAGATTAAAAAAACTGGAAAAAACCCGTACTTAAAAATGACTGCACATTGTAAGCTAAGCACTAAACATGCCTGCACAGTGGATGCCATGAAAATATAATCATATAGACTGGATTTTGCCACATTTCTACTTAAGATTATCATCTGCCTCTTTTAGCAGAAGCCAGAAGTTTCCTTCCTACCACTTCTTTCCTCCTACCACCCTGTAGTTAAACAACCAAAACTCAGTACTGTGTCCCAGCGAGCCACCACCACACTTCCCTCTGAAAGGCGCATTGCATACCCTTCTCCTTCATCCTCCTCTTTAGTGTAGAGGCTTACAGGGTAAACTGCACACGGTGAACACCAGCAGGCCCTCTTCTTTGGAAAGTCAATTAACTATTCCCTTGGGACAGCATATCCCAAGGGAACCAGGCAAGAGGAACTTACATGGATGGCTGAAGAGACTTTAGCTCACCACTGTGAGCTTATTTTCCTGACATACTGTTTCTGATCTAGCATAGTTTTAGGCACCGCTCAGGCAAGCAAATCAGTTTTAAAACTGCTCCTAATCATAGAGGGGATTCCTTAACAGAGAAGCACCTGCAGTTCTTCGGAAATTTTTCCAGGTTGATCCTGCTCAAATATGCCTATGCCTCATGCCCACTGGGATAATAAAGAGATTTAAACACGTGCCTCCAGGCACTGCTGTTTGTGAAGCTAGTCTGAGTAACTGCTAGGTCTCTGCTTGAGAGTCATGTGGATGGAGAAAGACTCCTCTCCGGGATCACGTGCCGCTTTATGTTTCAAAGACATATGTTAATGTCAGAGGCAGGAACTATAATGAGAATGTAAAGAGACCTGCAGGAAAAGACAAGACAGAGAAAAAAACCACAACAAAAATATGAAGGTACTTTTAATGTCACTTGCATACACCACTTGTAACTCTGATAGGAACAGAGAGAGAAGAATTGATCCTGTGACACGGACTGCATTCAGCACAGTACTTCTTACTGTCAGCAAACAAAAATTTCATGCATGAGTTTCAATTATAAGCTCTACATTCATGGTATTTGTGGATCAAGTCTGTAAATGCTAAGGCTCTGGGTTTAAATTAATACACAAAAAATATTTTAGACTTGTGACTCTTCATTTAATTCAAACCATTACTCAAAAATAACCACTCTAAATCAGTAAGTATAGGTTGTCTAGAAAATTGCTAGCACTTCCCCTTAGAGAACTCACAGAAAAGACATTTTTAGGACACAGAAGGCATTTGAGTAAGTTTGGAAAGGCGTATTTTTGCTACTATTCCCCAGATATTTCTTTTTTTTTCATAAAACAGCAAAACAATTTCAGGAGTCCTAACAGAAATCTTGGTTGTACAGGCCAGATAAAAAAGAAACCACTGTATTCCCAGAAGGGTCACGAGATACTGTAATGAACATAGAGTGCACCATGTTTCTTTTGCAGATATAATCACAGGTCACAGATGGCAAAATATTCTGAGTTGAAAAGGACCCAGAAGAACCATCAAGTACAACTCCTAAGTCAGTAGCCCATATGGGGATTGAATGCACAACCTTGATATTTTTAATTGACACAGAGTACTACACTTTCTGCACATTCCATTTTTGTTTTTCCACCCATGATCCTATGCTGTTTTTATTATTCCATTCACCTATTAGACAAACAAACAGTTCAGAGACCTGTATATCAGAATCTCTTTACAGCTATTATAAAATAAGCAGCTTTCTTCTGAACTCCTTAAAAATATAAAATTCATTGACTAAGTACCACTTCCTAAATATTGATGCAAAAATTGAATGAGCAAACAGTAGTGGGGTTGCCACAATGATAACTTTCAGCAGCACAGGAACAGAACTTATTTTCTCCTAATATAGTAAACCTGAGGAAGGAATAAGAGCAAACTTACTTAGCTCCACTTGTAAAGTCTTTCCACTTGTCTTCTCACCCATTCTTACTCTGATACCACAAGCAAGAAAAATGGGTCCTGCCTCTTTTCAAGCAAGCCTCAACCTGAGTCCACTTGTCCGATTTTTCAGTAAGCACATTGAGATGTACCAGTCAACAAAAGCCTTCAAAACCACCACCACCACCACCCTGATGTCTAAGAAAACTTTTATAATGTTTGGATACATTCTGCATGGTGATTGCCCCTTACCACTAGCGGTAGCTTCTTTCCTCAGTACCACAGGGTCATGTGTCTGCAGTATCCATCTCTTATTTTATAGTTAAGTTGGAAGTTCTCTAGGACAGTGAATTGCTTTCAGTTCTACGAGGCACTCTACAAACTGTAATGCCACAATGGAAATCAATTAATTCTGTATGACAAGTAATTATAATCCACAGATTAATCCAGGTGGGATAACCACCTGGAATCTAATTCATTCTCTCAGGACAACAGAAAGTTGGGTGGAAATCTATCAAGGAAGCAAGTCCAAAATTGTCTCACATATTTGAAATGAGCACTTGAATATAAACAAATAGGTAATTAAAAACATGTTCAAATAAAACATTAACTCAAATGCTGCCCCAAGAAAAATAAAAAGTACACTGAGCTGCCTTTTTTTTTTTAATTACCAGTAGAACACTTACACATGGGCACAAAGTTCATTATCCTAAAAGTAGGAAAATAATCAGATTTCAAAAGTTGTTATATGGGTGAAATTACGAATGAAACTGTAATGGCAGGCAGAGTTAATTTTCTGAATTCCTCTTGAAAGAAAGGAAAGAGTCAACAAGGCAGCTAATGTGTCTGATGTATATTTGTGAGGGTTGTCACTCACATGCATAGGATGTCTAACAGAGAAAAACAAAGCTCACATCTTATATAATTTCAGCTTAATATCTGAAGAACTTCACTTGGGAAAGACAAGATCATAATCTCACAGACCTGTAGCTTTGATTTAAGGGGGGGGGGGAAAGACTTGAGCTTTCAGTACTTAGTTCTTGATCAAAAGAAGATAACAAAGCATGCCAGGCATAAACTTTCAAAAGGAAGTCCTCTCTCTAATTTGTTGATCCAGGAGCGATTGCACTTAGAAGCATTAAGGCTAATCAGAGAACTGAAAGTGAAAAAACCGATTGCTTCCCCTTTCATGAATTTCCATCATCCTTTTGTTGGAATTCCTTGAAAAATGCTGGTAGACTGGCCTAGTTCACTTCCATGTTTCTACCTCTAAGTGATTTAAAATTAAGTACATTCAGAATTTTTATCTACTTGCTAATTTCCTGACCTCTGTGAGTATGAAATGCTTCTTTTTCTTGCATGTTACTGTCAGTAGAAGTTTCCATGGAAAGTTAGGCTGCCAACTAGATCTTGGCATCCCCTTTGCTACTGGAATAGATGCTCCCTGGCTTCACAGCAAGACTTCAGGTGCTTTGCACTTGTATTTAATAATCTGAAAATACACAGCAGAGGATACTACTTATGTTTACAGCCTCTGTCATACCTCATGCAGTGAGACCTATATACTTAGTAATATCTCAGCAAGTTAATTAATTCCAGATAATGTTAACTGGTGTCGGTAGACAAATCAGCTGTCAATCATACCCCAAATGAGCCATTAGAGTAAACCAATACGGTGCAATTCACCCAGAAAAGTAATGTTTTCATAAAATCTTAGCACTTTCACACAGTGACACATTAAACTCAAACTGTGGGTCTGGCCCCTGGACTTTGTTACAGCAACAAAGACTCTCTGTAAAGCTGATGATTCTCAAATAAGCCAGTCCTACATCCCACGAGCACAGATATACAAACCCCAAAAAGCAGCAGTTCTTGTGTATCTCTGTGTCTCACTGGGCACACATATTAGATGTCATCTGCACATGAGATGTAAAAACTTGTCAAGAATATCAAGGTAAGCGACAGTCCCTGAATTTGGATAGTGAGAAATCTGATAATCATTGCTCAAAACAGAAATGGGGTACATTTCTGCAAAAAAATATTTTTCCTGTAAATGCATGCAATTGTCATGTCTGATTTCTTTCATCATCTCACACTCTTAGCAGAAGCTCTTTTAGTTTATAACCAATGTCACTTGAAAGGTTATTTGGCAATACATCTTCTTTTCCCCTTCCTCTTTTGTGATATTCTAGTTCAGAAAAAATGAACAAAAAAAACCCCAAAACCCAACCCAACCCACGCTGAACTGTACACCAACTCTTCTTACAGATCAACTCTGCCTTTTATTGCATGGTGATTCGAAATACTATTGAAAGCCAGCATTTTAAAACCTCAAGTTTTTTTTCACTGCAAGTTTTTATGAAGTTACCCTGTGCATCCTTATTGTGTGCATTTAAAATCTATTAAAAAAAAAGATCAAACCTTAGAAATATGAGTGATAATGTCTGTAGAGTGATGAAAAGCTGTAAACTTTTTTTTAATGTGCTACATATTAGCCTTCTTGCATATGAAGATACATGCTCATATCTGCACTGTTAATACATACTTTGGAAGAGGTCTTCATGAGTTCCATGGCCATAGTAATGTTTACTGACCACTGTCGAATGGTTTGAAATAGATGAAGTAATATGAGTTCAAATGATTATGGCTGCTCCACAGCCAAAGGTAATTCAAAATTATTCATGTTATGTCATCTTTTTGTATTGTATTGTTACATATTAATTTTGGAACAAGTCTGGAAAGAACGATATATGCAGATTAACAGCCTTTACATTCAGTAGAGAAGGTGAAATTATAAGGAGAAAAAATGAGCCCAGTATAACAACATTTTCCCTAAGCGTTAATAAGCACTGAAGTAAGAAAAAATATTTTCTTCAAATACTGTTCCTTTCCTTTCCTAAGTGTAGCTACACTGGATCTAGCACTATTATTTAACAATTTATGAACAGTAAAAACTTGTTACATTTATGATGGTCCAGGGATACAGACGAGATGAGATTTTCATACAGATTTAGCATCTTTTATTACACCAAGAGATACATTTTTTTTTTTTAAAGAAATGCTTTAGGACCCAAGGGATACATTCTTTTTAAAAGAAATGCTTCTAGACCCCTAGCTTTATATATACCTTAGACAGGAGTAAAGGAGTTCAAGCTTAAAACAGGTTAACTGCTCCAAGCTGAATTTCATCATAGTGGTCAACCAGAAAAGCTGCAAGATGTACAAGGCTGTATGCTTCTCTGTGAAGCAAAGGTAGTTGTGAGCAAAGAAACTGTAATAGTTTTAAGAGCAGTGATACAATTCGTGAGATATATTTTGGATCACAAGTCTTTCTTATTTTCTGCAGAACTGATTATTTCAATTAATTAAAATAATTTGTAAATTAACAGAAAATCTGGATTTTCATTGGGTTATTACGAGACAGCAGTGGTGATGCTGACCTGATGCTTGATTTCCTTGACTCCAGAAAACTCTGCAGCTTTGTTGCCAAGAATGTCAGCCCAGCACGCAGTGAAACACTAAGAGATTAGAAATCTGACAAAGGCACACAAATTGCTACCTAGAAGCTTGTTCGTCTCTTTAATTTGGACAAAACAGAGTGGCTGAAGTGCATAACAACCACAAGCATTCAGGGCTTTCTCAAATTTTTTTAAATGGTTCACAGGCAAGGAAGACAGCAGAAGAGAAGAACTGCCTGTATCCTCTGTTGGGCAGTGATGACTAACACAAAGTACAGCCCATTGTCCAGATACCCAAAGACAGAACTCAGGACCCTTGTCAGAAGCTGTGGCTCAAAACTCGATCCCTGAAAGTCTCTGCTCATAGAGGTCAGAAAGCATCAAAGGATCGTTCAGTAAACTCTGACAGCTCACCTGGCACTTTGTGTATCTGTAAGGAAGCATTTTCATTGCCTCTGAATGTGGACTTCTCTGTATTAATCTATGAGCTTTTTTCCCTAGTAACTCAAACACATGGAAATTACGTGTGTAACTTCAAAGGATGGGTACTACAGGAACACAAATTATTACACAACAAAAACATGTTGCCAAACTGATGATTTGGGTGCCATATGTGAGTTAATCAGAGTTATTTAACTAAATGATCAAGGCCTTCTCCTGCACCCCATAAAAGAGCTCAGAAACTTGCCCTACTAATAAGGAAGGATTTAAGCATATAATATATGCTGAATTATTACTGTACAGTTTCTGCTTCCCTCAAAGACTCAAGCAGCGATTCTGCTGATGCTGCACACTTTCCCTAAAGAGATTATTATGGTAATCCCAAATATTATACTACCCAAGCTATCTTATATTTGAGCTCATCAGATCCAATGTTCTGCAAATAATCTCTAGCAGCTTTAGCTAGTGTTTATGTAAGCTGGACAGGATGACTGAATAGTGGTGACCATGTTTTCTATGCAAGTCTCTAAAACAGTGACAGTGTACTCGGTCAAAAAATTGCAGCTCATACAGAAAAAATGTTGCATATGCAAAGTTCTTTCCTATGAGAATTATACTTAGTATTTACTCTGCCAAATTGTTTGTCATAATTTTTGAATGTTTAACTTAAAATATTTTATAATATATCAGGCATTTAGCAAGACAAATTATTTTCCCTCCGTCTCCTCACTCAGAAAACTACTTAGAGTGTGCCAATTCTAACCTATTGTTTCCTGAACACAAAAATCCACGGCTATATTTTTTTCCCTTCTGGATAAATGGACTAATGAACTTTGCAAAGGAAGAGTTCAGATACCATGATAAATATTTACAGCCCATTTTGCCTGTCGAAGCTGGCTGAAATGGTCATACAATAGCCAAGACCTAAAGTTAATTCTTTGGTTAGATATGCACAGATGTCTGCTGTACAGTTACAAAGCTGAGCAGCACAGAGAGAGATGCTTCAGGAACATGCTGTGAAGACCTGTCTTCCAGGCTGTGGGATCACACACAACCTTATCTTTCCTCACACCCAGTCAAGTGATACTGTTTGCTGGAGTGGGATGGAAATGAACTTACAACTTAATTCATCTTGTAGTGGAAGGAGGGTGTAGTGGTTATTCTTAGCTCTGTCTGTGGCAGCACCCTCTTCTCCAGCTCTCTGCTACTGGACTGCAGCTGCAGCACACCGACAATCTTTGTACCCCTCCTCTCCTCCCCCATTTACCCGCATAGATTCATTTGAATGTCCACAAATTCCTATACTTTCAGTAACACTCAAACCCAGAATTCTGTGCCATGCAAAATCTTCAAGGGAAATGAGGACAGTTGCAGTTAGATTATAGCAGTGCAGCAAAATGAAGATATAACTTGCATTATCTGGCACTTTGTGTGACTGCTATCACAGCCAAGGGAACAATTTCCAATCCACCTTCCTGGACCACTTTTCTCGCAATACCTTATTTTACACACAATGTAACTCCTACAAGGCAAAATTATAAGAGACAGAGGCAATAACAAGCAAATAATAATAGTGATTTCAACCTGAAACGACTCTGAAATCGTTCTGATTTTGCCTTCTTAAAACTTTTTTAGTTTCTTCATATTTCACCATATTTTTGATAATCACTATGGATTTTCACTTTTGCACATTCCTATTTAAATCTTTGCTCCATCTTTTGAAAAGCATTTAAATCAGCTGGAGATATTCTTGGATTTGCATCTGTTGCTGTTAGAAAAAATGTTATACTTACCAGCTGCCTACTTACCAATTTAATTTGCCATCTTTTAAACACAGTAGGAAGAATTATCTTTAGTAAAACTCCAAATGCAGTTGTCTCAAGGGTAGACTTGTACAACATGTTTAATATTTCCCTCTTTATTTTTCACTGTAATGTCCCAGATTTTTAAGGAAGTGAAGAATAAAAATATTTCAACTCACCAGTTGCATCAGGTTTTATTTTGGTTTGAATATCACACATTTTGTAAATAAATAAGACTTAGAGGAGCAGAACAGTAGTCTTCCTACAAGCCTACTTATTCACAGTTACACCTGTGCTGTTGCAAAAGTGGAGTCTTAACAGACTGCATTAACAAGATTAAATGGAAGAAGTAATAAGGCACAGACTGTTCCATTCCATTAAAGAAGGGAAGAAGGCTGCTGGAGGCACTAAGTAATGAAACAATATTTTCTTTTGATACTCTATTAATGTATGCATTTCCTATTTCAGTTCAATAATTTAAATTTTTTTTCTGGAAATTCTGAAAATAAATCTCAGCTCTCCTTTGTCATTAGTTTTTGTTTCAGACATATATAACACATGCAGGATTAGAGTGGCAGATGTAAGATGCCAAATTATTACAGATAAAATCTCCATGTTGTGAAATGACACCCATATCCTACCTAATTTCAGCCAGAGCTAAAAAGTAAATTTTCTTGAAGTGTTTTGAGATGTCATGTGATTGACCAGTCTGAATTGCCCCTGCTGAACATCCATTACATTAAAGGAATATTAATTGAATCCCAGTTGCCCCTAGGTTGTACAGAAAAGGGGAACTTAGGGGTAAGCTCACAGCATCAATCTCTAACAGAGCTGCTCAGAGCCTGGAATTACTATGTTTTTTCCCTCCCTAGGCTTCTATAATGGCTAGAATTGCATCCTGGTTCATAGGTTACACTTGCAAAGGCACGCAGTGGCTGTTACACACCAAATGGGGTGCAGCTGAAAACAAAGCAAGATTCACACAGGCTTTCTGTCAAAAACAAAACAAAGCAAAACAGTACATAAGAACATAAGAAGATAGGATTTCTGCAAGCCAGGCAATACATCCCATGCATCGCCTCTCACTAATTCACTCTTCCCTTTTGAGTCTCTGTGGATTTCCTGTGCTTTGAAAGAATTCCTCTCACCTCCCTGTTACATATTCCCACGCTTTTCTGCTGCATCGTTACTTCACTTCCAGGTAGCCTTTCCTTTTTAATCTGTTTTCTTGTGCCCTAAACTTTTGCATAAAGAAGCTGTTGCAGTAAGGGATGATTCAGATTCTAATAGTTCTGTCTTGCTAACCCTGCATATTATTTCCTTGGAATTTGTGCCAATGATAAAAGAGAGAGGACTTATTTTCAAGATTCACATAGCCTGATACATACAGGAGACTGTTAATTCTACATACTACTGGGAAAAAAAAACCGTTCAAAACTGCCATCTCAGCCACTTTACTTTGAATGCTTGCTTGGTTTAGATCAAAACAGTTCAGGAATTTTCAAATAAAGAGACCAATGCAAAAAGAAATATTAGGGGAGAGTTCTGAAGTTTATGAAAATAAGCAGAATTATTGGAGATTGGGAAAAGTACAGAAAACAAACAAATATATGAGGTGGGAATAGGCAGGGTGAAAAAATATTTTCCCAGTAACAGTGAAAACATTATTTGAAGGATAATAAGGAACGAGATGAGTTAATTACTTGCAACAACTCCCTTAAATCTGCACAAGCATTAAACAGCTATTTTTTTCATGTCTGTTCCTAGAATCAGTCACATAGACTACATGTGTTGCTCTGGGTTTATGATCTTAAAGAGAGTCTCAAACTCTTGGCCTGTGGCATTTTGATGAATAAATATTTCCTGGCTTGGTAAAAAGTGGTTTGCACTCTATTATTTCATTCATTAAAGCCCTTTGATGTTATGGAGCACAATTTTTCTTGACTTGGGTAAATAATTGGCATATAATTTTCCTTCTGTTGCAACAGCATTTCATTCTGCTGAAGTACTGATTGCCTAACAAGATCTTTAAGTCTCACTGTTTCATGAAATATAAGAGTTTCCCATTAGACACACCACTTTCCTCTCAGATAAAAAACATGGATCAAAGAAATGGCCAAAAGAAATGAACAATATTCAAGCGAGTTTTTCCTCCTCTTTTTCCTCTCTAATTTGTGTAACTGAAAATTAGTTCTGCCTGAGTAAGAAAGAAATCAATAGATTGTTGCCAAATACTGCATACCCTTCTGATGCATGATTTAGTATCAAACTGGTACTGAGCAATAATTCCAGACACGCTGGCTCTCAAATCAAGAACTATCATTGACTAGCAGCCTAATAAATCCCGCTGTATGTCCTGTTGGATGTGCTCTGCCTCTACAGGCATTAGGGTGTAAGGACTTAGAGAGCACAATGAACTACCTCAAACAGTGTCAAAGAAGGAAGTTCTCACTAGGTAAGCCATCACAACAGGAACTTAGGAAAAGCACTGATGGCAAATAGGGAGGCATTAATACCAGACCTAAATGGAGGTGAAGGTTTGGAATTAGCACACTGGACAAATTCTACTGTGCAAACTGTGGGAGAAATGCAGATGGCAACAACAGGGAGATTCCAGGCCTGGTGAGGCAGATCTGGATAACCCATCCAGACAAATATTCCCACCATGGCAAACTGTGAGAGAGGAAACAGCTGCTCACATCCATGCCATTCCAAGTTATGGGAACAGCATCTATGCCTCATGGATACTGGGGATGTGGACCTGGAAAAGAGTAGTACCTCCACAAGGACAGTTCAGGACCCCTAGCACCAAGCAAACCAGCGTGAAGAACAAGCAGCAGGATGCCAGAGCAATCCATGTGGTGGTGATATCTTTTGCTGAATCTCTCACTCTGTCTTCCCTCTCCTTCCTCCTATTTCTATCTCTGCCTCTACCTCACATTTATGATTACATAAAATCTGTACTACTGATTTTGGTGTATTGTCTTGCCTATACTTTAATTCAGGCAGAGGTATCTCTTAACAATCAGATCCTAACACAGGGCACGCAGAATTTGTATGCAGAAGTCTATGCAATATTTTTTGAAATGAGACCTCAGTTCCAGAAGAAAATGGAAGTATTTTAACTCTTACAGAAATATAATGATACAACGTAATTTTCAGTTTGTGTTTCTAGAAATGTACCCCACTGACTCTCAGATGAAAAAAAACCCTATGCTGAAAAATAATTTCAAGAGTGAAACAAGTACAAAGTTAAAACTCCATTCATCTACAGCACAAGTTAAAGCAAGCTCTGAAATCCATGTATTACAAGCTTCCTTTTGACCACAAAGCTGTCCTATGAGCTAGCTTAATAGCCTAAACCAACAGACAATCTCAATAAAAGGCATCACCATGCACCTAGCTTTCTTTTTAACTGTTTGAACACAAAGAGATCATAGAATCATAGAACAGTTTGGGTTGGAAAGGACTATCAAAGGTCATCTAGTTCCAGCCTTCCTGCACTGAGCATAGAACAGTCATATTTGCACATTCATGACAAAATATTGCCTGATTGTGTTCAACAGGAAAGACTTTTTTTTTTTTTTAAGATGATAAATATTTTCAAAGTAAGTGGTTATAGAGAAACAAGGTAGAGTTTCCAGGACTGTTTAATTCTGTACCACCCATATCATGGTGGGGGTATGGTTTCAGGAGGGAGCCGGGTCCAGCAGTGGCAGGGTTGCCATCCTTTCGTGGCTCGAAGGAGGAGGTGTGCAAGTTTCAGGGTTAGCCTAGCAAAGCCAGCCTGTCTGCTACTGGCAGTCTTCTCCCTGTTCCTCTGAGCAGAGTCTTTTCTGGGTTGGTGCTAAAAGGCACAAAGGGAAGAGAGCAGCGGCACTGTGGAGTGGAGCCCAGCCGAGCTGTGAGGGGCCCAAAATGCATCCACAGCAAGTGCAACAGCAACCACAGCTGCAGCCAGAACTGCCCAGTTCTGCTCCCAGTGCCCAGTGCCACTCCTGCTCCCACAGAGTCAGGCCCCTGACCTGCTTCAAAGCCCACTCAGGTCCCACCAGGTCTTGTCTTGTCCCTGTTCCTGCAGTGTTTTTGTGCTGGGGGAGGGAAGTTAAGCTGCGACTCTCCCTGACATATACTGCCTTTCTTTTCCCAAAAAACACGTGGCCCAGCACAGCACCAGTCACCATTTTTGCCTTTGTCCGGGAAAACCATGTTAGGTAGTGTCTTCGGGAAGTGTTTTTGTTTGTTCAGTGATGAACACCCTTTTTTGCGCAAAACACTCTCTCTTTTGTATGCTCTTTTATTATTATTATTATTATTTTTTTTGGTTATTGTGATTTTTCACTTAAGTGTGATTCCAGTTTACAATTTTCCCTAGTGTTTCCTCCACTACAAGAAGAGGGTGGGGAAAAGGGAGTAGCCTGAGTGGGCTTAATTTTCCTGCTGTGTTTTAAACTAGTACATTAAGAAAGGAAGGAATTTGACACCACTGAACACTTTGGAATATAGCCTTATTCCTAAATGAGCTAATTCTCTCATCAGTCTGATCTGCTGAGCAGTTAATGGTATCTTATAACACAATCACAGAATGAACTACGGAAATGAGGAATGCAAACAATTTATCCCACAGCTACCATGGACAGTGAGTATGGACTGCTCCAGATACACCAGTCATGAGCTCCTGATGCAGGCGGCAACCACCTGACAGCACACCAGCCCTCCTGCCCTGGAACACATCTGGGACAGACAGAATTCGCAATCATGGAGTCAATGAACTCAACAGAAATCTAGGAGGAACACATATTGACTACGGAAACTGTGCTTGTGTATAAATCTCTCTATATATGTATATAGTTGGAAGGCGTAGGATAAAGGTACAATGTTGATGGTACAGGATAAGGGCTGGATAATGTCTTGGTTACAGTCAGGACAGGTTTAATTATTTGCAATAGCCAGGAGGGGCCATGGCTAAGATCCACAAGTTATTCTATGCCACCTCAAGTTATTGCCAGGGGCAGGACTAAGGAAGTCTCTTCTGGGGAGAATGAGTTCCTTCCTGTCAAGTAAACAGGGAGGAGCAAATGGTCCCGTAACCCCGGTTCTGAGGCTGAAAATAGTCGGGTAACGTGCATTCTGAGCAATCATGTGTGAATTGTTTGCCTTTTATATTTTGTTATTACTATTGTTGCTGTTAATTTTCTTATCACATTGCTCTTTCCAGTAAATTGTTCTTATCTCAACCTGTGATCTTTACTTTTTGTGCCTCGTATTCTTCTCTCCATCCTGCAATGGGAGAGGGGGGACAGTGAGTGGCACATCCTTTGGAGAGTCTCAGTGGGAGCACTAAACTGGGGAGTACCATTCCTAATCCACGCCACACCCACAGATAGAAGTCTTTTGCTCTTCCTGGTAGTTTTATCAAAAAGTATCCAGCTGTCTGGAGAGCTGTCTGGGGAGTAAGAGAAATGAAAAAACAATGTGTATCTCTGCACAGGCAAGACTACTGGTTCAGAACCTCATTTGGTATGGACTGATGCAGGGCTGCCAAAGTCAGTGAAGCTGTTTAATTATACCAACTGTTAGTTGGCTCCCCTTTTCATTTATTCTGATGTTATACAACAGTTCAAAAATAAAGTAGAATGTTAGAAAAAGGCTGGAGGTAATTGTATTATTCTCCTTCTGAAGGCTGCATACGATATATCCCCCATCTTAACTGCCAGAACTGGAGAAAATTGAGCAGCAGCTTCTAGGTTGTGGCCCTGCACAATTATGAAAAAGGCACTTCTGTTCATTTATTTTAGGAAGTAGGTATTGTCCTTGGAGAATATGATCAGATGAACTTTGCTCTCTCTTTTGCTTTGTATATTCTTCAGCCATGCAAGCTCTGATCAACCTTGCAAGTGCCCTTTCTGATTCTGGCCTTCCTCCTTTGCAGATACAGAACAGAAAGAAAAGTCTTACTGTATCCTGAAATCCTTGTGATCTGTAAATCTAAGTCTCTGCAGCCCTAGGGACATTTCAACAATGTGAATCAAGTTGTATTCCACTTGCAAGCTGAAGACCCAAAAATGGTGATGCTACTTTCTAGATTAAAGAAGCATCAATGAAATGCATCAAGAATCCTGGTGCTTTAATCAGAGCTGCTATACATAATTCAATATGGATAGCGTAATATATACGTGTTTCCCCCAATTACAGCAAAAGGACCAGCCAAGGAAATTGGTAGCAGGATTTTCTGTCAGCTCTTTTTTAATTCTATTTTATTTTTTCTGGTGAAAAGTGATCCCAGCAGACTGCATGAAGGGGAGCCATGAATGAGACAGAGCATGCTCTAAAGGTCTATTAGTCCACTGTGCAGTACATTTCAAGTTAAAAGGCTTCAGAAATGGTAAGAGAGGACATACCTCTATGTACAGAAAATACGTATCTTTGGACAACCTTGTAACATTGAGGTGACAAGCTTTCTCTGTTGATATGAACTCTTCAGGTCTTTGAAAAACACTGAATGAGTGTTAAGAACTAGGGGCCAGAGTATCATCCATGGAAAAACTGGAAAAGAAATTATGGACATGTACAAAATAGTATCTTTGAACTGTACTGGAATTGGTGAGCTAATAATACAGTGGTCTATTATTATACTTCCCCATCTAAACTTGCAGGATCTATGTGACTTCTTTTGACTGACTCCTCTGTCTCGCCACTTACTTACTGTTTTACCTTCCAAGGAATGACTGACCCCTCTTGATAAAAAAAGTCTCTTCCCTAAAATGGATGATACATATCCCAGACACATCTAAAGAGAAATTCACAGCTAAATGCATTCAGGAGCAAGTCAGGTATTTTAGACTCCTACAGTCCAGATGTTCACACATCACCTAATCAGTCTACCAAACTTTTACTGTAGGAAACCACTGACTTTCCAGAAAAAGTGTTGCTGTTTTCATTATTTCAAACCTTGTGTGTCACATGTCATATGTGTCAAAATCTTGCTACTGGATGACAGTACAGGAGGAAATGGTTTTTCCTCCTGTGAAACTACTGATTATTTCTGTAGGTCAGTTTAGTTCTTCTAGTGGCCAACACGCTTTGCTCCAATCTTCACTGGTTGACCAATTTATTGATATTTTTACTACTATTTAAAAAGCCAGTAAATCTTTAAACTGTGAGTCACGTTCTGAGAAGGAATACTTTTATAGCTGCTTTCAAGTCGAAAGCACTGATCTATACTACACACTTTCTGCTTCATAGTCTGAATATGAATGCCATAGTTTGGACATTTAAAAGTACATTTATTTGCCCACATGGGATAAATAGCTACCTGCCCCAAATGTTGAACACTAAGGGAAATAATTTTGATACTGCTCTTTTTTTTGTGTGT
The DNA here is from genome assembly GCA_013398015.1 of Oreocharis arfaki. Lineage (NCBI taxonomy): Eukaryota > Metazoa > Chordata > Aves > Passeriformes > Paramythiidae > Oreocharis > Oreocharis arfaki. Next base: position 554,278 of record VZRR01011337.1, on the reverse strand, counting down.
GCTGACAATAAATTTCAGTTTTCTGCATCAACAGAACCATTGTCTCCTGAGCACTTGGTCTGACCTGTTTAAGAAAGCTGTGCTTTACACAGACTTACGTCTCACAAGAGAAGCTGAGATAAATCTAAGATGGCTTTTTTTTCTCTCTGAGCAAGAGTAAATTGCATTCTATAGTTTTTTATAAAGACGAAAAATCAGCAACCTGAATATTTTGCTATAGTTACTGAAGTGATCTGTCAAGAAGAGTAGTGACCACACATTGAAAATAAAAAACAAACCAGAAGGATTTATGCAAGTTAGGTAATTAAATAAATTATATTAAAAGAAAGCTTTTTCAAGAGTTTTCTAGTATCTAAATGTAAGCCTTACTCTTTTATACTTTAGCCAAAAAGTGAAATGAATCTTGGTTTTATTCCTAAAAACTGCTGTAAGCACACTCTGTTTCCTATAATGTGTTCCAATTTAAACTCTAGACACCCTATAACCATAATGTCTTGTTGGAAACCTAATAAAGTGGGACAATTTATCTGTCAATGACCACAACCACTATGCATAATTCAGTGTGAGACCTCTGTATCTCCACTCTACTGTAAGGAAACAACAAATTCTCTCTGCGACCTCTTCATCATATGCATTAGCAAATGGTATTTGATTGGCAGCAATGCTGCTTCTGAACTGTGCTTGTATCATGTCCCTGCAGTCTGCCAAGCCCAAACACCAGAAACAGAGAAGTGAAATGACAAACACATCAGAAATATTTCAGTGGGCATCCTGAACCTAGTGAATTTGTGCTCCATCTAGCTGGGAGGAGAATGGGGATCTTGTGTCTTACATAAAACTCAGGTAGTTTTCACGAACAACAACACTGTCTGCTACATTATAAGGTCAGCCACAAAGAAAGCATCACTGCTGGGTTTCTAATCAGGAATCTCAAGCTCATTAATAATACACAGAAGAACATCAAACCTTTCTAAAACAACAAGCCCAGAGCTTTGCTGTAATACCTCTGCCAGCACTTCCGCTCTGCACTCCTAAAGACACATATTGTGCTTTTGACAGAAACAGTGAGTGCTTTTAAGTCACTCTTCTAAATCCTACCACAGGCTTGTTTCCAAGCACAGCATGTGAATAACAGATGCAGAATTCAACAAATTTAAAAATAGTGAAAAAAAATAATTATTAACTGAAGATCATGGTTGCAGGCAGAAGACAGGTGATAGAGTGAGCATGAGCCACTCAATGTATTGTGCTGCTATTTTAGTTACAGCGTTCAACAGAATCTTCAAGCACGTGACAAAGCTTGTGGTATTGTCCTTCAAAGTCCTCCATGAAGGCATGAAATGGAGAGAAGGTCCATCAGTATGACAGCTTTCTTCACACTGGTGACATGGAAAAGATATTCATCCACACAGAGATACACTAGCACCAGAACAAAAAACCCAAAGAATGGAGACCCCTAAGACTTTGGAACTCGGACACCTGTCTCTTGAGACACTTAAAGCGGGATTAGTAAACCTGTATGCACTTAAACATTTCTGCAGGGTATAGGTGGTCCAGCGATCTGCCATTGGGTCTGGGTTTGTGAACTGCTAACACACAAAAGCTGGAGAAGAAAAGACAGTATCTTAGGAGCACTGGGCAACATATCTAGGGATGTTTTTCATTTCGAAGATTTGCCTAATTTCCTTCTCAACAGCAATTAACTACAAAAACTGTACTAGTGACATCAGAATATAGGGGAAGTAGGGAATGGGCTGTTTGTATACAATCATTAGATACACCAAATATAAGCACTTGCTTACAATGATGTTTTTACCCCTTTGCCCAAAGTACCTGACATTTTCTTCTGACAAAACTTTAATGAACATAGCTGTAACTTCATAAAAGCTGAATGGAACACAGCTTTGTCATCCTACCTGTATAAAACATACTGGGTGGGTTTTTGCTGATTTGTTATTGCTATAGGGCAAAGAATAAGCTGTTTGTAAGCCCGTGCCGAGCAGTGTTTGGGATGTTGCCATACCCGAGGCAAAGCACTATGGCTTGTAAGCCCCAAACAGCCGTGCAGAAGTGCAAAATGTTTGAGGCACACAGGACTTCAGGGACATTTAGGTAATTAGCAAATGTGTACTGGTGTGCTATGAGCAATGTATCAGAACACTTTCACAAGACATGGTGAGAGGCCTCAATAAGAGCCTCCCTTTCATCAACTGATAAAGCTGATCACTAGCTGTGGAACAAAGGGAAAGAGTAATATCAAATGAACCACAAGTACAGCTTCCTGCCATGCTAGTGAAATAATACATTCTTGCCAGAAGCCTTTCATCCAGCCATTTTAAAAGAAATGAGAACAAGCTGTAACAAGAGAAGAGACCACTAGGAGAACAGTGATGTTACTGTAACTTTTTATCGCTGTCACACTACTTCGTCATTATGTTGGGTATACTTTTCTAGCTTCCTCTTCCAGGAGCTGCCGATGAATTTAGAGAATTGAAATACAAACTTTATCATCCACCTTTTAGACTCAAAAAACCTGTCGAAATAACCAAAGCTAAGGACAAAAACTAGCTGACTAGCAGTGTTAGTCATCTTCATAAAACATAAAAGAGTACCACAAAAGGATTCTGTTTTCCTAGGCCATGAAATATAACCCTTCTTCACTGATTTATATTGATTGTTCTTGAAAAAAATACAAGCTATAACTTCCTAATGAAGTAGAATAGCTGATGAGAATCCAGTTAAAAAAAAAAAAAGTACAATAAAAAAATCTTTTTATTGGTATTTTTTATTCTGATATGTATCCAGACAAGACAAACTTCCCACTCTGTGCTGAGACTGAGAACCTAATTTGCTTTTAAAAGTTAAATGAATGGTACAGCAGAGTAACCATACTTATCAATATTACACACTACAATACTGCCACTTGCATTCTTAAAAATGGAAGTACAGTTGTGTTACAGATGCCAAAAATGGGATTGCTGTTAAAAATGTCTTAATGGTACAGTATGCTCAGGTCTGCCAATAATCACCTTTATACCCATTTTTCTTCTCCCCACAAATGCTGTTTACGGGGAAAGAAAAGTGTGTATCATCTACCCCTTTGCACAGGTGCCATGCATAACGTAATTACTATGATTTTCTGCACCTCAAAAGTGCAACCATTTCCCGTAACTGCACAGAGGAAGAAAATAACCATAACTCAAATTATTGGACAAGAGACAGTCCTTACTAATATAGCTCATATTACCTAAGATGACATTGAATAACTATGGATAGCATTAGTATTTTCAATTCAGGTGGTTCTACACTCAATTATTAACCAACCGTACCTCATGTTCCCTTGGACACTAATTACTTCTGATCATGTGACTCAGGAAATCTGAGCAAAACTGGTCCCACTGAGAACTACCTACCTAGGTAAGGGGGAAACAATAAGCCAAGGGATATATACCATAAATGCAGCCCACGCTAAAAACTTATTCACTGTAGCTTTAGTTGTTAGAGCCAAGAGGCAAAAGAAACAAAATTCTGCAGTATTTGGAGGTTTTTCTCATACTGTCTTAGCAAGTATTACTAAACAAATCCGGCATTCAACCCAAAATCTTTTGCTTTGCAGAAAAATTCTGAAAAAACATCATTAAAAATCTCGTGAAAATTGTTTTATCTGGTAAAAATCATATGCATTAAAAAAAAAAAGTTAAGAAAAGCAATTCAAACAGGATGTTTCCAGTATGTCTACATGAAACATTTTGTTTGATTTCTCTCCACATCACAGGTCTAAAGCTTTAACTGGCAGACAGTAAAGTCTGATGGGAAAATAATGGTCTTTTAAACGCGTAGGAATGAAAAGCAAATTGAGTTAGCACAGTGTAAGATGCAAGTAATTATATAGTGTCAATCCTGTTTTATACAGTTCAGTCTTTAAACAACACGTCTAAGAGAAAATATGAATCTCCTTTCTTCAAGTGACTCATGCTCTTTCCCCAAAAAGTAGTCAGGGCTCTTACACGTAACAGCAGGCTCTTTCCTTAAGGGTTTCTCAAATGCGGATGATACTAAAAGTTAGTATGCAACGATGTACAATTTTCCCATCTTTTTCCCGTCAAACCCAAGTATCACTAACTAGCTATGAGAGAACAAGTCTCCGTGGGGCAACTTTTAAAATTACCTTTTCTGGAGAAAGAATTTCCACTACCGCCAAGAAAATGCTCCCACAAGGAAACATAAAAGACTTACTGAAGTCTCAACGATATGTACTATGCAACTGTGTATTTTCATTGATACATTTAGAATTCTGCTCAAATGGAACTAATTCACTGAAAAGAAACAAAAAAAGGAGTTTTAGATGGCTCGTGTCACAGTTGGTGACTGATGTCACTTCTCAGTTTCCCACATCTGCTGCTTTTGTACCATTACTTGTCTCTCCACAATGCACACTGCTTCAGCTCTATGTCACCGAACAGACTCAACATCAGAGAAGGCTTCTATAGAAGAGGGCAAGACAGGAACCCAGAACTTGGGTCTCTACAACTACCTGGCAGGAGATTGTAGTCAGGTGATTGTCAGCCTCTTCCCCAGGCAAACACCGAAAGGATGAGAGGACAAGGTGCACTATGGAAGGCTGGGGCTGGATATCTGGAGGAATTTCTTTGTGAAAAGGGCTGTTAAACATTAGAACAGACTCTCCGGGGAGCGGGTGGAGTCACTATCTCTGGAAATGTTCAAGAAACGACTGTATGTGGCACTTAGTGCCGTGGTCTAGTTGACAAGGTGGTGATCATTTAAAGGCTGGACTCAATGACCTCAGAGGTCTTTTTAAAACCTAAGTGATTCTGTAGCTCAGTGTCAGATAACAGCTAATTTTTCTAAGCAAGATAGTCACGTGACACTGTAAGAATTCTAGGAAATATTACCTATTAATTTAACTTTGACTAATTTGCACTTATCAACTTTTACCTTAGATCATCCCAGGTGTAAAAACTCCCCAACAGCAAAGTCATCTTCATTCTGTGTAGGAAAGACAGATGATCCNTATCACTAACTAGCTATGAGAGAACAAGTCTCCGTGGGGCAACTTTTAAAATTACCTTTTCTGGAGAAAGAATTTCCACTACCTCCAAGAAAATGCTCCCACAAGGAAACATAAAAGACTTACTGAAGTCTCAACGATATGTACTATGCAACTGTGTATTTTCATTGATACATTTAGAATTCTGCTCAAATGGAACTAATTCACTGAAAAGAAACAAAAAAAGGAGTTTTAGATGGCTCGTGTCACAGTTGGTGACTGATGTCACTTCTCAGTTTCCCACATCTGCTGCTTTTGTACCATTACTTGTCCCTATGCCATGCACACTGCTTCTGTTGAACAGACTCAACATCAGAGAAGGCTTCTATAGAAGAGGGCAAGACAGGAACCCAGAACTTGGGTCTCTACAACTACCTGGCAGGAGATTGTAGTCAGGTGATTGTCAGCCTCTTCCCCAGGCAAACACCGAAAGGATGAGAGGACAAGGTGCACTATGGAAGGCTGGGGCTGGATATCTGGAGGAATTTCTTTGTGAAAAGGGCTGTTAAACATTAGAACAGACTCTCCGGGGAGCGGGTGGAGTCACTATCTCTGGAAATGTTCAAGAAACGACTGTATGTGGCACTTAGTGTCGTGGTCTAGTTGACAAGGTGGTGATCATTTAAAGGCTGGACTCAATGACCTCAGAGGTCTTTTTAAAACCTAAGTGATTCTGTAGCTCAGTGTCAGATAACAGCTAATTTTTCTAAGCAAGATAGTCACGTGACACTGCAAGAATTCTAGGAAATATTACCTATTAATTTAACTTTGACTAATTTGCACTTATCAACTTTTACCTTAGATCATCCCAGGTGTAAAAATTACCCAACAGCAAAGTCATCTTCATTCTGTGTAGGAAAGACAGATGATCCTGGTCCACAGTCGTACATTTACTCAAGCAAACTCTGATTATCTGCAAAGACATGGCATCTGAATCCTCTGGGTAAGTAATGCACCTAAATATATTCTCAGTAGGATCACAGACACTGAGCTGATAAAAAAATTATTTGAGAACAGCTATTGTGATCATTATTATCTTTTATTATAGCTCTCCACTCTTACTCCTAGCAGGGTGCATGCATTTAAATTATAATGTATTGGGTATCATGAAAGATGATAACCTTTGACCACTTAACTTCTCCAAAAAGGGATGGATTTAGGATGATGGTGAACTTGAATCTTTTTGTCTGTCAGTGTATCTAGAAGCATCTGGAGAACAGTATTTGGGGATTCTTTTGCTTTTTCTTTCTGCTCTTCCTTACTGATTTCTTAAGAAGGGAAATCAGCACTGTTGCTTGCTACTCAGTCTCCTTTCCCAAAAACTGGGTTAAGATGTCTGCCTGCTACCCAGAGAGACATTAACTACCCATCTTATGCTCAAATCCTACTTGCTAACTTCTTTCCTGAAAGTACTCATGGATTTTATACAGCCATTTTAATAACACAGATCCTTTGCTTTCCAGTAGAAGTTGCATGCATGTACTCTTTCTTTCAATTTCCTCTTTCTTCGCTGGAGCCAGAACAAACAAATGGGAGACCATCTCAGTTGCTACTGCCACCTCTGACTCAATGTACCACGAGCAATTTAGAAAGTGGATGGTAGGTTTTTCCTGCAAGGATCACCTGACTGCCCACCCACCACGGTGCCAATGACTCATTCACCTGTCCCATGCGCTGGCCACTCACTGCACGTACACTACATCACACGCTGGGAATTCTTCTGCACTTTTTTCAGATGTTTCAAAAAGTTCTGTAAGTTGCAATATTTATTTGTTCACAGCAAATAACCGCAGTATCAGGGCCCAGATCTTGCCATGTGGAACTGGCACAGAAGGAGTCCTCGGTAAATATTTTCAAATGAAAATCACCCGGCCACACCCAGTTACAAGAAAAACAACAGGCTACTGGAAGATGTCAGAATTGCAAAATCATTAGCACCCACGCATGGTGCTTTAGTAGTCAAAATGTATCAGAGGCTTGTAATAAAACCTTCTATAATAGAATTGCTTCAGACTTAAAACACAATTTATTTTGAAGCAAAACTAATAATAAAAATCACAAAAAGTGCAATAAAAGCATAAACCTCATGTGTTGGGAAAGACAATTTTCACCAGTCACTTTGTGAGTGATACACACAGAGAGTATCTGTTACACCGACTTAAATGAAGAGTTAACTAGGGATTTTGAAGCAACAATCATGTTACATTTGATAATTATGGTTTTGTTAACTGGAACTACCTAAAAGGATTTCTTTTCCAAAGCTAACACATTAGTTACAGCTTTTCTTTATAGAAACTTCAAAACAATGCAAATCAATCAACTGAATAACCCTTCTAGAGCAGAACTACATTTATGTGGTATTTAAGCAGTAGCTACTGACATATTCAAGAAAAATACCCTGACTCATGAGTACCTGAAACTGTCATGCAATCACTCTAAGTATTTCAACTCTGCATGCCTCCGGAGTTTCTGAAGCGTGTTGATGTAAGGTAAGACATGCATGTTTCTTCTGATAAAGACACCCGGACTGCAAAAAAGCAGACCTATTACAGACAGAACAGCACCGAGTTCTAAGGAATTTGCAATTTAGACTACTTTCCCAGGTACATAATCAAAACCATATTATTAGTAGTACTAGCCTTTCATGAAAATGAACAAACTGTGATCTCTTCTACTCCAGGGTTCTTGTTTACTAGGTGTTTGTTTGCAATAAGAAATCTGTTCTGGCACCATAAACAATTATTTCCTCTTAGGAAAAAGCGTTTATGGATCTGAATGCAGAATCAGCAAGGAAATGGGAGATGCTGACACTTCCTTTTACCCAACAGATCAGTTAATGACTGTGACAGGCTAAGTATTTCTTGTTGCCTAAGGGATTTGAAGGCACATCTCTTTTGTAAACTACTTAAGATGCCTCAGCAAGGTCTAAAATGGGATTTCTGTTTCACTCAGAACTGAACGGTATAAATTCTGGAGATGAAAGAGCTTTCTGCTATTCCAGGACATGGGAATTTTACAGTATATGAGAGGTTTCACATGACCAAAAACACTAGGTGCAGGAACAATCATTTACTTGTATTTTCCATTAGGAAATTTCAGTTTAGAAGATACAAGTACAGAATGTAGTATGACAGACTGCCCTCGTGTGCAGAGTGCCTTTAATAAGCCAGTCAGTGAGGGTACAGAGGAATCATGTGCCTGAGTCACTCCTATCTGCACTCCATACTCTAAAAGAAGCTGCAATCAGAGTTCAGACAATGCTTCAGTTTTGAACATTTAGGGAAACCCTTTCTTTTTTTGAAAAGGACATTGCTAAGTTTAGCCATTTTGAGGTTAACAAAGAACCAGCTCATTCAGAGATTTTAGCAAACCAGTCAAAATTGTTACTGTTGTCATTAAAACAGGGAGTTAGAGAAAGCTAATGAGACTTTGAGCTCTTTGTGACATAAGTATTCAGAATAAAGTTAAGAGAGATAAGGTACCTGAAGAGCAGAAAGGTGGTAGTTTGTAGAGGAAGGACTAGTTTTTATTTCAGGGATGATGCTGATACACAAGAATAAACATTTCTCCTGAGAAAATATCTTATTCAAGCATATTTTTCTATTTAATCCTTCTGGATTACATTGCCATTCACCTCCACATGAAGCTACAGGTTTAGTTTTTTCTTTAACATGTACTCCATCAACAGAGACTTCTATGAGCTTTCTGATTCACAGATAGATAAGCTTATCAGGTGCTATAGCTCTATGTGAGCTCTGTATCAGCCACTCCTCCCTGTTCTGTATCATCAGACTGTATGCATTTTTCATCCACTGAGGAGATCCAAATACAAAAGTCACTGCTCCAATGCTGGTTTGCGAGTGTCCGAAGTTCTGTGGACCCAAAAACGAATGAATGCCATATATTCACATCTGTAAGCAGTTTATCATCCTCGACATAAAAAGACAGGCAACTTTAAAGAGGTAGTTCAACTAGTGTCTGATACAGGTAACTTACGTAAATTAGACACATTACACATGGAAAATTACAGCTTCTGATGTAGACTTTGCATCGACAAAGTCTACACCTTTTGTCTGTGGACATCCTAAGTGTAAAATTCTCAGACAAAACATCAAACTTACATACTGTACTTTTTGAGTACAGCACTCCAGAAAGAACACAAGCAATGGAGGTAAAGCAAGTATTATTCAGTTTGAAGACTGTGGTGTCACGCTAAAATAATGTATTTCTACTTCAATTACCTATTGACTTTGCTAATATTTATCAGCCCTTTATTACAGGATGAACTGAAATAACATGGTGACAGCTAAAGGACTGTTTGCATGAGCTGATGGCGACAAATAATTCTATTCACAGGATAATCATACATCTCTATGTACCAGAACAGTTATGTTTTTTCCCCAAGCATTTTTAAATAAACGCCTAGAGCATTTGGACAATCACTTGTGTTTAGAAATTGTATTCTCCAATTTAGTACACCCACTGAAACCATGTGCTGCTCCCCTGCTCCCCTCCTCTCCACCCTGAGCGCACCAGAGCAGGGAATGAGAGGCATGAAAGGTAGGGTTAAGGCAAGAACAATTTACTGGAAACAGCAATGAGGTAAGAAAACCAACAGTAGCTGCAACAATACCAATGACAGAGGATACAAGAAAAGTAACCATTCACAGGAATCCCCCCAACCCAACAACAGACAATACTCGACGGCTCTCTGCCTTGTTTATTTGACTGGAAGAAGCCCCTTCTACCTGGGAGACTGTCCCTTCCCCCAGCCTCTGGAAGTGCTGTGAAGTGGTTCAGAATAATCTCCATGTCCAAGCCATGCCCTCTCCCGGCTACTGAAAAAATTAATCCTGTCCTGGCCAGAAGCAGGAGAACTTTTCATTGATATTGTTAGGGAATGAGTCAAATTCATCACGTAACATGGTATACCGTATGATAAACATATGCGTCCCATGAAAGAATTAATCATGACCCAGGTAATTCACTTTTTTCTTTAAGCAAAGATTGGGACATGAGTTTGCTGGAGAGCACTGACCAAGACAAAAATAGGAGGAACAGCACTGTGTAAAATTTTCAGCTGTTTTTCTCAGACAAAACAACACAGCAAAGGGAAATGCTAATGACAATTGTAAAAAAAATTGTCCTGGAGTGGTCTGCTCAACACCAGGCTACTTAGATGGCATGTAAATGAACAGCATTTTCACAAAGAATATGTACCCAATGTTTACCATGGCAACCTGGCATTGGATCAGCACGGAAGACTGACCCTCAGGGAACAAGTCCACAGAGACACTCTCCCATTATCTAAGACAACATTGTGTGACTGGGGTTGGTGTTACACCAAGCTGGCAAGTGAAGGCTTTAGAAAGATGCATGTATAGCTACCAATAAAACATACCTAGCATGAATTCTTCTGCAATGTCATGCAGAGTCATCTACTTAACTGGTCTTGCATGGCTTATTTCAATCTCCACCCATTAAGACAGACTTTACAAATAAACTATCTTCCCAAAGAACGAGTGACTAATGATAAAACTTGATTTGCAGGGAATACGGATAAAGTAATAGGTTATCCAGCTTGAACAAGACACCTCAATGGAATCCACATGAGTGGGTACATTTTGTCTTTTCCCCTCTGGTATTCAAAATTCATCTTCTTTACTTTGCTTTGCCGTGTTGTTCCAAAAATGGCAAAAGCAACAATGGTATTCTTCATGATAAAAACCACACCAAACTTAGCCAAAAAATCCCACAGTATATTTATACAGGGTAGTAACAGTAACTGCAAAGATTCCAAAATCTGCATCCACAGAACCTGGCCCAAAGGGAAGTAGATTGATCTGAAAGAGCAGAAGGGAAAAAATGGTAATTAAAATCATCATTGCGTAAAATCAGCTTGTCGGGGAGAGATTGACAAGTTCATGCTAATGATGACCTGAAAATTGACCACAGTTTATTGATTTTGTGTTTAAAAAGGCTCAAGTGAAATATATTATAAATTACATTAATTATATATATATAATTTTTCATTTACCCTATAGCTAAATAAATGCCAAGAAAAGCCCCCCTGGTGGTATTTAGCCATTCTATCTAGAAACTTTGAAAGAATCAAAAAGTTCAACACAGCTGAACAGCAGAGGAAACATGTCAAATGCCTTTTTGAACTATTTTTTTCAAAGAACCTCTTAAAAAGCTTCAGTGACAGTGGGTGCTTCTCCTAGAATAAGCAGTCTATTGTAAGTTGCTTTGAAATCTAAATAATCAAACAATAATTCAGTTTTCTGTGATTTTGTATCAAATCTTATTTTGAGTAAAACAGATATTTTATCAAGAAATATTCTTGTGAAAAGAAGGTTAAGAGTTTTGAAGAATAATCTAGTAGATGAGGAAGAAATGCTACAAAATCCACAGCAGGGGATAAATGCAATGCAGAACAATCTTAAAAAAAATTATGACCCATAATTCATATACAAAAATGAACTGAAGAGACCATTTCAAAAATACAGTACCCGTGGTCTGTGAGATTTCAGTCCTAAGGGAATGTGTTATAACTACTAGAGACTTTCTTTAAGTGAAACAGAAAGGACCAAGAAAAGATTCAAAAAAAGGCTCAAACAATTTATGCTGGTAAACAATTTACTCTAGTTTGATATAATCTACAAATATATTTATACTGTTTATTCCAAAGGACTTCTAAGAAAAATGGGACCTTTGCAAAAATTGTAAGTTGCTACTAAAATGCTGTTTAGGAACAAATGCAGCTATTTATATTCAATGCTATCATAACAACAAAATTCTGTCAACAATTACTCTCTCAAAGAGCCAGAGCAGACATATTTCTGCAGTAAGCAGACAAAAATACGTATTTCAGTATAAATATTGAAACATTATATTATAGTACGTATGTATGACACGAGAATTATGTACTACCAGTGCCTGCTAAAAAAGGTTGCTGAGAGCAGCTGTGGATGCCCCATCCCTGGAAGTGTTCAAGGCTAGGTTGGATGGGGTGTTGAGACTCTTGGTCTGGTGAAAGGTGTCCCTGCCCATTGTGGGGCTGGGGGGGTGGGGTTGGAACTAGGTGATCTTTAGGGTCCCTTCCAACTCAAAGCACTCTGGGATTCCATGAATTCACTTGAGACACAATGCAGTCACTGCTTATAGTCAGCATGGGTTTACAAGGGTAAGTCTTGCTCAGCCAACCTTATTTCCTTTCAGCTTTAAAATTCAGAGTCAAAGCTGTGCTCTTATTGTCTAAATGTATTAAAAATCCATAGATATCTTAAAAAGCATATAGCAAAGAAAAATCTAGTCCACTGACAACAACACATGGAAACATGTTAATTGCCCATGGTATTTATTTACCCCAGTGCAAAGCCAGAGGGGAGATAGAAGTCAAACATAGGCCACAAGTGACCTTCGCTGAACAACCTTATGCATTTTAACATTTTCTTCCAAGTGTCAGAACTCCAGGGAGAGAAATATAGAAAATGTGAATAAAATGATAATGACAACAAAATATATTCTAGACTAGGTTTATACTTTGACAGTTTTAGATAACCTTACAGGATTGCACTGATCAAATGTTCTCTGTTGAAGTACAAAGTACCTCCTTCACTTATGTTCAATCTTTGATAATGTCTATTCTCTCACTGCTGTAGTCACATTCAAGGTGATCTTTATGAGGTCCTTTCAGACAGCATATTGATGCCACTCCTTACGATGTTCTAGGCAACCTTAAACACTAGGCAAGAATAAACAAAAATCCTAGCCACATCAAGGCCTTTTAGAAAGTAATTTCACGTCCATCCCCAGAGGCACACACTTTACAGAAATAATTCAACTAATCTAGGAAATTAGAGGACTGATCTAGGTAATTTTTGGTGCCTTGTTTCCACTTTCTGAGTTTTAAGCTAGGAGAAGGGAGAGAGAAATAGAGCCTGAGAGCAGGATGATAGCTCACACAATTCCTGCCCATAGCATTTATTTGGGTTTTCTTGAGGCTGTCCCCCAGCACTTCCCAACCCAAACATGCAAGCAGTGGGCAAAGACACAGAGATCCAAGAAACATTTCATGCCTCACTGTTGGACAGTAGAGTACTCACAGGGGCAAATTAACTTTATTTAACAAATTACATTCTTTGCCTGAAAATCATTATTAGCATCCGGTAAAAGAAAGAGTTGCAATTTCCAAACAAAGAATTTCAACAGGTCATATGAAAAAAGTGCAAACGACCTAAATGTGTATCTAAACATCTAATAATATAAATACCCACACATGGATATATAAAAAAATACATATAGTTTACAAAGGGTTCTCAGTCTTTCGACTTAGTAATATCAAGTCAGCTTCCTGAGGGTAACTAGGATGAAGAATTTTCTACCACTCATGTTCCTGGTAATAGGGAGCAAGAAACTTCTTCAGGATTTCCTTTCGTAGAAAAGGATAAAATACTGATTTCTGGCTTTCTGACTTAACAAGAATATTACCAAACCCAGTTTCAACCTAGGATATCTTTTTTCTTCTTTTTTTTCTCTTCATAAAGTACAAAATGTTTTTTAAATACCAAAACACATTGTTTCACGTCATGTACTTTTGGAGTTACTTAGAAAACCCCAAAACAGAAATAATTTTTCTAGCCGTGGACTGAAATCCTTCCTTTGCTTGACAAGGAATCGTAATTTGTTCTTGCAAAAACTGTGCTCTCCTCTCCTATATCTGTCAGTATGGTTTTGGTTTTTTTTTTTTTACTTTTCTCCTGACTTGAAACTATTTTTTTTTCCTCTCTGCTCTGCATGGCATATCTGCCTACGCTGTTTTTCTGTTAGGAACTTGGCTTTCAGCTATGATATTCATTCATGGATAAATGTCATCCCCATATATTTTAGGTAATATTTTCTCCTTTATATTTTCTTCCAATGAAAATGATCACTGCTTCTTCACAGTATGTAAATATTTTCTTTATAACTACAGTATGAAACTGAAGCTGGTTTTAATCATTATGTCAGTGAAAGTCTGCATAGCAATGACAGAGATCATGTGGAAACAGTGCAGGAACCGATTATTGCCTTCAGACTGGGTAGCAAAGGAGCAGTTTTGATTGTGTAAATATACGTGTTGACAAGAGGCTCACATTGTAGGTCACTGTTTTTAAGCAATGCCTAACTTAAAGAGACCTGAACCTTGCTGGAATAACTAAAATAGCTTATGAAAGAATTTTAACAGATTGGCTTAGACTGCACAACAGTGAATCACTTCAGAGAGCAAAATGCAACCATCTTTATTGCCTATTATCTAGCTATTTCATGTCAGGTGGATGGAATCAGAGAATTCGGTTCTGTGAAACAGTAATGGTGAGCTGCCTTATCCTCCCTTCCACCCATAAACCTGTGCCACAATAAGAGGAAATCTGTAGATACTCTACTATTTAGCATGCCTTCCTTTGCTGCTGGGTAGCTCCTGCCACCCTTAATCTTCTGTACATAACAAACCTTACTAGCATTGGCTACACTTGCCAGTGTTAATATATAAAACTTCCAGAAGTTCAGCTTTTCTCTGCAAAAGCTCACTAAAGATAGCACTGTGAAGCTCCATAAGCACTTTTTCTCTCAATAATTACCATTCTAGATGCGCTCAGTTTAAAGTAACAGAAGTGAGTTTGTTTGTCACTTTTAGCTTTGTAAACACAAAACACCCATGGTTCCCAATGGGTCCTTTTTGAATTGTATACTATCACCTGGAGAGTGCCTTTAAAAGAGGAGCTTTTAAAGCCCTAGTGACATCTTCTATTATAGTCATTTCATGTGTCCCACACCCTCCCTCATCTTGTGGCTGGCCCTTGGCATGAACTTCTCAATACTTATGTAGGTGACACACAGAGATCAAGAACTCATCCTTCAGTTAATGGAATTAGCCATCCAATATCTAGCTCTCACATTTTTCTTGATAGCAACTGCAGGCTTGACGAGCAGTGCAGTTCTCAACAAAAAAATTTTAAGTATCAGCTACAGAACGTAACACTTTTTGCTCAGGCAGGTGAAACGTGGCTAAAGCTATGTAAGCAATTCTGCTCCTATCTCTGAGAAGAGAAAATTTTTTTTGCTCAAAAGTCAGAGCTGTAGCATTTGTTAACAAAAATGCCTTGCATTTGAGCATTGACAAAAATAAACTCTGGAATTCTGAAATTCACCAACAGCAGTGACAACTAGAATAGCCTTTTCTCCGTCTCCTCAGTCCTCACTAGATGGTTGCTTTTTTCCAGTTTGTCTCTAGGGCTACAATGAGCAGACACCTCATTAACGCTCACAGTGCAGAGTAGAAGACTTCAGCTTGGTGGGCATAATCTGATTTTTGTAAAAATACAGCACAATGAGTACTGAAAGCACTAAAAGGTAAAATTTGGGGTTTTTTTAATGCAGTGTTATGTCCCGTGGAGGATTTTAAAAAAACAAGATGTTCGTAGGCTCAGCTTTTCAAAGACAGACCATTTTTATTTATTTCCTTCTGAAACGAGGCCAAATCATATATCTAAAAAAAAAAAAAATTGTTATCTTATGCCCATCAAAGAAAAACAGCTAATTAAATGTTAAAAGAGGAAGTCATTCAACTAAATGGCAGAGTGCCAACTGAACATGGACACATGCATTTTTATTTCTTGTAACCAGTTAGATGTACTGTAAAACTGTAAAAGATTGTCATACATTACAAAATCTGCAAGCTATGAAAAGTAATCATACACTTGTTGGGGTATGTGAGTAGCTATCAGATATATTGTATATCGAACCCCAACGATGCAGAAGCCAACCCCAAGGATACAAGAGCTGGATTTCCACCTGTACCGGTGTCCCCTCTCTTACACAGGGTACATCTGTACATATAAAAGTGCAAATACACTGTGATTTGTCTGTATATCCCTGTGACCACAAATTCAATTCTAGCATCCAATGACTACTGGTCAATATCCCAATGATTATTTCTTAGCATGGTTGTTACTTAAGCTGCCATGCATGCAGAATGAATATGTACAATGAAATTAGGTGGCAGGCTTGATTGTTTAAACTTACATATTAGGTATAATCTTGTAGATTCATTACATATATATTGGCTAAGTTCTGTGAAGTTTTCATCAAAATATCATGAAGAGGAGGACCGTTTCTACTAAACCAAATGAAAGGCTAGTAGGATGCAAAAAG
Organism: Oreocharis arfaki; assembly: GCA_013398015.1. NCBI lineage: Eukaryota > Metazoa > Chordata > Aves > Passeriformes > Paramythiidae > Oreocharis > Oreocharis arfaki. The sequence goes on along the minus strand of VZRR01011337.1, from coordinate 538,014 downwards.
GGTTTTTATTTGCCTGACCTATGGTCCCTCAGGTATACATTTCAGTTTCTGAACAACAGTTTCACATGTAAAACAGATCATTATCACCTGTTTATTTCAGAAATTCACTAAGGTACTATCAGGTAACACAAACAAAATAAAATATTCAAACATCGAACTGACTTTATTTTGAACTGACATAGTAACTGAGCTCAACAGTTTAATAAACTAATTGCTTTGAGGGCTTACTGCATACAAATAGCTACATAAACAAAGTTATCCAAAGAAGAAAAAGGTTTAAGGAAGCAGCAGGAGAAAAGGATGATAATGATCTAATATATTACAGATTCTTGGTGATATTTCAATCCATCCAATATTGCTTAGCAGTACTTCTCAGTTGTATCCTTCAGTAAAAAAATTCAGACCCTGCATTTCATAAAGTACAGAGGTCCATACAGCTCCCTTTTGAATAGTTGTTACCGTATTTTCAGTATCTTAAGAAAAAGATTTAAGAACAACTCAGTGAGCAACACAGAAACAGTTCACAACATCCAGGGCTTCCTGCCACTCTGGAGAAAAAATATCCCCAGACCCACTCTCTAAGATAGAGTGAACTTTGAGGATTTGTAGTATTTGTACAATTAATATTGTATAGGTGATAAATTTTAATAACTCCCAGAGAAATGATGGCACCGAACACTCACCAGAGGGTGGGCTCAGTCATGCCTACAGTAGTAGACAAATGGGGTCAAGCTGCCATTGCACATTTAATCACATTTTACTTCCTCGGCTCTTAGATTCAGTTTTAATGCACCTCAAGATGCTGCTTAACTTGCCTTTTTTTCTAGCTGAGGAAGAACACTCTGAATTTGACAGAGCCAGTAAATACAAACTTGAGAGTCACGTTCACCTAAACATCTCTTTCCCAACAGGGATCTCCCGTACAAGAAGGAGACGACACTCTGGACTCATCCCTAGCTTAGGAGCACTCTCAATCTATTTCGGCAATCTTTTTGCTAAGTGTCCAGGAGTCTGGCATACAATGTTTCAAGATCCAGAAGTGGCACTGGAGTCATAGTGGTCTTCCCAATGTCAACTAAACAAGTGGATGCAAAAACTGTAGAATGGGCAGCGACTAAAATCTCTTTTACCATTCTAGTACTGATTTCGAATACAGAATAACACCTGGAGTGTCTAAAGCACATGGCAGAGCTCGATAACGGAGAGGAAAGGTCTAATCTGGTCCACCCCACAGGCCTAGCACAACTGTCATGCAATACGGAGCCTAGGAGATCTGCTGTTGCATCTTTCCTCTAACAACCGTGATCCAGTCCTAATTCACCTACCTATTTTTACTACACCTAAGTACATTGCTTCAGCTTCAACTGGCTGGAGAGAGTCTCCTGCCCCATCTTCCCTCCAGACCCCATGCTATATTGGTATTCAGGCTTGGAGTCTCAGTGGGAAGTGGAAAGCAGCTCCTTCCTATTTGCAGTCTCGTGTGGATTCAACCATAAAAAGAGCAAAATTCAAGTGCCTGTCATCAGCACTACTAATAAAACTAATCTGTTGACCAAGAATTTTAAATACTTCCACAGCTCCCCATTCACAGTGTTCAAATACCAATCCTTTCTTCCGCAGAAGAGTAGGTCAGGTAGCTAATAGCAAGAGATTAACATCTAAAAATATTTAACAGCAAAGTCAACAAGTTAAAATTCCATTCTGGTATATGGACCAAGTCTGATTCAGTGATTTTCCTCAGGGACTGGTCATAATAAAGAAAAACTTCAGAAACATTTTCACTTAAGCAAGAAATTACACTCTCTCAGATAGTTTATCAACTCTATCTGATTATGCACAAACCTGTTACTTTGAATTTGTTTCACAATAGGTGTCTACTTTTTACTAGCATTTTAGGTAGAGAGAAGCAAAGCAGATGAGGAAAAAGGTTACTTCACTTGTATGAAACCCCAGCTCCACTTTAGTTCAGCATAAGGAAAGAAGACTTACTTTATTACTGGTATTCACACTGCTGCCCACCTAAGATCAGATTAACTACTACTACTAACTGAAACCTTCAACATAAGAGGATTTAACACTGAGAAAAATTCTCTGTAATTCTCTTACCTCTATAAATGGCTCCCAGGTGCTTACTGAAGGAGTTGCTTCCACGTCTTAACCACGGGTATGCTTGCAATCACACTAATTGCTCCACTTCTTTCTTCCCTTCCTTCACATTCTTACAGCTTTAGACCCTCTCAAAGTCTTTTTACTGCAATTGAAACTTTCTGCGGGACCATCCACTCTGTAGGTACCCGTCGCTGTCCTAAACAGAGGGCTAAAAATGGCTCATAATTAATGATTTAATTAATCTATTCTCTGGACCTTTTATCTCCACTGGGCTGGTGAAGTAGCTAGATTTGGAAACAGGAAGCCAAAACATGGAATGCTTTGACACTTGAATGGTTATGTCATTTTAAGTGTTAATTATCAACTAGATGTATTTTACTCCTCCAGGACAACTGTGGGACTTTACTTATGTTGCAGCCCTTGCACAGATGGAAGGCTCTACCATAGGCAAAGCATAACCCCAGGCTACAATTCAACTTTCCACAAGGCCTAAAGGAAAACCCTAAAGTAATGAAAACAAAACAAAGAACTTAGGCTCCAAAGCAGCATGTTCAAGGATGGCAGGATGCTATGATTTAATTGTTTTCAATACAGCAATTCCCCATACTGCAAACAATTCTCTCTATGGAACAGAACATATCTGAAAGAGCATCTTAACTTTGAAATACTGTTGCAACAGCAAGGAAAATACTCCCTTCTCCTCCAAAATTATTCGTTTTGCCATCTTGTAGAAGGCATGGAAAATAAATAAATGTTAAAAATTAAAAATAATTAGCGAAATTGTGTGAGGGCAGTAAAAAATTGTTATTTTAAAAAAACCAATAAATACTATTTATACCTCCTCTAGCTCTTATGCTGCACTTTCAGAGATAGATTTTGGCCTGTTGTGGTTATATAAATTGAATTCAACTCCTTTGTTTTGGATCGAATTTCTTCAGGATTACCAGCATAACCAAGATCAGAGGTCGATGAAGTAACTTTCTCAAAGGCCATCATGAATACAAAATACCAGAGAAGAAATCACAGCTCTGCAGGTCCAGTCTCCTCTTACATTAGTCTTCATTAATGGAAAATGCAGAACATAATCTGATTCACTGATGAAGCAAAATACTGTATTTTCTAGGTGTTCCTTAATGAATATTTGGACCATATTGAACCATATCATGGTCTGATAGTGTCATCATTCATGCTACAAAATATGCACAGCACACAAGAACAAGGTTCAAGATGTCTGAAGACAGGAAATACCAGAACCAATTTTCCCCTCTGGTGTGCATGCATTATGACACAGCTGCGAATTGCAAGACTCAATTACTCTTCTCCACAGAACTCTGCCTCACATGATACACAGGGTGGATGGTGTTCATCGAAAAACAATGAGTCAATAGCTTGTTTTCTGCTAGTTGTTCAGTGTTTGGCCTGGGGTCTTATTTACTATACATACCACACGATACTGCTCTACAAAGAGAATTCTTAACTTTTTCAATAGTTTGGGTTTTTTTAATATTCACTCATATTCCAATATTTAAAATTATGAATATACTTATTTTTACAGTATATTAATCAGATAAACATATACCAATTCCAGAAAGCAGCAGCTGAGGAATAGGGAGACTAAAGGAAAAGAACTAAACTTCAAAAGCTTCCTTAACTAGACGTTGACTTTTGGCTGGATGCTTATTTGCCAGCTGATTATGAGAACCCTTTTGAAGAAATCTAAAGGATCTGTTAAGATGTTAGCCATTTCCTGACCATCAAAAGCCACAGAAAAGCTAGCTACCAGATAAGAACGACCCTCAGCTACAACAAAAGAAGTGAATGTTTCAAGTCTCTCATACACCTCAGGCAGGCAACACCGACTGGTGAACAAAAATTCCAAGCAACTAGCCGTGTACCAGCCACCAAACAGTTGTCTCTACAGCACACGTGCAGAAGATACTGCCCTTGGGGTGAATCTCCATGATACTGAAAGGATATGTATGTCTGGGAATCAGGGAACTCTTATCGAACCATCAGTGTTCAGAGCATCTCAAGCTGGAAGGGACCTGTAAGGATCATCTAGTCCAACAGCATGCTTCTGTAATGACTATATAAAACTAAACCACACAGCTAAGAGAGTTGTTCAGAGGGTTCTTGAACTCCGGCAGTCTTGGTCCCAGTGAAGAACCTTTCATTCATATCCAATCTGAACTTCCCCGAACTCAGCTCCATTCCTTTGCCTTGTGTCCTGCTGCTGGTCCCCAGAGAGATAAGACCAGTGACTGCCTTTCACCTGCCCTAAGATGTAGATGATGATGGGGTCACCCCTCAGCCTTCTCTTCTCCAAGGGGAACAAAACAAATGACCTCAGCTGCTCCTCGTGTCTGGCCCTCAAAGCCTTTCACTGTCTCAGTCACTCTCCTCTGGACATACTCTAGGAGTCTGATGTCCTTCTAGGAATGAGACACCCTTACATAGTACTTAAAGTAAGGCTGAATGCAGAATAGTTTGCTCCAAAAGATGATGCTAAGGGTTAAAGGGCATTTCCCCCCTCTTGTCCCTATTATGTTAATATGTCTGATGATTTGGACAATTTGGTGTACAGCGTAGTTCTTACAAAGCAAGGTCAGGCTATGGCGAATTGCAGCACAGGGGCACGAGTGCCTTGATCAGCTCTGACATAGAAGAAGAAGTCAGCTGAGAAGACTGAAATTGTAAATTACTGGACTTGGTTCCAGGTTTACTTTGGAACTCCTTTTAAGCTGACATAAACAATGTGTTACATCCACTTGCTAACACAACAGCCTTATCTACGCTCAGGGACAAACCAGAGCAAATATGAAGAGCTTGGTTACACAGTAACACAGTCTAGTTTTGGTCACTACTTCAAGTCGGACAATACGATGTACTATTCTCAGAACTTCATTCTGAAAGTCAAATTCTTTACTAACATTTTCCAGGAACACTTATTGATAAGGAAACTGTGAATTTTGGGGGAAAAGCATTGGTCCAAATTATTCAAATTTTACAAAGTTACCATTAGTTGAAATTGGACTCCTATGATATCAGGAGGTAACACTGATTTTTTACATACACCTTAATGTGAAGTGTGTTTGTGTAAACAAATGAGAGGTGTCACATCTAGTAGCAATACAAATATTTCAGAATATTAAATTACCACCATAAGTTAATATTGGTATGTTAGTAGAGGGCTATAAGGAAACAGTTCAGTTTGAATGACACGTATATAATTTGCTGGAAAATTACTGCTGGACTTGTCAGCAGACTTTAAAGGAGAAATTATTACTGTCATCGTTATTCTGCAATTTAAATGGGGCCCACCTCATTCATGCATTATGACGTAAATTTTATCATGCTCTTTCCCCAAAAGACCTCTCCTACACAGACAGGTTTAGAAAGTGACCAGCAAATGGAACACAGGTGAAGGCAGACAGCACACACTTTCCACCTTGCCCTGGTGGGTGCTTCACCAGGAAAGCTGCTGTGTTTGTTTAACTGCTCCCTCGACAGAGCCCAGCCCTAGCAGAGGCTGAGTGCTGCCGCCCGGCCAAGCCTCCAGGTTCCCCCAGTACTCTGCTGGGTGTGGCCAGCCATGCACCCACTGCCGGACCAGGCACATGGGCAGCTGCCAATTGCACACTCCTGGGATGTGCAACACCCACCAGCTCAGCACCACTGGCACTGCCATTAGGTCTGGGGGCTCACAGCAGGGATTTCCCAACGTGACACTTTGTTCAGCACGCTGTCATCTGCTGCTGCGGCTTCCACAGCTCACTATGCTGCGGAGTGGTTTTATAAATCACTTCAAGAGCACTCGAGGACAAAGGAGCTGCTTGTACTTTCTCTCCTGTCACCCCCCGCTTCCAGCAATACACAACACATTTGTTCAGGGATTCATTAGCAAAGCACTCTTTAACATTAATCTAGAGAAAAAATCCTGCAGTGGTTCCTTAAGCTATTGCGCCATCAACATTGGGAGTAACTAGTCTGCAGGCTGGAGATTGCAAAATGCTTTGTCCTTTCTACTTTGCAAAGCATTATAACTCATTAACAAGCTCTTGCTAATTGAATTTGATTTAGTGTCAACACTGCCACAATCACACAGAAGCACACCACTAAAATTTCAATCCTACTTGCTGTGATCATTAAGTCCAATTGTCAAACAGAAGCTCTGCCTTTGTGGTGAAGGTTGTCAGATCAGACTCACAGGGGCTCTGCACTTCAGTTGCTATGTGAAATACATAAAAAGTGAAATACCACCTAAAATGTAAGATTAATAGAGAAATTCATTAGTTAAAACTACATGAATAAATGCTGCTGTCTGCTGCTTCTTCTGTTTCTGATCTCAGTTATCCTCTTCAAAACACAAAACCCTTCAGACCAATAGAAATCTGAAAGAATGAGTGTGCTAGGAAAATGACTGGATTTTTTTTCCCTATAAACTCCCTTTCAAATAAACAGAACAGAAAAATGGAAGGAAAAGGTGGATTCAAAGTACGTCACCGACAACTACAGATTTTTTTGTATACTAAGCTTGTTGGTAGATTTAGGCTAGATTTTTCTTTTTTCGGCTCTTTGTCCAAACCAAATAGATAAGCAGCAAAAAATTGTTTCAAATACTCTATCTAGGGGCTTCTGCTAAACCATAATACCATTACTAGTAATAAAATGAAATAAAAGAAAATTAAATCCTAAGAACAAACATTGTTTAGATTGTGACCCTTAATGAGACCAGATGGAAAATATTCAGAGTCTGAAGGTTCTATTCAGAGTTGTACAGAATCAGTCATGGTACTGACCATTCAAGCTGATTTTCCATTTTGGCCCACCACTGGCCTAAGGAAATACACTCTTCTGTTTTAAGACTAGTGAGTATTTAATTATTTACATAAAGTGGAATTTCTTCTCTCTCCTGAGGGAGAAGTTCATAAACCACTAGAGTTCATGATACTCCATCACATCTTTTTATTTTAGTATTTTACATACAGGCACAAATCTACCCCTCACCAATGTGTGTGTGTGGGGCCTCTCTACCTCAGCAGCAATGTCATTAAACCTCCATCTCAAAGATCACAGAGAAGCGACAGAAATACTGAAACAGTAGAAAACTATGAAGTTTTACTTTTGAGGGACGCCTGCATTATTGGCACCAGTCAATACCATAAATCTATTTCAGATCTCTGGAATCTCACCTGAAAACGACAAAAAACCCCCCACCAAACAAACAAACTAAACAACTAAAAGACTCCCCAAACCCACAGTGGAAATACTAAGATCTGACGATTCACCACTTTCTGTTGATCCTTCTCCTTGTCACTTTCCACAGCTAAGTTCCTGCATTACAGAAATTCAGTCACTATATCCTCAATTATACACTATAAAATTTGTATTACAGAATTTCATCCCATTTTAATTCCAGTTATGGCCACGTGTGTTTTCCCTATAAGTAGATCCCAAACATTCTCCAGATTAATAAAGCTTCTCAATTTTGCTATGTCAGTATGTCCCTAATCATCATTCCATAGTTATTAATGGAAATATTCAATAAGGTCAGCACAGAAATTGACACCTGAGGAACTCCCCCAGAAAAATTATTCTATTCAGTCCATTACTGTATGCCCCTGTTGGCAATGTATCAGTCACTTTCTCTTACAAGGAATCTCAAAACCCTGAGGTGAAATAAACCCAAGTTCATATTCTAGATTAATCCCACTTTTCCATTGATAAATGCCTGTTTATGGTCTACTTGTGTTTTGAAGGATGTTTATCAAACACTTAAAATTAACTTAAAAAATTCAAAATTATTTCAGGGAAACAGTTCTCTCACAAGAATACACTCTCAGGAGCTATCGAGAGCTTTCTGTCAAGAGGTGGAGGCAAAACAGTTCTCCCCACAGACAGACTCTGCCACACCTGTACGTGCAACTTGGCCTTAAGCTGAGCTCTTGTGGAGCTCTAACCCAGCACTGTCCTGTGCAGCGTGGACATATCCTAAACGTCTCAACTATGAAAAGGTAATGATCGATTTTTGAAAGTTTCCTTTCTAAGATCACTGTTCATTGGTGTCACACACTGAATAATTTTCAATTGTGTAGAATTTCCTCTAGCAAGTTACAGCCTTACATTTTCAAAAGCTTTGGTCTTAAAAATAGTGCAGTAAACTATCGAGGAATATTTTGATATTCAGGGGACAGTCCATTCAAAAGCTGCATTACATAAGTGTGTCTGAAAGTACTTACTGCTGGTCCAACATACATAGTTTATCTTGCAGAAAAATAAAGCAAAATAACACCTGAGCAATCTGCATGCTCTTCTGTCTTGAAATTTTAAATCATTGGGGTTAGCTCGATTTTTTTCCCCATTTGTTGATGCTAAAATGCTATTGTGTGTTTTTTAAACGCAAAACCGCTCCCCACATCCTAGGAACTTGCAAGTCCTCTTCAGTCTAAAACATACGCTCTGATGATCCTGCAGTCTGTCCTTTCCAGATAGGCAACGAGTACAACAACTTGTCTGTTGGACAGTTCTTTGTCTGGTCTATCAGATTCCAAATTTCTTTCTTCTCTGCTGGGCTGGGAATGATTCAGCTTTGATAAGAGGCAATACTGTGCTGCTTACAGATTGCTTTCACCCAAGGCTGGCCATTTCCCCCCTCTTTTCACGAATTCTATGGACCCTTACTCTATGGCTATGAGACTATCCTTCCCTATGCGGGTTTTAACGACAAATTGCTGTCAGTTCTAGAACTGGCTTGTAGAACCTTAACAACCACCTCTCTCTGTGTTCCCTTTTGCCTCTGATCCACCTTGGGACTACAAAAGTGTGCTCTCACTATCCAAGGTCAGAATAACGTGAATGACCATTTGCTATCTTTCGTTCCTATCCTACCTTGCGCATAGATAGACTCATGATGCTTCTGAATTTTTTCTCTTTTCCATATCAAAATCTCTGGGTGAGAGAAGAACTCAGAAACCTGTTTAAGCATTTGCTCCCCCAAACTGCGTGTGGGCTGCTGCCTCACTTCATTCTTGCCACCGTCTAGACTATTCTGCGAAAAAATCTAGTCCTTATGTAAAAGAAACAGACCAGACGTCTCAGTTGTCTAGTATCTATTTTTAAATTGTGCAACTTTGTGTCATTCCAGTTAGCAACAACTACATGAAGTATAAAAAGATGTCCATTTTTAAGCTGACGAAATCCAACCACTTACATAAGACATGACTAATTACCAAGAGGAAACCAAACTTCCACATGACAATTTTGCTGTTTTAAGTTCTGCACCATTCTCCTCATCATCTGGCCAGTGGACCTTGTTGCCAATTGCCTGACTAGCAATGCAGGGTTACAAAGACTAAGGTTAAGATGAACAAAGTCATCAGAAAAAAGGCTGCTGCTCATCCCTATTTTGGTTTGATGCTTTCTGATGTCTCTAAGATTTTTACACCTAATGATTGAATTATCTTCACACTGGGGGATTACAACTGCTGGTATGGCACTACAGTTTATAAGCAGAAAGTACTTTCCATCACATTTACAGATAAGAAAGTAGTACAGCGCCCAGAATTTTTCACTAGAAATGGCTTTCAAAGAATTGTGTGGGAAAATAAATGTTGTTTTCTTCTGTTCCTCCTAAACATGCATATCCTGATATCCTCTAAAAGGCCAGAAAGGATCACAGAACATTCTGAGCTGAAAGGGGCCCAGAAGGATCAAGTCCAACTCTTAAGTGAATGGCCCATATAGGGACTGAACCCACCACTGAACCCGGTGTTATGAACACCATGCTGTAACCAGCTGAGCTAAGTTCTCCCTATTTTCATAAGGAAGATGATGAAAAGACCATAATGGGACTATTTAATATACCTCTCATGATCTGAGAAGATTTTGCACTAAATGTTTACTGCACCAAAACCCTTTTTGTAAGTAAAGAAGATCTGGAATTTACACATACATTTTAGTTATTGTCTCAGTAAGACCCTGGTATTCCAACATGACAAAAATTCAACACAAAGTCAGAAGTGCTGTAAGTCACAATGATATTATGCCCTTAACACTGAAATGGATGTTCCTAAGACAATTCCTGTAAAACTGTATGTCACTTCAGTAACTAAAACAGCAATTCTAAACAATGAGTAAGTAATTTCAGACCTGAGATCTTTTGGTCATGGTATTAATGTTCAAGAAACATGTTAATGAACTGTACTGTATAGTCAATGTATCATACAAAACAATGAAGACGTATTTTTGCATTCAAGTCTAAGGATTGATAGCACCATGGAAAACACTTACGTCTAGAGCCATGAAATAGTGCAGAAATTTCAAGAGAACAGCAATACGAAGTTTTACATGGTTGCATCTCAAGTTACGTATTTTTAAGTAATGTGACCATTTCTTGAACTTTACATGCCAACAATTTTGGCACTGCCATAAGGAAATTCATATTAAAAATATTCCTGAAACTGTTTACATTTCGAACTGTTCACAACATAGTTCTCAGGTAGCTACCACTTCAGCATGACAAACTTTTCAACACAGCTGGAAGTTGTGGCATACAGCTTGCAAAGTTTGAAGTGAAAAGAGCCTGGAATGACAGACTGATTTACAGGAATACCTGCTAAGATTGAAAAATTCCCAAAACCACAAAAACATATGGCTTCATCTCTCTAGATCTGGCAAACCTCATATAAATATATCTGTTCTAAGGTCGGGAACAGACACCCAAACCCATGTACAAAATCTTGAAACTGTGAACTGAACTCAAGTGTCAGAAGAAGCTGATCTAAATCATGCCTGGCCAGGCACCTGGCTTCATCTACTGCAATCCACTGACTACTAAGGATTGCTGAAATTGTTTTAGATGTGGTGGGAAGGTATTTTTCTACCCTGTGAAAATTTTGGGCATTTCACAGGCCTTCTCATTCTGTAATAGGATATTACCTCACAGAATCTTCTGAGCTGGAAGGGATCCACAGGGATTGTCAAGTCCAGCTCTTCAGTGAACAACCCATGCAGGGATGAAACCTGCAACCTTGGTGTTAATTAGCACCGTGCTCCAACCAACTCAGCTAACCTCTGTGGCTTAAATTCATGGTCCTTTTAGAAGCAGTCTATGAAAAGTATGTCAGATATATCAGCTTCAAAATAGCTGAGGACTTGGGTAAATCACTTACACAAATGTCACAAAATTTAATTCTCTGTCCTGCTTCTTCCAAGTAAAGATAAAATCTGCCTTCTTATAATGAAGATTATCTCCTCACTACTCATCCATTGGCTGTTTTGTCCCACTTGGGGTTATGGCACCTTGAACTAATATCGAAATACTTCTTGCACTAAGGACTCTAACTACTTAACACCAGAAGTCCATCTGGCTAGTTTACCCTCCAGCAAAGACTGTTTGCCACAGGAGAAGGTTTTGCAACTTCTCACTTTCTGCCTTCAGGACTTTTGTTCTGATTCAAATATTACGTCCTTGTAAATGTGGCATGCCTGTTCCCATAGGCAGTTTTGATTTTGAATACTAAACATTTTCAAATTAAAAAAACCCCAAAAAATCACAGGGTATGTTTCATCAACTCAAAATTTTAGGAATCTCAACCTAACCAAAATCCATTGCTTTTCAAAATGAAAGTTGTCAAACTTACTTCACCAATATCATCACTGGGGCAGGGGAAGTAATTTCAGTACAGTCTATCTCAATGCCACCTTATTTCATAGTGTCATGTCCCAGATTTGATTATAAAATATGACAAAACTGAGGACTTACAGATGCAATTAATTAATTTAGAAGAACATAAGGCAAAGGTTCTTTTACTCCCTCAGACTGTGAAGTTTTTTTTTTTACTTGGGTTTAATATCACTTCAAAAATAACACATAATAGTACTAAAATGAGATCTTCCCATTGAGACAAACAATTTTGGCTCCGAATTCAGTGTTTATCAGCACAGTTTCTAATCACTGTCTGGGAGTTCTGTCTGAGCCCCACAAGTTACTAGGTGACTTATACTGTAGAAAACACAGTTTATAGTTTTCCATTTGCTCTGATTTCCTGCTTTAAAATTAGGAAGCTCTCTGAGTGACCAAAATGCTTTTGTGGTTGGTCCCTGCTTAATTCCAGCACTGACACTATCCCTCTTTCCTTGGGCACTCTGAGAGTTTGAAGACAAGCCCAGGCATATCCAGTTAATCAACAATACATCACAGTTATTTCAGAAAACGTCTCTGATTTCTCTAAGCGATAGTGTTTCTGTTAATTGTCTAATAAACTATCATGCACTATAAACCTTAAGAAAAGTGTGGATCATTCACATATTCTATCTTGATACTACGACAACACAACAATCCACTCCATGTCTCTCTCCTGATTTATGTGCAAGAAAAACTTTGGGGCAGACACTTTTTTAAAAAAAAAATTTAGAAGAGAGGAAAGTCAGGCTCTAATTAGAAATTTACAATGATAAACCTCAGTCAGAATTATTTTTTCACAGACTTGGTATCAAGCAGAATAGAATGTGCCCATTTTAACATACTCATGAATTCATTACACCAGCTGGATGAAGCTGTATGCATCACTATCAGCTGTATGATGTCATGGGTATTTACACAATCTTAAATGTGAAATTGACAAAGTAGTATGTAAAAAAATAACCTGGATATAACTCCTTTATTTACAGCCTAGTTAATTGGAAATAGGTCAATTCAAGTTATAACAAAGTCAAGCTTGGTCCAAAGTTCATGTCTTCCCACATATAAAGGCATTGTATTTGTTGATTCTTGTTGACTTTTCATGGTGGAAAATAATTTTGGTTTTTTGTAGGTTTTTTTGTTTGTTTGTTCTTTTTTAGCATTTTTCTTTGTTTGTTTTGGAGTCTTTCTGACCTGAAGTTTTGGAATGCTCTTTCTCTTATACCTTAGCACCCTGAAATCACCAAGATGGCTTGCAGCTATTGTCACACAAAGCATATACTAACCATTGAATCTACCCAATGGGAAGACTGCCTCCATCCAAGTAAGAACACAAGTACCTGCATACTAGCCAACAAAACCTTGGCTAGTCTAAGACTACAGTGCAATGTGGTTACTGATTTGATGATTCTACCACATATTATACTCCATTTATTAATCTGTCCGGCTGCAACTTGAAACTAATGAAACTAACTGAAAATTTATTTTCCACAATTACTCTTTTAAAAAGCTAAAACTGTGGAAGGAGAGGTCATCTATTATTAATGAATAGCTTCATAAATGTCCAACGAGGTTCACTTGACATGGTTTACTACAGTAGCTTAAACTCCTTATGTTGATACAGAAGCATGCGGGAGCCAATCTGGTTCCATCTAGTGGAAGTTACTTGACTTGCTTGTAATTTAAATACGTATAAAACATCACCAATAATTTACATATCTGACCATAACTGAATAAATCATTAAGAACTGGCTAAATGCATCTGAATACAGGCTAAATAACCCATGACAGCATATGAGAAAGCAGAAAATTACTTCGGATCGCTGAAGATAAAGCCTAGATCCACAATAAGAAGCTTTTGCGGAATTGTGGTCCCTACCCCACTTTAGTGACAGGTTGAGACTAATTAATACTTGTCAAATGACAAGCACATCATTGGCAAGAAACAACAGAACATCTTCCTAAAGGTCCTTTTTCTGACTTGGCGTGCTTGCACTGTAATATCCAAAGACTACGGTATTTTAAGAAAAAAAGACTTACCATATTAATTAGATAACACAAATCTCCGTGTTTACATTAGGTAAGCCATGTGCACGTATCTGCACATACTCTTACACGTGCGCTCCTCACTGCTCAGCTGCGAGAGCTCCGAATCGCGGCCATGAGTGAGAGCAGTGAGGCGCTGGTCGGCCTTCTCAAGCACACACCGTACTGCCTGTAAGCATTCCCTACATGTGGAGTGCCTCCCAATACTCGCCTGTGACAGCGAGGCCTGTCACCACCCAGCTGTGCGTACCTCACCACGCGTATCTGACCTGCAAAGCCCATGCCAAGTAAAACTCCACACCTCAGATTCGTACCTGTAGTACATTAATATTACACTGACTGTAATGGAGACACTAACATGCCTCAGCTGAGAGCCTGGCCAAGTTTGCTTCCATCATTTCACATTTGAGAATTACCAGATGAAAAACGCAATTTGTAATTTTTTTTTTTTTAATGGTATAGAAAGTATTAACAAAATGTTGCGTAATTTGTTTAACCAGTTACTTGTGAGTTCCACTTTATATGGGTTAGATTATTTTTATTAATACAGTCCCACTTTAACAGCATACCAGCTGTATAAGGATAATTTTTTAAAATATCTCTGATGACCACCTCACTTTCCCTGCAAGCATTCACTGTAAAGCACCTTCACAGGGTTCAGAATGATGGTGACAGCTTGCATGTATAGAGTAACATTTGCTTTTTTTCTCAATTTTTCAGTTATGAATACACAATGCTGAGACTAATGAATTTCATTGCTTGGATCCACAGTATGAATTCCAGAATGTCGGAGGTTTAGAAATGCTTGCAATATATTTATTTTTCTGGATGACTCAGAGTAGTATTTTGTATTTTAAAAGTCCCAGAATGTTAAACAGCAGAACATTTCTAATTTGCCTTTTTTTTTGGTTTCAGTTTAAATTATGAACAGAAGATTGAAAGCTACAGGTTACTTATTATGAAAAGAAATCTGTTATGTTCTAATTGGATCTTCTGGGGAGAACAAGTGATAGTTCTGTTTATAGACACATTCATTTTGTCACTTCGGTGTATCACTAGATAAAATAAGAAATATTATCATCATCATAATCACATTGACTTTAATTTCTGTAAAATTAATGTAAATTAATGTTGCAGACACACATAGAAATGAAGCAGTTTTTATCTGATTCATTTGTTTTTCAAAGAATGCTGTCTGTGATGAATTATATTTAATTTTGCATTCTACCATGTTATACATATTCAGTATCATAACTGCAGACTGAATTTTGATTATGTGTTTCTAGGGGCAGAGGCGGGGGGACAATGGAGCCTACTGACATATATCAAAAAGGCTTAGTGGGTTTTGCTACTGAAACATCATAAATTGCTTCCCAATTCACCACTACGGTGCAGCTACAGAAGTTTTAATAGCCAAAATGAAAATTGCTAGTTCAAAAACTTCTGAAAGCCTTTTATTAGCAGACACCTAATCAGGTATCCTCTACAGCAGATCAGCCAAAAACGGCTTTCTGGCACTTTCAGTCCTCACACACACAATACGGTCCTATCGTACAAGAAATACCTGCAGTTCCCTAGATTTCAGGATATTTTAAGAGGTAGCTGAAATGTTAGATGACCTGGTCAAAATGGGGGACTGGAAAAAAAAAAACCAAAACCCAGAGAGAAATCCAGATAATTGAACACATAAGATTGAAGTGGGAGGGAGAATTGTTGGCTGAGACTAATCTGGCAACCTCAATCATGATAACAGACTTTTATAAAAGCAACAAGCATGCCACTAGGGATTTGAGGGCTGTTGTAAAAGATACCTTTTTAATTTTACATTCTGTGAACGGAAAAATTGTACCTGCATTGTAAAAAAAAAAAAATTGCAGATGGCTCTGCTAGGAGTTCAGAACCTGTTACCAAATGCAACACTTCCTCTGAATGTCTTTTACTCTCATACCAGAAAGCAATATCAATTTCTGCATTCCTGTAAGCAAGAGTGATGTGGGCATTATATAAAATTGCGTGCATGCTCCACTGTGCATGATTTTAGCAGTAACTTTCAAGGTCTTTAAGGTCTTCAAATGGCTTGATTTAGTTAAAACCAGGGACCTGAAACACCAGGTATTTCCTAAGGCTTGTTCAAAGACAAAATTTTGTGGAGGGAAGAAAAAAAGTTTTTGCACTTTGCAGTTCCACAAAATCCATAGAAGAATCAAGATGCAGCTTTGAAATTCAGTTGTATTTTTGCCTGCCCTTCTTTTGGAAGCTGGCATGGGTTTTTTTTCTTAATAATCATAACATCTGAAATTGCTTAACAGCACAGCTAAGTATAAAAATGTACAAGTGTAACTTAAATTCTCTAGCAAAGCACTCCTGTAAAATATAATTCCTAATCTTCTAACTGTATTAATTGAATTCAGCAAATTTTACATGGCCCTAACATTTCTGGGACTATACATCTTGACCCCAATTATATGACAACTATTTGATTACATAATTACCACAAAAGTAGCTGGAATTATAGACCCACAGGAATGTTTATTAATTTAAAATTATCACAGATTCTGTTAAACATTTTAGAGGATTAGAAACAAGGTGGTGGGCAGAAGGTAAATTCAAGGCCAAGTACTACTTTTAAAGAAAAAATAAAGGAGAAAAAGAAAGCATTTCAGTTTAAAAAACCCCTAAGTGTTTAGAAGTTTTGCTGAACTTTTTTTTTATTATTCGTTTTTTTTTACTGTTTGTTCTTACTTCAAAAGAAATCAGTATTTTTTTGCTTATTACAGTAAGTAAATTTGGCAAGATTCTAATTTAATGTACAAGCCAGCTAACCCTGATCATATCACTGTGCCATCAGGAAAACAGCTGAATAGAGCAGATACCTTGGCTTTTTCTGTATTAATGAATATGAACACACACATACACATTACACAGAAATGTGGGTTGGTGTTCAGTCTTTATCCAGTGATTTATACTGCAAAGTATAAACTGGCAAGAAATTTCAGTTTATGTAGGGAAAACTGAAACATGCAAGTTTAGGTCAAGGTATGAACTATGCTAACATTGTTTATCAGGCTTTATTTAACATGACGTACCTAATAAAATCATGCAACCTTCTTTTTTTCTTGCTCCCACCTACTTGGCCAACATTATATTCAATACTGCAATGCAAACATCTCATTCCTTTGTGGTGCTTTCCATCAATTGAGTAATTTCTACTGTTTGATGGAGACATTCTCTAGTCACAAATAGATGAACATTAAGTTCCCTGAGGGATAAAAAGTCACCGTAAAACTTGTAAATTATAAGTAAGCACTTGAACTCTTACTTGGACATGTATTTTTACAGCTAAACTCAGAAAATTCCAAACACTTGGTGTCAATGTTGAGTTAACACCAGTAACAAAAATATCCAGTATACAACACAGTTATGCATTGTAATCAATTTTTTTCTGTGAAAAATTTATACAATCATCCCAGTATGAGTGTAATTCCTATCTTTGCATGAAGCCCACATAAATAACAAGATGAGTAGGCAGGGGAGAGCTGAATGATTTTACAAATTCAAGCACTGTGGAGGGATAATCTGAAATTAACTTCACTTCAGATGATTATATAAAGAAATGAACCCTAAAATGTGGTAAGAACTTCAACATTTCCCAAATGCTGCATTCTAATGTATAATTTCATTTAAGCATGTGCAAATGTTATTCACCAATTTATAGAACAGCACATATTTTAACCCAACTACTGAGCAAATGACATTGATTTCAATAATCCTGTAATTTTTCTGTTTTCACAGCCTCTCACTCACTAACTACAGTTCTCTCACCATTTCACTCACTAACTACAGTTCTCTCACCATTTTTCCTTTATATTTATTTGTAATGGAAAAAACCCCCAAACCTTTACTTTGCAGATGAACTTGAAAGTGTACGCAAAACACACTCCCCATGCATTTTCACATCTTCACAGAATAATTAATAAACAACCAAGAGAAAACTCTTCATTCATTGTTGTTTCATCATATTCACTTGCATTTTCCGCTTCTTTCTTTGTGTTTAGAGTAGTAACAGGTTTGTCTTAGTCTCTATGCCTTCTTTGGACATGCTTTTGAACCATCCCAAGGCTTTCCTTCTCACTGCGCAAATGAACAAAACATTTCTTTCATTAATGTTCACTATTAAATCCATATTCAGACTGTTTGAGCGTAAATGGGAGCTTTGCTGGACTGCATGTTTATCCTAGCTGTCTGCAGAACAATTGACTGACCTGTGACTGTTATGGATCAATAGCAACATCAGCAGCTTCTTAACCATTTACATTTGCAACTAACGTCCTGTAAGGAGGAACAAATGTTCCACTGGCCAGCTAAGCCTTATCAGTCCGCAGAGATCAAGAAACCTATCCTGCGCTTCTAGGGAGGTGTTGGCATTAAGAATGATAAAGACCTTGGCACAATGTTTTCAAACTAATCTATATGAAGCTTCTTAATGGCTCAAAAATTCAGAGTAGAATTGGGTAACTCCATGGTTTAATTCTTCCAAAATGCTTTCCTCAGAAATCTAGGTTAAAGTGAGATAGAGGCAGAAGACAGATGACACTTTGTAGCGATACAATACATGATCTCAGTGGAGTCTAGCTAAATCTTGGCAATACAAATACAGTAACTGACAGGATGTTCAGGCTTAAATATGTATTTTTAAGTGCCTAAACTGTGTATTCAGCACTGTTGGTTTGATTTATGTCTTCTACAGAAACTTCTGGCAGGCTTAGAGATACTAATTTCTTCTTTCTTTCTGACACAGAGAAGCTGCCATGTCAAACCCACATTCAGAAACAGCTAAACATGGCATAAGTGGCTTTTGTTTACAGTTACTTAAAAAAAAAAATTAGTGCAAGCCCTGGTTCGATTTTGTAGTACTGTAAACAATAAAAAGTTTCAGGAATTAAAAAGCATAGCTACTGAACAAAATACTGCCTTCTTGACCACAACGGCTTTCATAGTCTGTCTCCAGTTATTAGCTCCAGATCTGTAATTTTGTAAGCAACATTTGCTCAGAATTTTTGCAGTAGTCATGAAATAAATAAAAATAGTGATCTGTTTCTATTTTTCGTGTGTTTTGTTTGTTTGTATGGGGTGTTGTATTTTGTTGTCGCCATTGCTTGGTTTTTTTGTTAAGTAACAGAGTTTTACCTTCTTTCTGCACTCTCCCTGGACTAGTTAAGCTCCTCCTGAAACAGCTCCTGGACATGAGTGCTTTTACAGCTGAATAAAACCTGGTAAATCACAAGGGACAAAGGTCTCTATTGCAGTGTATGTAAAAAGAAGACAGCCAGTCAGATGCTGTATTGAGCAGCATTGTTGAACAGAATATAGCATACTGCCTCTTTGACAGGCTGAAAGAAACCACACGCCAGCTCTGATTTCAGACTTGCACAGGAGGCAGACCATGTTCTATCTTCAGCATATCAGGAAATCAAACAGTCAAAGAAATAGGGAAAAGGGGAGCTGGAAAAGAAAGGAAGGTTCAACCTGGTTTTGTTGTTGTCCTACATAATATTCCCAGCTTCAGCTTTTCTCCGTTTATGTGTTCCCCAGAGCATTATATGGCATTTTTTCACTTTTAACATGGTAACATAATGAGAAACTACAAACAAGATTTTGTTTAACACCATTTAACCCAAACTGTCTGGGGAAAATGTCACCTAATCTCTTGTTGCTTAAGTACTTTTGGATCATCAGAACAGGCAGGTTAGTTTTTCAACTGCTTTCTGTTTCTTCTGGAACTATCTGCTTTAATTCATTCTTTAACAAAAAGGGAACTTATCTACAAGTTTCAATCAGATAAGGATTCTGTGAAAGGAATAATGGCTTGACATTTATTTCTTAAAGATATTCAAACACAATTTTCAAAGAAATTAAATCTCAGGTAGCAGCATGTTTTGTCCTCACATTTACTAAGGACTGCTGCAGAGAAAAGATTCAAAATTACGCCACCTAGGCGAAGCTGTGACCACAACCTTGAACATTCAAGAAAAAGAAGACAAACAGTAGAGGAAAAATCAAAATGTTTAGATGAATACAGGACATGGGAAAACAAGAAAACCAAACAGAAAACAAGAAAACCAAATGGCCTGACCCACAGTTTTTTATGGGATTAAGCATAATCAGTGATCACGATGGAGAAAATGTATGGACTGTTCTTAAGAATACATATGATTTTCAAAAGAAATGTTGCTAAGTTTTACAAGTCTTGCATGAATCTATCTTGTATAAATGACTTCTAGAGTGAAGCTGATAACTGATATATCACTGTACTGTCACAGTACCATATGGCCAAAATGGCACTTGAAGGTCTTAATTTACCTCCTAGAATGGTGACATTTATAAAGTTAATGTCAAATTTTTAGTAGTTTGAGTTGTTCATGCTTACTCCAGGTATGACCACATTTTACCTATCTAGCATAAAAATTAGCTCAGGTTGTTTACAGAAGTAGTTTATTTCCAGCCTCCAAATAAAATGATAGTATTTGTTTAAATGTATCTATATTAAAGCTGAACCACACTCTAAATCCCAGTTTCAAAAAGACCTACACTTCAGCAAAGGATTTGGGAAGCTGAATGCAGATTTTGAGTAAAATACTATCCAAAATCCTTATTCTCTCTCTCATCTCACTAGAACAATACACGACCTTTTGATGCACATCTGGATGCACAGACTGTCTTCATTACAGGCATTTATTGGTGCAGAAGGAAAATTTTTAAGAAGATAACCATCCACCGGCAAATGACACTGTACTCACATCTTTTCATAGTACATAATTTCCTCTGATCACATCCAAGCCTCCTTTCCTATGCCTGCACTATGCATGACGAAAAAAAAAGGACTTCACCTTCTGAAGCCACATTTCATTGGTTGAATTACAGCGAATCGTCTAAAAAAACGAAGTTATGCAGGCAGCAACTAAACTGCATTACACTTAGGAAAGTAGGATATGTCATGCAGGATCAGAGAAGAGAGCCCAACATGCTTGATATCCTCCTTCCATACAGGACAGTCCTAATTCTTTAGAGCAATGTAAAAGCACCAAGAATTTCACAAATCTCAGCCTTAGTTACAGAGCTGGTAGAATCACAGAATCATTCAAGTCAAAAGGGAGCTCTGGAGTCATCTTGTCTGACCTGCTTTCAGAGCGAACTGAACAATGCCTTCCTGACTCACAGCACCATTTAGTTGATAAAAGAACACGGAACTTTTCTGACAGCCTCCTGTAGTGCATACATACTAGCTATCGATATTTCTGGACACCAAATGGCCCGGTATCAGGTAGTACTATCTTAAAAGGGGTTTAGGCCGACCTGTTGTTTTATCTATGAACGATGGACAGTTTATCTCCATCAGCATATGCCAGCTCCTGGCATGATATAATGTACTTAAAGGCTTCCACAGATCAGTTCATTGGTTGGGTATGACGGCGTGAATTTTATTATTTCATCTTGGAAAGCATTTCAGCTCTACGCATTGCCCTAAAGTTGTGGACCTGCTACTTTTCCCCCAAATTATTGTTACTTATCTGCAAGACAGAAAGGAGCTAAAGAGAGGTCCTATCTCATTAAAGGTCATGAAAACTTAATTTAACAAGTCCACGACTACAGAAGAATAAAGACAGAAGACTTGATTCCCTTGTACCTTATGCCAGTATAAATTTATTTCCTTAATGCAGAAAAAGAAATCTGGAACAATTTCCTAATTTATGTTTTTAGGAGCATGTATATAAATCAGACTTTCAGTTGCATCCATTTACAAATCCAATTCCATCTATGGTTTCAGTAGAATCAGTATGAAACTAAAAAGAAGAATGTAGCACCTTGACTTCTCCCCCCTTCCCTAACACAAACCATAAAGCATTTCTAAGCACACTAGTAACTTGATTTCTTTTTTTCACTTAGGGATTTATATTACCAACTATTCATTGACTTAGTCAAATGAAAGGAAACTAAAGATATTCTCCTAAGTAAAGCTTTCTGTTCCCTGAAAAAGCTTAACAAGAAATGGATACTTCAGCAAGGGATCAAGGACAAGAGGCGCTTCACATTGCATGGAAAAAGAAATCTTTTATAAACAGTTTACGTTCTGCCTAGCACATATCCAATGACTGTTTGATTGTGTACCTGCAATTACAGAGGGTAGTCACTAGTTTGAACTAAATCTTTGTAGAATGTTCTCACAGATTTGCACAATGACTTACAAGATCACAGGCAACAGCATCACTGCCTCTTTCCCCCAGATTTCACGCTCTTCAAGACTCAGATCTTGCCCAGGCATCTCCCTAGGAAGGTGGTTTTTTCTGACAGTTCTGGAGCAACTCCTTGCGTTTTAGATCCTGACCAGAATGCTACTGTGGACTCTAGCATTTGCTATCATACCTTGCTTTCTTTGGCACAGTTGACCCTGGATGCCAGGCAGAACTGGTCCTCTTCCCCGTACACTGGTTGGGTGGCCGTGAGTCACAGACACAGCACATGGTAAACAATCCACCTGCCACAGACATCTTCAAAGTGCTGAAGCACCTCTGTATTTCTCAGTCTTTGTACCACCTTCAGTGCAACAGAGAGCAATGTGATTGCGTTTTCCCTCTCCCTAAAGTAAATAATAGATGCAGAACTTGCAAATATAATTACAAGAAGCAGCAAAAATCCCAGTGAATCAAAAAGCCCATAGCATGAAATGTAGGCGTTTAAAACACCTTAAAATATCCTTCAGCAATTAAGGTGAAGCAGCTAAAGATGGGGTTTTAACCACCTGAACACCTGAAGATAAGGACACTTGGAATACATGCTTACCTTTTGAAACTAAAGACTAACTCGAAGAAAAATTATCTCATGGGTTACCTCGATCTCTTGGAAGGAAACATTTGCAGGCTAAGAAACTACAATTTTGTTCACTTTACTACTGTGATACGAAAGAACAAGATGTACTTTTGCCTCAGCTTTATGATTCTGAATGTTGCTTTTGTTGAATTGCGTCTACTTTGCCCCAGAAGATGCGAGAAGAGCATGTGGGTATCTTCCATACAGAGCTACACAGTATTAATACACAACTGCGTTCTCAAGTCTTTCATTACAGCACGCCTGTGGGAAGGGCAAGTAAAACTGATCTTGGACAGGGAAGCTTGCTGAGTAACAAGAAGCTAAGATTAAAATGGACATCCCAAGAATCTGCTATGGCAGGTTCTCAAAAAACTATGTTTAGGTAATTAAATAAGTGTTTATGAAAAATAGCTTCACTGTGAATTATATCAGAAATACCATGGTACCTTTGAAAGGAAGAAACTATGTGGTCATTATCAGTCCCTCCATTCTCTGACATGCTGCCCCGTGTTTTCTTAAAGCACTGGCATGCAATGAACATCCACCTCTAGGTCTCTCCTCAAAAGATAGTTTCACTGCCTTATGTAGAAATATTTAAAGTCTTATACCTTCTTCTTCACTTCGGACTCAATTTTTCCTCCACCGGCTCTAAGCAGGTCATCCTCACGAACTGAGGAGAACAGGATGGATAAATCTATATTCACATAACCTGTAACACCTCTGGAGGCTGTAACTTCCGTATTTACTTTTAACTGCTACCCTCACCAGTGGCTGAATTGCATGTCCCTGGGGTTCTCCAAGGCCCATAAAACATATCTGACCAATGCCTTGCCGCCTCAACTTTAAAAAAAAAACAAAAACCAAAGAAAGTTATGTATTAAAACTGTTATGGAGGGAATATGTATTGCAGACAGCTTGCACTCTGGAAACTCCACTGTTTAGAACTGACTGCCTTCACAGTTACCCCTTGTGAGCTGCCTCTTGGAACCAGCGGCATGTGGACGTTTTGAACATGGCCATATCACTTCAGAATTTACAGTGCTGCAAATGCATATTATCTCTCTCAACAGAAAGATCAGCAATAATTCCTGAGTTTATGCCCTATTTCATATCAAATAAAAAGATTATTTCATTTTTATCAAGGCTCCAGAATTAGGTATATACCGAAGTATGTTGATGAACTAGGTTTTTCCATCTGTTACGTTCATTAAAATACGAAAGCTTTGAGGCTTTACTCTCTCTTGAAGGAAGCCATCGCAAGCTTATGCTGTCCTCACTTCACTGATAGCCCAAACCATCATTACAACCAATGCCATTTCAGGCCTAGTAAACCAGGGATCCAGAACAATATAGCCAGCATAATTAATACATTGGATGGTTTCAAAGTTACTATTATTCTGCCACCTGAATTTTCTAACACCAAAGGACTGCCTGGCTTCCATACCAGTCTCGGTGACCAAGACTGTGATGTGCTCTTTTATTAGTCTGCTACAGCAGAGTGCCATTTTCTGAAATTCTGCATGCTGGTGCTTCAGAAACCAAGAATCACCTCTTGAGCAGATAGAATTGTTTCATGTCCAACTTAGAGCCTGTGATCTCCACCAACAATATAACAGGGCTTTCAGACAGTGGATGACACTCTAGGAAACTAGCTAAGCCCAGATAACTATATACAAACTGTAAAAATAATAAAAAAAAAATCTTCAGATAAGCCCATCAAGTGCAGTTTCTAGACTGACATCTCCAGATTAGTGGGTGGTCTGTAAATTCATGCTCAGCAGCCTTCAGCTCCAAAGCAGCTAGTACTTTATTTTCATTTAAATAGAGTTTTAAATTAAAAGTTTAATGTTAGGGCTGAATAAAAATATCTGAACACCATTTACATACAGCGATCAGAGAAAGTCTGAGAACTATCTTATGAAATGCAATGTCATTAATAGTCTTTACCTGATAATCCCATGCTGCAATCCTCAGGCAGATCTCCTGTGATTAGAGTCACAACATGCAACAGAAAACAGAACAAGTACAGCATGGAAGTTAAACTTTTAAGTTCTATAACCTTATTTATTAATTGGTCTTTTTATACATCTCCTTTCAGATTTCTGAACTGACAATTAATTTGTTTTAATTAACATTTTCAGAAGAGACCATAAAATGGACACAACTATTTTTCAGTATTTTCAACAGTCTCATGTTAGAGAGTATAAGCACATTTTGTTTGCGCCAGTTTTATACATTTCAACTCCACATCCCTATTTCTATGGCTACTAATGGCTTCATTCAACAGGAAAACATATAAAATCCGTATGTTCTTCAGCAGCTCTTCGAAATACCTTGTTTCTAGAGTGTCCGGTCAACTGCCTCTAAGTAAAAGCCACTGCCTTTAACTGAGATAGGTTTTCTGGCATGTCCAAACATTTGAACAATTCAAATTCTAAAGACAAGCAAGGCAACCTATAGAGCTACTTTAAAAATATCTCTTATCCATACCACTAGCTTCTAACTAAGCCATGTATTTCCATGTGAAAGACAGATGATGGTACTTACATCTGTACAATTCTTCTCACGACTATTTGTCAGTTCACATACCTAAATCTTTATCTCAAGACTGTGGTTTTCAGCTTTGTGTATTGAAGTTAATAGAGTAAGGAAGGATTTATTTTATAATCAGTCTTGAGATGAGAGAATAAAAAGATGTTACAGAAAAATAAATAAACATTACAGAAAATTCATGTTGAAAGGTTTGTTTTCATTAGTTCATTGTTTTGCTTCTTTTTTTATCTACTGGGAGGTAGAGAAAGAATGTTTTGGAGGAATTAAGGGGCCTAGTTAAAAAGTATCAGAATGGAAAAGGCCACTGTTTCCATGTAAAAAAATGGAATGTTTTACCTTGTACTCTGGGCTTCCAAATTGCCAAGCCTGTGATGTGCTGTCACAACTTATGCATGACTGACTGGTTACAGAGCTTGCTGATCTATATGGAGAGGTGAGAATTTGTCACTGTGCATAAGCAGAGAGATCAGTCAGCTACAGTGATAGATCTGTTCTTTGCCTAGGTTCGTATGCTGCTAATTATGGTAGCTCAGTGGCTGCCAAATCAAATTCCGAGCCTAGTTTTGTGCTTGGAAAAACAGGAAGAAGAGATAGGGATGTCCTGACACAAACACTTTTGGAAGACAAAACCTCTTAGAACCTCTGCAGTGCTGTGCTCTATCTTCTAGGGCAGCCACAGCAATCCTGGAGTTACTTTGTGGATGCTGAAAAGCTGCTGGCAGAGAAAAATCCACCATTTTGCAAGTATTCTGTTAAGTCCTTGGTTTCAACACACCAAGCAAGATGGTTTTCTAAACACCTTGCAGGTGTGTCCTATTAGGAGTCAAACAGGTGGTGTGGGGTCTGGCCAATCCCTTGGAGAGGTGGTTGGACCAGGGAGCAATGATCCCTGCCATAGACCAATGCAGGGATTATATAAGGCCCGCCTGTAATTAAATAAAAGGGGGTTTATCATTTCCGGTTCATCAACCGGAGCTCTGACTCGGACCTCCATTTTTTCTGCGTCGCCCATGCTTCAACTGCAACATTACTTCATAATCTCCTCCTGTCCCTGCAGTTCACTCACTACTCAACTGTAGTGAGTCCAGCACAGCATAATGTGGAAGCAGGTCTACCTCTCCTGGGGCCGTCAGCAATGAAGGTATTTTGTACAGCTAAATGTGTCACTACCAAAACATACAAAACAGTAGCATAGCACTAAAAAGGAGAATGCAGAGATGGAGAGCCTTCATGCTGTGTTTGAAGTAGTGAACAATAGTCTACTTCATTTTTTAGGGCTTGCCTTAGAACTGCAGAGCCATTGCTGCAAGAAAGCAAGCTCTCAGTGGGCTAATACTCAGACAAAAACACCCCTGTCTAGAAGCAATGTTAGCGAGGCGTTCAACCTGCAATGACATTTTTGGATGACAGACTTTTTAAGTGCCACATACCAACATAACTCAGTAGACTGAGGTAGTTTACGCCTATCCCAATAGAGAGCTCAGGTGGTAACAAGAATGAAAGAAAATCACAATCTCCGCTCAAATCTGACTCCCCAGCCAGGGCCTCATGTGACGTGCAAGAAAAAGAGCCCTTCTTGTCTCTCCAAATCTACCCTCCCCTGAGGAGATGCTGTGATGTCTCTATTAAGGATGAGGGTTACAGCTTAGAGAAAACCACAAGTAGCATCCACACAAAGTCAAAAATAACACATCGGAGTGGAGTAAGGGATGAACAGTATGAAGAGGGATATGCTGGGTGCCTGTATATTTAATGCTCTATTCCTGCCTCTGTACCCTCCTATCTGTTCTCTCTTTTGCAGCTGGTCCTGTGACTATCTCCACTTCAATCTCTCAAACATGTTGAGCTTTGTCAGAACTCCTGACCACAGGCCAACTAGGCCTAAAAGCTGAAAAGTAAACTTAAATACTATAACAAAAAAGCACATCAAAACCACAATCATCTTGCAGCTAAAGATATTTCAATAGAACTATTGTGGCAATAAATGTGAGGTGTCAGGCCTACGAGACTTACAGAAGCCTTTCCCAGCTCTTCTCTGGCAATGTTGTCTATGCCCTTCTGTGCAATGTGGCTGCTGGTCTCCTATTTGTGGTGGTGCGTTATATTCTCAATTGCTATTTTTAAGCTAAAAATATAGGAATATCTTTAGAAAGATAGTATCCGTTCCATCAAGTCTATTTAATCATGCTGCTTAAAAGCTGCTTTTTTCTGAAGGACAGAACACTCCATTCAGAATATCATATTCCTTACCACTTATCAAAGGAATAGCAGTAGAATATATTTTTCTTTTTTTCCCACTGTGTAACAGTAGCTGTATTAATTTTCATTTCTATGGATTAATGTAACTTGTATGTAACAGTTTGTAATGATGGGACAAAGAACAACTGTTCCTCAGTGATATTTCCAGACTTGACTCTGACTTGAAGTTTGATCTTGGGCAAGGCATTTACCACATCATCCATGTGGACAACTGTGCTAGGCCTCCAGGAACAAATCCAGCACAGCTGGGATGCTTCCCACTGCCTGAATGTCACTGCTAGTCTTCAGAGGAGACACCTTGCTGCAAACATAGTGCACAAACTTGGTCATCGGTTTGCTAGATGGTTTGTACGTTCCTGGGAGACCACGAAATGGGCCAGTCACTCACCACTATGGTATAGCTGAAAAGCAACATAACTCTCTGTTGTCACAGAATTAAATACCAGTTGCTTGTTCAGTACTGCCTTCATACCTGAAGCACAACTGTGTTACAAACATTGTATTGTTCACAAGTCTTTTTATTTGGGGTTCCAGTGGAAGCAAAGAGAATACCGGTATGGAATAAAACTACCACATACCCCTAAACAAACAATAAACAGAGCTCTTCTCGTACTCCAACAAATTCTGAAAGAAAAAATATTCCACATTTTCAGTTTCCCTGAAAGCAGCAACAGCAGCAACAAACAGTAAACTTGTGAACAGTTATTGTTATGTTGTTGTAATGTTCCTTACAGAACTGTTTGTTTGTCACTGGTGTCTATTTAATCATGCCTGTTATGCTGGGTTTTAAAGCTTAGCAAATACTTTACAAATCCACTCTGGTTTTAGTGAGGCTTGTTCTTTGTGAAAGCTGAAATGACTGGATTCATCAAGGGCAAAC
This sequence comes from Oreocharis arfaki, assembly GCA_013398015.1. Lineage (NCBI taxonomy): Eukaryota > Metazoa > Chordata > Aves > Passeriformes > Paramythiidae > Oreocharis > Oreocharis arfaki. Next base: position 509,620 of record VZRR01011337.1, on the reverse strand, counting down.
CCCATACACAGTGCAGGCCTAATCCTTCTGTGTACTGCAGTATGATGAGGAACCAAGGTGGCAGGAAATGAGAAAATCAAGGGGACCGAGTTACCCTGTTGGTGCTGCTGCAGTACTTCCTTACTTTTCTTTCAAATAGAACTGAACACTGTGCTTGACATGTAAAATAGCTGCTACAGAAACTTATTCTCCCTGAATATTACAACTGACATGCAGTGCCACATTAAACCAGAGCTTATTGAGTCAACACACGAGAATAGGTTCAGCAAAAGGATTTGTGTATAAATACACATATGCACCCTAAGGGAACATGATGCAGTTTTCTACAAACACAGTGCATGTATGATCACACAACTTAAAAGAGAACTACATGGTCAAGTCCATAGTATTTTTGATGAATGCAAAACTTCACTTATTTTGGTTTTGATATAACAGAATGAATCACTAATTAACTGTTCAAACAGAAAGAAAGGTGAGAACACGAGAGAATGGCCGGAACATGACCTGAGATGTGGCTATACAAACACACGGAACTCTCTGTGTATACCTACATATTTGAATACATATTATATATATTATTTATAACAGCAGATATATAGTTATATGTATATATACACACACTATATATATATATGTGTATAGATACACATATACATAAAAAAGCTACCGGTAATTTCAAGTAGGCCTTTCTAGTATGGTGGCAGATTTTCTCCGAACCTATAATTTACCAGTATTAGGTGTTAGCAACAGACAATATTCCAAATCCACTTATTATCATCTGCACAAATTAACACCAGTAGATGCATTATTATCTACTGCACTGTATGTGTTTTTTTAAGACTTGACTACGGATTGGGAGAGCTACTCAAGGAAAACCAGCCTTGACAGAACACACAGCCTAGAATCTGGTTTCAGCGCACTGGATCAGTTTATTTTCAGCTAGGGAAACAACATGTCAGCTTGGCTAAGAAAGATCACAGGGATTTCTTCATGCAGTGCTAGCTTTAGAGAAGTTAGAGAGTTACCAAAATCTCTAAACTAATGAACTCCAACATGAACTAAGCCAGTATTCTCAAGGTAGAATACTTCAACAGAAATTGTACACAAATGGTTCCCTCTATCCATGTGACTTACAGATTGAGTCTCAAGGATTGCATGTGTGAGGGGAGTGGGAGATCTCAGACCACTGAAAAAAACTGCTGCTTTTCGAGGTCAAATGGTGTAATAATTTTTGATGTGAAAAATCCGTAATTTCTAACCATTCCTTTTTCCATAGAAACAGCAGACAGCCATAGATAATGAGGCCATTCCTTAAAATATCAATTTGTTAAAAAAAATCCCCACACCAAACATAGAAAAAAATCCCTGTATTTCAAAATAATTCACATCATTCACACCTGGAGAGATTTCTCTTCAAAATGCTGGCAGGATTGACACCTAACTATAGGAAAAGTACTACTCTACAGAAATACTACATTGAAAAGTACTATTACACTGAAAGTATTATATACATACACACTCCCTCTCTACATATATATATTTATTCATATACCTGGGTGCTTGGCCTAATTTCCAAATTACTCTGTATCTTCCACTGAAAATGTCTGTTTAGATTAAATAAAAAAAATCTGAAAGCAGGAACATCTGGGGCTGACCTTACAGTTGTTATTCTTTGAAGATTAGTAAACCAATCTGCATCCAAGAAGTATGCCATATTCCACATCTATATTTTATATTCTATATGCTATATATGGTGAGAAAGAAAACCCCTAAAACCCCAACACAGGTACTGAAAACAACTAGTGCAACCACTATACAGGCAGTTCAGCTTGATTAGCTGTCATCAGCTTGGTAAAATAATTACAAAAAATGCCAGTGTGCTGCTTGTCAGTTTACAGCTTTAAAGAGGTGTTACCTCATACTGATAGACAGAACTGCTCTTTCCCAGTACAGCAAATGCAAGAGTACACTATAGCAAACCCATAAATATTAATATGTATCATCAGGTTTACCACTTAGGAGTGTCACCTTGTGATTAATGGGCTGAGAGCCTGTGAGCTGTAAAGCAAAGCTGAGCGGAACAAGATGTGCTTGCAGACTGAAATATAATTCCTATTGCACATTTCAGCACATTATTTAAAAAAAAAAAATAATAAAAAAGTAACTATTAATCATCATGTACAGAATGATTAACTGTTTTGTACTATACGGAGGAAGACTCCTGTTCCATTTCAGACAGTTCACTACAAAAAAAAAATCTTTCATGCACAGGCTAAATTCTTATTTGCTCTGTGCACATACTAAAACTGCACTGATATTTTTGGCAAAAGCCAGTATTTGCCAAATTTTCCAACAAGCAGGCTCCTCTTTCCTCAGTGAATGCTTCTTCAACAGCACTAGGAGGTTTGATCAGTGCCTATACGCTCATAAAATCTCACGTGTTTACATGCACAGGCAGACTCAAATATGGTGACGCATCCAAATTTCAGGGAGATTTCCAGAACTTTCTTCAGTCCTGAATGTATGCCATCGGGTGAAGAGCTACTTTATATAATATGTTTTATGTAAGACACCCTTTATGAGTCAGACTTCTCACAATACGGCCACTGCGTGCAGCAAGAACCTGCAGAGGGTTCAGCTCCATTTCTGATCTAATTCATGTTAAAGTTTATCTGTTTAAATGGTGGGATCTTAGAGCTTTCATGGACTATTATGAGAGGGCTTGAGATTACTGACTTCACCACCACAAAGTTCCAAATGCCACACAAAGTAAACGATTTGCTGCAACACTGTAACATCTTCTTAATAAGGATGTAGTTGTTAATGGAAAACTTAATTTTACGTTCCTTAAAATAAAAAAGCATACTACTTGACATCTAATTAGTCTTGTTTACTACCAAGTGTCCTATAAAACACGAGTCACAGTGTATTCCTCCAACCCCTTCCATCTTACTTTCTGAAAAGAAAGGTTAAAAACTCTCTAAAAGAAGGACAATTTGGAAAAATGAAATAATGATGCCGAAGGACCTAACTGGAAAAACTTGCTCTTTGTACTTATTCCACGCCATTCCCATTGGTCATTATAAAAAAAAGCAGCCAAAAAAAACAACCACAAAAAATGACACGTATTTCAGTATTAGCTAATAACAGCCATATCACATTCACAAAAGCTGATGTGCTACGTGAAACAATCCAATTATTTACAACAATAATGTGAGCCATGTATCAACTAAAACTTCTTTTCTCATATGTCCTCATACAAATTAAAACCTGGAAATTTCCCCTCGTTTATATACGACTGTAAGAAACATGGAGACTAAGTGTGCCCAAATCCCTTCTTATGGGTTTTTTCTAAGGAGTGTTTCAGCCTCTTGTTAATGCACTGCCTTGATCCTAGCAGAAGAAAAGAATGCGATAGCACACTTGTTTTAAGACAGGGTTGAAAATAATTACTACTACAAGCTTCTGTGATACTGCCATGATACTGTTCTGCCATGTGGAAGTCTGATTTAGAAGCAAACATTGATTTCTCTAGTCTGGCCTGCATGATACACACCATGCATCTGTGTTTGTGCATGAACAAGACGGAGAGCTAAGATCTAGATTTACCCATCCAGACACCGAAATTCAATGGCTCATCCTCCTCTATATAAAAGTGACAGATCTACACAGCTACACATGACTACACATTCTGTCAGGCATGCATCTGAAACCTAGAGTCGTACTATTTCACTATTAGCCATCTGGAAACAAGAGGATACTCAGAGCTAGGAATGAATGCCCACAACAATCTGTTAAACGAGGAAGGGCCGATGTTCGGTTTACCTTCAACGCAATCAGTAAGGAGGCTTAAGATTTTCCTTTTAATATTGTAAAAACTTTTCCCAGCTTTGCCTATATGCAAATCTGTTTCCTTCCCTTTCTTGCTTCTCAGGGCCACCTAATCTAGGTGCTGTTGATGATCATTGGGGTGAATCAGCCATACTGCTTTTTTACCAAGTTATTCACAGCTCCTCTGTAGCCAGGCTCTTTGTTAGTGCTAGAAGCACTATCCTGATACAAAACCACTGTGCAGACATTTTATAAAGAATCCACTTTAAATGAAGCCTAAAAAGTTGCGGAACTTTGGGTACATATCCATAAATGCAAGCACAGACCCCACAGACAACTCCTAGGTTACTATGTCAAAATAGACTTCTATTCTATCTAATCTCTCCAGTTTTCTTTAGTTCAATGAATTAATAATTACTAATTTCTCACAAAAATATTTACTTTTATCAATGAAATACTATCAGTCTAGCAAAGGCAAGAACTGCATTTGTATTCAAGAGATAATTATAGGGCTTATTTAAGCCTCTCATACAGCATTACTATCGTGAGTAATTTTGAGTAGCAAGTTTTTAGATTTCTTAATCTTTCTCCTCTCCCTCTAGCACTCATTTTGTTGTTGTTCTGGGTTTTTTTTCTCCTTCTTTCAGGAACTTCCATCTTTTGAACTAATTTTAACATGAACAGTTTCCTATTAACTCTCCTCCCACTATTTTGAGTTCTATCCTGCCTGGAGTATTCTTGCTGTCAAAATACTGACAAGCTGTCAAAATACTTCTTTTAGACTTCTCCCCTCCTCACTGCAGCATCATCCTGGATCCTCTGCACTCAAAGTCTACTTGTATGGGAACACTAAACTACGTGATATCTGGACCACAGAATTAGGCACCAAGAGCTGTATTTTTAGTCATTCAGTTACTCAGTACAAAACATGCATTATAATGACAAAATCAGTATAGTCTTACTGACTAATAATGTCAGAGGTAATTATACAGCATAATTTTAATTACTCCATATTTTCCCTGTAGCAAGAGTAGGGAAGCAATGACAATATTGAAACAACTCAGATAATTTACCTAATTGCAAATTGGCAAGTCTCTGAGCATGGCCAGTATTAAAATATTGTCACATGTATAGCATTACAATAATGCATTCAGTATTACAAATATTTAATATTTAATCTCTTTGGAAAATGGCTGTGTTCTGCATTTTAAAGTAACTTTTTAACGTGCTATAATAACTTTTCAGCCTAGCATTACATATGTAGACCCCACAGATTGATGGCAGAATATAATCTTTATTGTGATTCTTTAAATATTCATTGCACATGGTCTGTGCATATGATAGAGACTGCATTCTTCACCACATTTTTGAGGTCACTGACAATACTTTTGAAGGGTAAAATACAACACTTAACAGGGGACAGAGAAAACCAAACTGTCCTTTAGTATTGACCAACACAAGTTCAGCCATAGAATTAGATTCTACAGGGTAAAACAAACCTCAGTAACCTGAAGAATAACAGTTGTCTGAAAACAGGAACGGTTGAGAAATAACAAGCATATTCCCAGTGTAAAATCTCCCTTACGAAAGGTCAAAACCAAAATTTAGTAGGGAGTGTCTATAAGGGAAACCACACCTAAACACATGTAGAGGTCAGCAAGGTCACTAGAGTTTAGGATTTTGGTTTTGATCTTTTTTCCCCCTTCTTAGCAACATTCATCTGACAATCAATTCCTCAGCAGCTCAACACGACTCAAGAGCAGTCTTCAGCTGCAGGAGAAAAAGACACATGGCTATCTGATCGACATCTAATTTTTCCCTCCTGCCGTGGGCTTGGACTTGAAAAGCAGCAAGTCAAACCCTGTATCTCACCCGAGAGGACCAGTAAGGCAACGGTGCTAAATGACACACCACATCCCATATGTTTTCAGGGACACAGCTAGCAGAACTGGGTGCCATGTAGGTTAGAAGTCTTCTGCATATAAATAAGCTACTCGAGGAAAACCTTTCTGCACAAAATTTAATGCCTGCCTATCAGGATAAGGAAGGTAAGTTAATTCTCTAAGTCAGTTAGAGAATGGATGTGTCCAGCCTTGTTCTAGGTGGGAGGTCTGGACATCCAGACAGTCTGCATCTAACCTACCAGCAGAAGGCTTTTTCGTGTCTTCATTTGCCCCTGCACACTCTAAATCAATCAAAAGTATTTGTGGGCTTTCGTTCAGGTCTTCGTTGTTGTTTTCTTCGTTTGTTTGTTTCTCATAACTGACAGCTTTCCTGTTATTTGAAATACGATGCCTGGAGTAAAGTTTAATAACTGTCTCAAGAGAGCTGTTCTTTTATTTAAAGGCAAGCCAAACAATGTTTGTTCAATTTTTAATAATAATCTCATTTAGATAATAAAGCTACCAGAAAAAATGCTCTTAGGAATACGCAAGTGTCAGAAATGACTTACAAACTGGCAAAAACAACACACAGTCACAGTGTTCTGAAAACAGAACATTGGCAACCAGAACCCTAAGACGTTCAAGATGTTTCACAGGGTTTGATCATCATCCACAGCAGTGGCTTTGTAACCTGTGAGGCTGAAAGCTGCATAGCTAAATTCATGAAAATTCCTGTGGAAGCTTGGAAACTGTCATTTTTTTTCTAAAAAATTAGGCATCTGTGTGGACCAGGAAGTTTTCTGAATACAAATATGCATAAAGGAGCATAGTGGGTGCTCATGTCCTTTGAGAATTCTGTGGATACACCTCTATGGAAATTAGAAGCCCACACTCTGATCACTAAGAGTAAGACTATATAGCAACACAGACGGTTCTGCAAAATTCACACTAAATTGTAAATGACTGGAATAGCTATTTGGGCACTAAGTAATCTCTGCCAGTGAAACAAACAAGATTTGAAGTAGCTTCCTTTCCTACTACTGCGCCCTCAAGTTCTCCAGAAGAGCTATTTTGTACGTGCTTACAGTGAGCATGGCATGAAGTCAGTGCATCAAGATAAGAACAGCTTTATTTTGTTTACTTGTTTATTCATTTATTTTATTTCTGTTATAAAATCAGCAACTCAGCAACCGCTGATGGTGCCAGAAATAGTCTGATACCGCCCCTTTGACCATAACTGAAAAACTAAGTAAACAACTGTTCAATGAAGCAAAAGCTTACTAATCTAGAATTAAATTTATGGGGTCTAATATTTAAAGATGCTGATCAATCCCCTTAGAGGCAATGACCAAGTTCATGTACCACAGTAGCAGGTCACAGAAACAAATCATAGCCACTATGCACCACTATGGTACGAGATTGGGACACTGTACTTTTTACTTGAATTACCTTTTTTCTTTTCTTTGTGTATTATCTGTCTCTGTGCAGCTCTGTGAGAGAGTTTTATATAGGTACAATATGGACAAATACCTAGAAATATTTTCAGAAATTATTTCGGAAAAAAGACGTATTTATGTTTCTTTGTACTTTTCACACTCACTTTCCAAAAATACTTTACGGAAAAAACCCTACTGATGTCCATTAAAAAACTGTTTTTAAATAAATATGAAAGAATGTTAAGGAATTTTGAATTTATGAATACTTACACCAGGAAGTCACTTGTTAGAATAACCTTCATTAGTTAAAAAACATGTCAGATTTTTGAAAAAGAATTATCCCCCCTGTAATTTTAAATATCAAATATTTCAAAAAAACCAAAACCACTGCACACTCCAGAGCCTTTAGATTACTTATGGAGGAAATTTGGCAACTAAACGTGAATAATAGAAGGAAACTGCAGTCCCATTTTGCATGCTTGAGAATACAGAAGAAATTTCTTTAAAAAGTATGGTTTGACTGGATTCTGTAGACTCTCTACAAACATACACCAAACTGACCAAACATACATCAAACATTTCCCACCCATGTCCTTAACATCAGAAATTAAAGTCTTTCATCACTATCTGTACACACCACACAAACCAGAGAATGAAGGTAGATAGGTGTTCCTGCTGCTGCTGTTTTCCACAAAAGGATTTCAGGGCCATTACTATTTGCACCCAGTTTTTCAGCTGTGAGCAAACCTTTATCCAATAATGAAAAATCAGCAAGACACTCAATCTTTATAATGTTTGTCTTCCATTTCACTGAGTTTTTAACAATACACGTAATGCAGGAATTTATTTGCGGTTTTTTCATTCTTTTTTCCAACTATATGAACTACGTGATGATGCTTCTGTAATTACAACATACTGATCATTCTCATTTAAGCTGCACACAATTTTTTTTTAAAATTACAAAAAAGAAATCCACTGCTTGTTTAACATTCATAGTTACTGGGTAATAAAAACCACATTGCCTGCCTTAGCTTTAGAACGTCTAGTTTAGAGTCTGTCCCTAAAGTAAGAGACAACATAAGTAAGCCCTGACAGGCTTTAAACTCCCATCTTAACTATGTTACTACACAGTCTACATACTATGTGCATTCATGGAACTTGGAAACCTATGCTTTCAAATATCAACTAACTTTCTAATTTGAGACAAGTAAATTTATGAGTTATTCCTAGTACTGCAGCTGAAATGGAAAAGGGAAAATTCCAGCTTCTTCATGGTATGGAAATGTGTCTCTGCAAAAAAGTTAACGTAAATGGTTCTACATAAAGAAAAACAGTATTAGGTCTGAATGAGAGGCAACTAAGAGCATAATCTTTCCATATTCCCACATCCTGAGTTGAACAAACAACTTGATCTCTTTACACCACACTGTCTAAAGCCTTATTTTGGCACAACAAAATCACTGCAACGGGAACTCTTACGTACAAGCAGATGATACAGCGGTAGATACACAGATGATAAAGGTACACATATATGAAATACCAGCCTGAACACCTGCTCCTCCATAAAATAGTTTCTGAAGTCTAATGAGACATGTAAGAAATATAAAAGGTATCTGCATAGCTCTCTTGATGATAATAACAATTATCACAACGCACATTTTTCTGTGCCAGAGTAAATACTTCAAAGCTATTAGCCAAACCCAAAGATTTCAATGAAAATTTTGAGAATTCCCAAAGACATAGTGACCAATTAAGGAAAGCAATGAGAGACTGAATATCTGTGCAACTGAACTTTAAAGATTTTAGTATTAAAACTCTAATAATTTTTTATTTAATAATTTAAAATATGTAATAATACATATTTTTTGTTAAAAAAAAATATTTAAAAACTCCACCAATGTACTGTGGTGAAAACGCAAACATTTTGATAGCTTTTCTACATGGTTCTCTTTCAAAATATTAATGGCCTGCAAAAAGGTCTTATTCTGTGCTGCACTGAAGGCAAAAAGAGTACCTGAGCCAAAAATGCAGGGAAAGTCTCCAGAACCTTTTTACGTCTAACGAGCCAAATGTTTTAGACATGATTCTGGGAAAAGCCCCAACAGTTTATTTAGGGCAGCACACTAACATCAAGTAAAGGCAAACAGATATCAGATGACTTCATTGTGTGGTCTGTTTCAAATATTATAACAACTTTTTAATTTGGCAAATTCTTATTGCCACCCTGCCTATTTCAGGGTGAGAAGGAGCCTTCTCTCCTTCCCACAGCTTTTACTCTTCTTTTTTGTAATCACTCTTCATTTGTATCAGTGGGTAATATGGTGACTGCATTCAATTTCAGGCATTGATGTTAAAATACCACAAGGGAAAATCTCCTATCTGGTATAAGAAACTTAAAACTACCCCAACACTGACAAAACAATGTGCAGATCTCAGCAAGTTAACAACCAAATTTCCCAGGAGTACAGGAATTGTTACTCCTACTTTACAAAGGAATGAGGCTGAAATGTAGCAGGGGAAAGAGCACTAGGAAGTTGACTCATGTGCATCTTCTGAACATACTGCCCATCACCTCCAATTTCGTGAGAAAATTTGGAGAAGAGTTGGTAATCCAAATACACATGTGAGCCAAAACACAGGTAAAGGCTCGCATTTTATCAGCTGAACTCAGCTACCAGTCACTCACCAGTCACCCATATGACAGGAATCGGCAAAGTGACCATGAAACGATCCAGCAGTCTTAAGTAACACATTATAAAAAATATTACAGGGGCTGATGTACTTCGAAAGGTATTGGGAAATTGACTTTTCTGTGTGGAGAGCTAGCACCAAAGACAGCTTTCTTACCAAGTGCAGTTCAGGCATACAAGTGAATACAGGACACTTAAGTAGTGTAAAGAATTCACTGAAACAAAACATCAACAAAGTTCAGAAATAAAAGCAAGGACAAAGAGGCAGCAGATAGATTAATAAACTATTATTACAAAACCCTACAGGAAAATTTGTGTTTTCCAGACTGGAGGTTCTTACAAAGGCTACCGAACAGAAACTTTTATTATCCAAATACTTCAGGGTACTAGAGAAAACATGATGTTAATATTTCAGGTAGTGACACCAGATTTTGGGACATTTAATACACCTCTGATTCAGACAGAAAGTCTGTATTTTTACCATTATATGTCTGATTGTGTTTTGATTGTTTAGCTGTATTTCCCCAAGAGGAAACCAACATTACAGAATATCTTTCGAAAAGTAACAAAGAGCAGAGCTTGCTGTGTATGCAGTTCATTAAACTTCTTGTGATTATCAAGTAAATGTTGCCAACATACAGAAAGAGATGTTATCTGTTAGACCATGTATCATCATAGCTGGAGACAGAGACAACTAGGATACAGTTTCCAATAGGTCCATCACAAAAGCACAGCTGGGATAAGAGAAGAAACAGAGGAAACTGCTGCTAACCTAGAGAAAAGATCAAAAGAAACAGACTAGAGGCACATTCCATAAAAGGTTTACACACAGCAAAGTAATTACTACCTGGTTAAGAACAGACCAATTGCCTGAAATGGTAGGTGAAGTGTGTTCAGGAAAGAGAAATTAGAGAATAGTTGTAGGCTTGCACTGCCAGTGCTGTACTGAAGGGGTGGAGGCAACACAAAATACAAGGCCAAGTTTGCGTATATTACCCCAGTGTTATCACAGCTATGCATAATCTGAACAACAGTCTTCAGCAATGGAAAGCAGACTTTTCCCCGGAGTGTTACCTAAGTAACAGCAGAGAAGTGACATCTAAACACAGGCTGTGCTGCACAAGCTGTAAATGCTTAATAAGAAAGAGGTATCAATGGCAGAGGAAAAATGCTTGGGTTCAAGTTTATTTCAAACCGTCAAAAACAGCTGGAAACACCCAAATAACAGCAGAAAAGAAGACTGCTGAAGTGGATGGACCTAAAATAGTAAGACTCACTGAAACAACTTGGTAATGCAACAAAACATGTTTGTAGAGGTATTCAGAGCTAGGTAAGAGAAAATGTAAGGAATATGCCACCAGAATTCTATACTCTATCTCTCACTCCTACATGCAGACATTGTTCTGAGTATTAAAAAAAAAAGGGGTGGAGGGAAACAACAATAACAAAATAAATGCAAATTAATTGCTAGGAGCCAGGCCTTATTTCTTCTTCAGAAGAATTTTAAACAAAAAAACCATCTTCAGTTATCTGTGTTGAAGTCAGCTATACAGCTTGAATGATGAGTGGAAACTCTCAGTCTTTGTCTTACAATTAGCAAATTGAAAAAAGATTGAGTAAATCTACTCAGAAGTTAGCCAGGAGGATCAAGTTTAGTTTACACAAAAGAATAAATTATTTAACTGGCTACCTAGTATATCAGGAGAAATCACAATAAACCCCCTTGAAATTCTTGAAGTATCTTTATTGTACAAATGCAACAAACTTGGGACAGAAATAACAGATACTCTAAAATGAAAATAAACCTCATTCAGCAATACCTGCTCCACTGTCTCCAGTGAAATCAAGGGGGACACTTAGAAGAAAAATCTGCTTCACATGATGGCCCATAAATTAAGGTGCAGTAACCTGATTACGTTCAACAGTGATCAAGCTTGGTGATGTGGTAGGACAAGAAGTGACTGAGATCCTAACCCTGCTGATCTTCTGCTGAACCACTGCCCGCAGCTAGGCCTGCTACGAGTGACAGAACTACCCTCTGGGGACAGCACTGTTCCACGCTGCAGAAGCTACGGCTGATCCATGCCACTTAGCACAGCACCTGTACCAAGCCTGAGTTCCTGAACTTGTGATCACTGCGGATGCATACACCGCACGTAACTGGAAACTAAGATGCTTTGCTTTGTTACAGAGCACGGAAAAAAAAACTGTGGTAACAAAACACTCTAAACAAAACAAGCCATCCTTATCTAGCTTCATTCTTTGGGAGTTTGATAATCCTTTAACATCTTGGTTTAATGTGTGGCATTTGAAGCTGTATATTTAGAAGACACCCTCATCATTACATTAAAAGCAAATTATGACTTTTTATTTTGATACAGATGTCTTAATTATTATTTTTAAAAACTTTAATACAACGCACCCATTCATGCAAATTATTAGCTGGAGAAAATTACCACAACTTCAGCATTTTCAGCAGAATAGTGATGATTAATACAAGTCAAAAATGCAGACAGTTGTTTTTACTGCTGCATGGTATGGTAACTAAGGCCTATATATATCAAGGAACGAAGACACCATAATACTCACCCTTACAAACTCACAGAGGCTTCAAAGACATTATGAGGGGTCATCAATATTCTTAGCTTTTTCTCATGTCACTGTTCAGTTTTGGACTATCCACTATTTAGTAAAAGGGGGAGGTAAGGTGAAGATCAAGGGACAACGAGAGATAGTATGGTTCTTCGGCATTGTCATCAGGTCTCTCTAAGAGGAAGATCCTGCGTCAGTTCCAGACTCAATAGCTACTTTATCCAGTTAGTTTTCAACCTGGAAACTAGATCCAAGATTTGAGCACAGAATTTGGATGTTCAGTCTTGCTCTCTGGGGATAAAGGATCATGCTTGCCCTATTTCTGACCCACTGAATCTTTAATAGTATTATAAATGAGGAGCACCAACAAGTAAGACGGAAACCTAGTATCTCCTCTCCCTTCTTGCTACAAATTGCCCTCATTTCGGTACTCTTTTGAGGGGGAACACAAACAGTTACTAATGTCCTGTGGAAACATTCTTAACTCTGCCCTAATGTATAAATGTCCATTCCGGTCTCCTCTACCGACTAGTGGTCAGGACATAGCTTGCTCTGTTAGGTATATCTTCGTGTATTTATGGTTTTGATCCTCAAAAGAGCACAGTGAAGAGGAACACTCTGTACTGCATGGACTATACTGAGAGATACAAACAAAGGTAGCAGAAAATAGGAACTTTTAATTTCTGCAGAAGCAAAATGTGAAAAGCAAATGGGCTCACAGAGCTTCTAAGGATTCTGCAGCCAAAAAGAGGCTTTTAGAGCCATAATTTTGTAGTTGACCACCTATCATAGGTGCCAAACTGAATTTATAATGATTTGGTGGATAATAATCTAAGCTTTTATGGCATCAGAAAAATATCAGTGTACTTGCACCAGCACAAACTTACCTTCAATATCAGTAAGGCATGACAGTGAAATCAGTAATTTCTTTTAATATATTTAACCTTTATAGAGACAATATGAGCTGTGTAAACCCACCAAAGAGCTATGTAAGTCCAGGATAACCACTGAGTAATTTTGCCGACAGATCTTCAACAATGAAAACATTAAAGAAACTAACTTAATCTCATCAGAAAGCCTGAACTGCATGCACGACCTTCGGAGACTCAGGTGTTTAGGGAACATGACCATAAAAACTGTGACTAGTGAAAACGCATATTTTTATTGGCTAGAGGTATAAAGGAGGAATAACCCACATACAAGGAGAAAAGTTCGTATCTGGAGATTGAAGAGTAAAAAGTAACTGAAAACGGAGAAGAATGTAGAAACATCAGATGAAAGCAAGAAACTAGTAAAAGAGAAATACAAGTAAAAGTAGAAGAAAATTGGAACAGATGTCTGGAATGCTTTATCAGAGGTTAGCAAGAAAACATTTTGGCCCTAATTTATCCTTTTCACCTTTCTCCCACAAAGTTAGGGCTAGGAAGGAGTCCTCAGACACACAAGGAAATGACTCCAGAAACAGTATTATACTCAAAGGAATTATGGAAGAGAGTGAAAACACGGAACAAGCACCTCCTGCTCAACTCCAGGCCATGCCTTCCAAGCGTACACTTCAGAAACTTGTAACACATCTACACCTCCTAACTTTTTCTGATTAGAGTAGGTATCACAAAACCATCATGAGATGGTAAGTACTAAGCCTACTACTGACACTCATTGTTACCAGAGTGGCCCTGTCTTGAATTTGAAACTCTGAAAAACGTTAAGTGAGTATTTCTTACAGACAGTAGACTCACAGAACTACCTCCCTAGCTTTTTCTTCGTGTTTTATTAAGCAGGTGAATATAATGTTTCTCAGTGCAGTTGCCTTCTGTATGAACCCTAATTTTGCTAATTTAACTTCAGAAATGCTTGACTGATCTACTCACTTGAAAAAAAAAGGAGCAGAATCTGTACCACGCAGCTACATGAAGGTCAGCATTTAAATAACAACTGCATCTGTCAGTAGGGTTCTGACATACACTGCTTTCACATTCCCTGTTTGGCTTTAGTTGGTCTGTCAATCACAGTTTATTCTACAAGTGTCCCATGACTCTCCTACCAAGTCCTACTCAGTTTGCAAATTTAAGAGAATCTAAGATATCACACAGCAGTGTGATCACCAATAACATTTCTAAACTGCATCTACACTGTCCTGAGAGAATACAACTGGGAAAATTCCTCAGGGCAAAATTTGTTGTGCATACTATCTTTGCCTTGGGCCGTACCTGAAAGCATCACTTCCTCAGCATCCCTAAACCTGTCAAAATGCTTACAGCAGCTCCATAGATACATCCCAGAGTGATGCCCAGAAACATGTCTGTTTCTACCACAGTCAGTCTTTCTTGGCCTGTCTACAGCTGGCTCCTTGAAAAACTAAATCTAGCCTCCAAATGAGGATCATTCAGACAGACTTCAGCTAGGGACTGAAAGGTGTCATGAGGAGAAGGCAGAAAGCTGGACAAGGGTGAGTGTAACACTGACTTCATGTGATTCCCTCACTCCAAGATAATTACCACAGGCCAAAGAATCAAGTCAGCAGGATCCATTTGATCTTCACATCACAATCACTATGAAACATACACCATAAGATATCATACCATTTCTACAAAATATATAGCAACAACTTTTCAGGGAAGTCCTTAACCTTAGAGATGGAAAGATGCTGGATACCCTCAAAAAAATGACTGACTGTTCAGAGATCAAGATGATATAGAGAGTATTTCACTTAAAAGCTACGATGAGAAAGCAACTTTACCATGCATTTTGAAGTCTTGTTCCTCTCAGGTTCTCTCAAAGCACATCACAGAATATGAACAACAGGCTGAGCAGATATATAAAAAAATTCAGTGAGTCATTTGTAGCTACAGCACCTGAACTGACCCCACTCCTGACCTTCTCCACCCTGCTATCTCTCCTCTTCCCCTCCATCTTTTCTGAATAAGCAAATATCCAATTCAAAAGACTTTATGGGGCCGACCATGATAACAGCCTCTCCCTGCCTAGAACATGTTAAGTCCATCATAATTTGGCCGGCCATGATAGAAGAAAAAAGATGTCTATCCTTTCCTCTTGTCTGTGTATAAATAGAAGAAAGACGGTATTTGGTATGGTTCTGTTCCAGAGAAGGATCTTCCTAAGATACAATCAACACAACTTCTAGAAGTATTTCCCTAGTACAACTAGCCTGGTGTTGAGCTGGACAATAAACATGCAGGCTGGGAACACTGCAATAACCCTTAAGTCATTAGAAGAGTTAGTACGTAATGCTTTTTTGGCAGAGATTTGTCCTGGTAATTTTTTTAACCTGTTCAGTGTTTTTTTTTTCATCCAGACAGTGTCTGGAAAAGAAACCATTATTTTAAAACTGAAGTGAGACCTATCTTTCTTTGATGATAAATAGGTTTTTTTAGTATTAACTGTTATGGAGAAGGAGGTACAGTTAATTAGACAGTCTTCTTCAAGACCATAGTGGAAGATATTTATTTTGCTGCTGTCCCTTTTTTGCTACCATCCAGTTTTCACCTTATGGTCTTGGCGGCTTCAGTCTCATTTCTCAAGTGCTGAATATCATAGCATTACACAATGTGCCACGAATATATCCCTTATCCAATACCTCGAGCAGCTTTCAGAAAAAAAACCTCAAATAGCAAAAACAAAACACACCTTCAAGGAAAAGCAGAGTTTTTTTAGCTTTTTCTTTTTTGAGGATAAGAGGAGTTGTAGTGATTCTTTATCTATGGCCTGAACAAGGAGAGACAAAGTACTTGTTTCTTGCCAATAGTAAGCTTTATTGGCCCTTGTTGAGTGTTAAGTGAATGTATTATCCTAGAATCCCTCTCCCCTGATTTAATGTCCTGATAGTTTGTCTTAATACTCCATATTGCTCTGTGGCAAACTCCTTTGGTGCTACTGAGTTGTGCTGACATCCAAAGGCTTATATGAAGTTCACAAGAGGGGGGGAAAGAAGACAATGGAGGAACGTACTAATGGATGGACAGTGGTATTAAACAAGACAGCAAATACACAATATGGAGTATACCACAGGGGTTTGTATGGAGCACCAGCTTGGGTAGCGTTGTGATGATCTTGACGGAGATGCTTGGAAAGCTCACGAATTAAGCATCCAGCCTCATGGTGCCCCAGAGACCACCTCTGGCAACTAGAAAGACTGGAAGAGTGAACAAACCTCAGGAACTCTTCAGGAGATCTACAACTATTTAGACATGGCCAAAAGGTTACTTAAAAACAGACATACATCTTTTTCTTTGCAGAGCACAGGAACATTCTTTGCATTTGGACAGAACTTGGTGAGAAAGCAAGCCCTTGGACACATTTATAATAAAGCAAAATACTCTACAGAAAATCTCTACAGTAACATTGGCAAATTAAGGGAAACTACAGAACTAAATTCTGGCAACAGAAATCAGAATACAAATTGTAATAAATTTTACTGCATTACTGTGGAAAACCTTGTAAAATGCACTGCTCGCTCTCTATGATCTTACTACTTCTTTCTTCAGTAACGTTTCTCCATAGAAAGCCTAAATAATAGGTTAGGCCTATCCATTATGAGAATTTGGATGAAAACACTAGTGCAGCGTAATTTTGAGAAGCAAATCCTGCACCACCTTCGGTAGAAAAATGTATGTTAAGAGAGTGTTGAGCAATAGAACAAGAAACATATTTCTAAACATGAAGTAAATGGCTCAGTTTTGCCTTACCTGCCCACAAACATGATGTGCAATAGTAAAATATTTACATTTTGGTAGTGCAAGACAGCTGCATGTCGACAAAAGTGCTCCTTCCATCTCTGCTTTAGATCGTGTAAGTAATTTAACTTGGTTAAGCTAGCAGAACTAACCCAGACTTTTATCAAATGACACCATACCAAAACCTGCTTTTGTCACTTCTGTTTTTCCAACCATGACACAGCACACATAGTTCTAATATAATTCCCTCTTCATAGATTTTTGAGTTCCCAGCTAACTCCTAAACACAAAAAAATAGACTTTTAAAAAAATTATTTTAGAATGGCAAGGTAATACGTTAATCCCAAAGCTTCTTGACTATTCTCAGTTTTTGCTTAAGATGTAATACTTCCAACCAGATCCCAAAATGTTTTGAAAATGTCTAATACACTTCCTTCTTTGGCAGAAGAGAACATTGGCACAGCGTCTTTGAGGGACTCCTTATCACAGCTGATTAAGCTGGGATTTTCTGTTTGTGCATCTTCAGTTGTTTTTCTCCTCAACCCACCACAGAGAGGATAAAATCTATTTTGAAAATGAAGGGGGGGGGGAAATCAATGCAAACACTAGCTTCCCCTGCAAGTTGATGTACACAGAAACTGCTCAATTATTTGTTTAAATATTTTTCTAAGATACCCAGAGGGAATTTACCACAGAAAACCCTAAGGAATCAAGCTGTTGCACAGCACAGCTCTGGAAGCCTCTCCTTTTACTACAGGAGATGACCAGCCAAAGAAACCAGCTGTATGTCCAGATCTTTAATTGAAATCTGCTGCTGAGGGGAATTGCTCTGTGCTCTCAGCTGGTTCAAATGGGGCTGCCTAGCAACTGCAGAAACTAGTTTCAGCAAGGCAAGGTGACACAAGCCAGTGACTGCCTTTGTGGGCACAAGTTTGTTGAAGTAGTAGTGTATTTACTACATGAGACCTTGCCAGACAAGGAACAAGTAGCAAGTCAAAATGAGATGATAAACAAAGTATAAATATGACTTTATTAGTAGTGTGCATTTTTAAATGCCTGTTTTTGAGCTGACTCAAATCAGCTTTCCATATGTTGTTGACAAGCCTATGTTTTATTTATCAAATACACTTTGACAGAAATGTTAATATAAGAAATGAACCTGCAGAAAAACTGGATCAGCCATAAAAGTACCAATAAAACCTCAAGTTAAATCAACTAATGGAGGATTTATCTAATCTCATCTAATTTTAACCAAAAATATATTACTGCATCTGTCTGTAACTCTGAACATCAAAGCAGTATTTCTGTGTGATACATTACTCCAGAAGAAACTTCTCCCCCACTGAATTTCTCAAATTCTGTTTTCTGAAATAGCCACAAGGCACATTTGTAATGTGGTAAAATCAAGAGCTGATGGCAATACTCAAGGGGTAAAGGGTTCTGCTGGGTAAGATTCAAGGGGGTATGTAAACACACAATGCAACTTCATTCATGACGAAAGCATACTTGCAAACTACAGGAAAAACTCATGCAAAAACATCACGATAGCCCTAAATTCAGAGGCCCAAAGACGAACTTCACAAAATTGTGTGTTAAATGAAGGCAAAACCATTCTGAACCCTCAAGCACAGAGAAGTTGCTCAAATAAAGGAATAAGAAATGTCATACTCTGAAGTTTTGAGACTCCTGAGAATGAAATTCTGTAGTGTTCAAAGAATAAGATCCAATATATGCTTCTAACAGTACGACTGTATGAAAAATTATATTTTCAGAAGCAAAATCCTTCTGATGCACTTGTCCTTGTCTTTAATGGTTTTGTACTTCTTATTTAAGAATAATAAAGGCACTGCTGCCCTACAATACAAATTTATACCATCTCCTCATTATCACAGCTGGCTAATGAAACAATATACATCTCTAAAGTTCAGTCCTCCTTTAGAAGAAAGTCCAAGTCAGGAGAACTTCTTTTAGAGAATTTACAGAAGCAACTACAATACCAAGATTTTTGGTGCAAACTTGTATCTTTTTTCTGTTCTCTCTTGCTCACTCTCTTTTTGAATTTGCTATAAAGCTAAATTAGATCTCAGGGGCACTGCACTCCTAAACAAAGACCTCTTCTAGCCTATTGTGACGGAAGTAAATGTACTCAGGAGGGGCACGTACTGAGAGGCTAAAGTGTCTTCCTACCCAAATTCTCTCATTTTTACAGAGAACTCTTTACCCCACTTCACAATACCGCTCATGCAGTCACATACTTGCCCCTCCTGCTTCTAGTCTTAGCCCTTTCTTAGAAATGTAGCCACATTAATGTACTGAACTGGAGCAATTTTTTCCTTCGGTAGACTTTGCTAAGCTATTTCAACATCTACATGATTCTTTTTATATATGTATCGAAAATAAGTCTTTTCTAACACTTACTCTTTCCAGCACCAAGACAGCTATCTGAAGAGGACATGTCCACAGTCCAATCTGCACTCCTACTACGATCTAACAACAACCCAGTTCTGCTCTCCCTGTGCCTTCCTGACTGCTACTGTTGGTAATAACAAAGTTGAAATGCTTCCTCAACTTTAGCTTAATTACCACAGGATTTTAAACTGCAGACACGCTTATAATACACCTCACGATAAAGGATCACAGCTTTCACTGGGTGGGAGAAGATAAACAAAACAAAACCCAACCAAAACCTGAACTGTAAAATCTATCTCCTCCTCAGTTATGAAAACAAGTGAATAGTTTAAAATTTTGAAATACAAAAAATACTGCAAAAGCAAAAAGTCAGGACTGCTGCATTGAGCTGACAAGCCTAGTACACACCCTCATATATGTCACTTGAAATTTGGCACCACAGATTTTAATAAACACAGACTAGGATACCACTTCTACTGGACACTAAGGAAAACTTGTTCATGTATATTTAGAAGAAGAATTAAAACATAAAGTAACTTTTCATCTGACAGAAAAATAAAAAATAATGTTTCAGAATGACTGATTTAATCTCAGGCTCCACGTAATGCTAAAGAACAACTTCATTTTTCAGCTCAGTTTTCTGTCTCTGAAACCTTAGAAGTTTGGGATATGTCTGAATATGTTTGAATACTTTTGACAGAAAGGTCCTGGTAAGCTAGAAGTGTCCTAAGATCACTTACGGGACGTATGTAACAAAACAGAGACTCTCATGTTTCTATACTAGATTGCAAAGCTTCCTGTAACACATCGAATTCTCTTTGTTTTATGCAAAATTCTAATGCTCCCGTCATTCCTGCTGTTCCCTTTTTGTATGTCTGGTGAATTCTTCAGAATTTTCATAAAATTTGTGAACTTTCTAAGAGCAGAGTCAAATTCAGCATCTAACCACAAGAAGTAACTTGAGATATTTTACGTACTTGTTACATAATACCATGCTTTATTCACATACCTTACTTCAGAAGCAAACCTCTTCCACCAAGTACAATTTAAAATTAATGGTAGACACAGAGATTGTATACAGATTACACATGAAGGTTCAACACCAGGTCAGCAGTGACCGAGCAAAATAAAAATGCCATGGCACTTGGTGGCCTGCATGAAGTAAGCTGGTGGTGTCAATCCAGTCCTCAATGGACTTTGTTCATTAGAAAGGAAAAACAAACCCCACCACACAGCACTAATTGGCACCCCTGTTGTCACCGTCAGCGGCTAGGCCAAGGTTACAACAGCCACAGGAAAAGGGTCTTTCAAGGTCACTCTTGAGGCACAATAGGGAAGCGGCATGGGAGAGAGCAAGATCCAGTGCCACGGGCAGTTCAGCTCCCCGGACCTCCATCAGGTCTGCCCCAAACAAGACCAGCCTGACACGGACTTTGCACACCCGTCACCCTTCCCATGCAAATATGTGAGTGTCAAAAATCCCTTCAGGAACAGATCCTAAACCTCTGCAAGGTACAGAAGAGGCATCAATCCGGCACCTTTCTCAGTTAAAGAATATAATATGTGCAAAGGCACCTGCCAGCAAAACACCTAGGAAAGCTCCAATTTAACTGATATGACAAAGTTTCATTGTACAAAAGGTTTCTGCTTCTTTTCCTTAATGCACAAGATGCTGACCATACCTGCAAGAGAAGAGGAACTATTATCTGTCACACAGGTAGAAACCATCATGCAGAACAAAGCAAATTAAACAACATAACTCAGTAGGCTTTCTTGGCTTTCTTGCATATGAATAGTTGCTAAATGCCACTACAGAAAGCATTAATAAGTGTGTGTAGCTATGGATTAGTCTGGTATGGAGACTCTTCTTCAATCTGCCTTTCTAATGACTCTAATGAACAACGTGGAAGGATCATGTTCCATGTCCACTCTTAACACCTCAACAGCTCAACACCTCTTCTGTTGAGTCTGCCAGTATGCCTGTTACAGAATCAGGTCACAAAATTAATAACCACAAAGACCAGAAGAATATGAAATGCACTGACAGGCAGTCAGTAATCAGAGAGTAGTGGAGATGGCGGAGTTAAAATGAATGCAGCACAAAAAAAAACTAAAAGGTGAACTGCAATAAAACCCAAACCCAATAAACGTACATCATAACAACGGGTTAGCTCTAAGAGAAAAATCTGATATACAAACAGAATTGGAACATGCCATTTTATTTTCACTTTTTAATCTTCATTACAAATGACAAAAATACATAGCTATTCAAGGAAAGTTTATATGCCTAGATGTGCATACATCTCCTACTGTAAATGTTTTTTGAATTCACATCATGGGAAAATAACATTACTTAATTTTTAAGGGGCTGTTCAACAATTCTACACAAAAATGTATCAAAATACCACCTACCCCCTCACAAAATATGAAACATTTCTATACACACATCGAAAATCCAAAGCCTTTTTAGTTAACTTCTTGAGAAGAACATAAAATATTTATTTTTTAGTGCTCCTTGAAATATCAACAGTTGGGCTCTAAGCGCACACACAAAAATAGCCTTATTCCTTAAGTGAAATATAATTCCTAAACAACTCATATTGTTCCTAACAGTAAACTAAGAGATCATCCTTTGTCTTGGTTTCACAGTGAAACATGTATCAAAAATGCTACTTTGGAGATTATGAAAAATCACAATATGTATTTAATAGCATTCATTTCCTGAAATTATTTTATCTTGCTGCTCACTTGTGCCCAAAAATATAATGCACAAATAGATAATGCAGGTTAAAACTGGTTCAAAATCAGATGCATTCCTAAATATTTCAGTAATGGCATAAAGACTCTGATACATATACCCTCCTCTTGCTCAACTCATCCTGAGAAAGGATGAAATAGATGTTAACAGATGACAGCTTGGCTCTCTGCCTGCTTTATTCTTAGGACTTACAGAAAATTTCAGGAAAGATGTGGGAAATCAAGACACTTCCAGTGTAGTTTTCTGAAAATTGAGATATTTTTCTTTTTGGTCATGGGGAGTTCTGCAATTGTTTGGTTCTGTAATAAGTTCTGTGGGGATGCTATAGAAAGAAAAGTTAGTCAAGGGAATATACCTAAAAATCACCCTGGTCTTGGAGAAATGAAGTGCATTGTAAGAGCATTCTCCATTTATCTTTTTCTTCTGAGCATGGAGAGAAGATCTAAAGATGTTTTATCTGTCTTACAGAAAAATATTGTGCTCCAATCAGATAGGACACTATCCCTTTATTGCTATGTATTTCCACCATCTCCGAAAGCTAAAATCTACGTAACAAATCAGGGTCATTTTTTTAAAAACAAAAACAACAAACATGCCCCCCCCCCAAAATCAAACCAGAAACAAACAAAAAACCAAACAAGACCCCCCCCCAAACAAACAAAAAAAACCAACCAAACCATAAACCCCAACAAACAAATGAAAGATACTGGCATATTCTTTTACCAGACAGGAGAAGAAGCAGGTGCTGGCAAGCAAGAAGCAATAGGGAAGCAGAGATTCAGCTCTCAAGCACCTCATCTATTTCCAAGGCTACAGGCATATAAATGTAATAGAGGCACCTCATGGAGATGTAACCCAGCCAAGATTTAACAAACTGCTTATTTCCTCCTTGCAGCACATCCCAAGCAAAGCAAACCAAAAGAAACAAGAGATTGAAAAGAACAAAATAACTTTCTGTAATACACAAGAGATGTATGGTTTAGGGAACTAATTTGTTTTCTAACAAGTGAATGAATTTCAGTGTCAAGTACTTTTCTGAGCACAGCTTTTCAACAAAAGTAACTGAAAAAAACTCAGAGAAAGGAAGAGGAACAGAAAAAATAATTGAAAAATAGGAAAAAAAACCCAACCAAACCTAATTTGATTTGATCCAGAGTTTAAAAAGATCAGGTTTGGATGTACTTTGCAAATGACATTTCAATTTCACAAATACCTAACTGGGCTGAAGTGCAGTGAATGCCAAGCTTGTACAGACAGCTTACATAACTGTATATGTGATGTCCCAGCTTGCAGCATTCTTGAGTAGCAGAGCTCTGGATATACGCAGTGAAATGAATGGAAGTGGATGTCCAACGTTAGCATTTAGCTGAATACCAAATAGCCTGAAGTCCCACTACAACAAATCTACATGCAACACCAAGTAATACAAAGCAGCACAATTAATACATTCATATCGTATATTTGTTCTTTTCCTTATTTTTCCTTTCTTTTTCTGTTACACATCTTTCTTCCTTTCCCATTTCCAATAGCAGGCCCACTGTAGTTAACTCCACTTGCAATGAGTGGAAATTGAGAAGTCCAGCACCTCATAGTACAGGACTATTCACGCCAAAATCCCTACCATCTTCTCACCCTTCTGTTTTATATTCTGTTCTTTTCCTTTACATTTCCACTTACTTCTTGCACATAGCTCTCTTTCAAAACAGCACCCTTTCTATTCAGTTCATTCTTTATACGAATCTTTTTTCTTCCCCATTTTCTCTTGCTCCTGTTTAAATTCCTTCTTGAAAGAATATATTTCTCTCCTTAGGTTTTATGATGCAGCTGGTACAATCTTTTTCTCCCCAATTCTGCTGAAGCCTGAAAATAGCTTGCTGTAAAAGGTCTTATTTAGTGTCCTGTTTTCACAGCACTTCCACTAACGTTTGTGGGAATTGCTGATTTAGAACACATCTTGGCAAATCATATTTTCACAAACGAATACTGGAATTTTGGTAAATGCAAATCACTGATAAACGAAGGAATTGACTTTTGCATAGGCACCTGAATTAGGACAGCACAAGCTCTTTCCCCTCTTATTCACTGAACTCAAAACTGATTAGCTCTCCCATTTTCTAAAAACCAGTGGGCTGTAAACAATCAATGTGAATATATCGTACCATGATTTTTACATAAAATGTGCTAGCAAAGTCTATAGGGAATTCTATCTGAAAATTAAATATACACTCAATTGATTTTAAATACAGATTTCACTCAATTAATGTAATTTACTGTAGACACATTTGCTTGAAATACTATCACATATAAACAGTTTCCCCCAAAAAATCTTTGTGTGATTATTGTTTCTTCTCTAAATGTTAGAGCAGATATTGCATGCAATATCTTTCTGTTCTTTTAATAATATATTAATTATGAATTAAATTATCCCCAAATTATGGAGATTAGTAGATATTTTTGAAGTCTCATCTTTAATACTGTAACAGCTGCTACAGAACTGGTAGTGCCTTTTTTCTCAACCAGGTCTGAATAAGGAATTTATTTTCATAAGCACATAGAATTGCTTTACAAACTGTAGCGGAACATGATGTTGACATTCTTCAAGCCATGGAATAATTTGTAGTTTAAATTACTCTCCATGGATGTTAATCAACCATATTTTGCCTCAATTGACATTGTTGTTTTAATCTTCCTCCTTACTGCAACTAATCATGTGAGAGATTAATATAAACTGAATTTTCCAAACTGGTTGTGGCTATGAGGAAACTAGTATTCTGAATAAAATACGTAGATTTTTGAATGAGAAAATTCTGTGAAAGTGTTGCTAACTTTTTACTCTCTTCAATGCAAGATTAATTTTAAGCGCTAATCTACCAATATTCTAATAGGTATATCTAAAAAAAGATTCCTGGTGCAGTACTGCATACATACTACCTATAGTATAGTATTTATTCTAGGTTTCCGTACACTAAACAAAACAGTTCAGCTGGTATTTCTTGTATCACCTTCCCATTTCCATATATATTTCTACATAGAGTGGTTTGTGTCATTAAAAGAAGTCTGGCTTGCTGGCAGACACTTCCAGTGACCAGTACTTGTACAGCTTGCATAATGCACTGAAAGAAAACAATGACAGGTTTAATATAACTTCCTAAACAAACTAAATTAATTTCTCCTTGGTCATCAGTGGAACTTTTTCCAAAAGACAAGCATATTTTCTTCATGAACATGAAATCAACGCATGGCACTGTACCTTATTAATACATGTCTTCTCTAATGCCATT
>VZRR01011337.1:427275-468502 GCA_013398015.1 Oreocharis arfaki | reverse complement strand
TAACATATATTATACACTAAAACTGTAAATGCACAGTTTATTCTAATAGCTTTTGCCTATTCATTATACCGCTTTCCCCTTACTCAGAACTTTCCTGTGTAAAATGAGGCTGGGCTTGAGATGCATGCTCTCTTTGTCAAGAAAGAAAACATTCTGATGACATGAAAGAAATGAGGCATTTCTGAAAGAACAGTACTTACAGTGGGACATGTGTGCAAATGAAGAGTAGTTCTCCAAACACCTACAGTTGTTGCAAGATTCTCAGATAAAATGAACAACTTCAAGACTGCTGCTGCTAATAGGACACAGTAAAAAAACAGCAAATGTCTCTCTCTTTGCTTTTAATGCCAGTGACAACAACAAGATCCTGGGTCCCCCAGGCCAATGGTAGGTTGCCACTGCATTGCAGGGAGATAGCTGATGTGTCAGAACACATTAACTTTCTTGGCAGGTGGGCAAGGGACAACTGTACAAAGAGGTATTAGGTGATTAAGGAGTATGAAAACATGATAGTCATTTCAATTAACAGACAGAATGTAGAAACATTTGGTAAATGTTCATGGAAGAACAGCAGGGACACAATTTTCAATACAGTAAAAATAGAAAATAAAGGACAGGTTAAAACCCCTGTATTCACAAATTAGGGATTATAAACAAAGATTAGAGTTACATAGGGAAACAGAAAAGTACAAAAATAATTGCCTTGTAAACCACAACAAATTGAAATTAATGTGATGTTTATTCTCCTGTTATCTTTCCAAATGTCTACTGATTGGTAAATGCTGCCATTTTAGCTACACAAAGTAAGCAATTTGGGATAGAGAATCATATCTTATGTGGGATAGAGAATCATATTGCTTTCTGTTATGCATAGTATTTCAGCATTTTTATTCAAATCACTTATTTACAAGAACAACGATAGAGAATAATGAGGAAGATAAGTACTAACAGACACGGGAACAGAAATTAAAAGCAAATGAAATTAAGAAATGTCCTTAAAAGCACTATATGATACCTTGGAGCCTAACTTGGTACTGCATTACATCATGTTTTGTATAACATGTTTTTTGTAACTCTGCCCAGGACACTGCACACATTACTGTGATGAGACCAGAGAGGGGGACTACTGAGGGGGTGGGAGGCAACATAATGCTTCTTGTAAATCTCCTGTGTTTTAGACGAACTTGCAAATGGTACACAAGTTCCTTATACTCTGTGCAATGACAGTAGTCTGACCAGACTGAAAATGCTTGAATCCACAGAAGTAGTGATTTTTTGAAGGCTGATAAGTGCTACGTTTTGGAAACGATTTTAAAACTTTTCCTTTCAGTTCTTGAAGAAGCCTATAAGCTGTTGAGATTTTCATTTATTTGCAAATAAAAAGTACAGTGCTTGCCATTTTTGGAGAATAAGTATTGTCTTAGATCATTGTATGATAAAGTATGATAATTCCTATACTTCTAAAGGCTCAATAGAATGCACAAGTACTATGCTTGTATGACTTTGTATATGTCAAAATAATTTTTAAAGGCTTTAGGAGGAGAAGTGTTATGTTAGAAAATTTTAGTAGTGTATTGTCAGCATAAATTAGGGGATTGTTATACATTACAGACATTTTTAGACTGCCGTATTCCATGTTTCTTTTTCATTGGGAAGATATTAAAACAAGAGAGTCCACTGTGAATAAATAAAAGAAAATAATATCAAGGACTTCCAAACCTCTTCGAAATTATAGAAAGGGTCAAAAGAATGGTAAAACAATATTCAAATGACAACTGTGGAAACATTATTCAAATGAAAATCATGTCGGGTTGTTCCTTGCGAGCTCTCGAAGTCATAGTAGGTTTATGTTTCTTCTTCTTTCATTCAAAGTAAACAAAACAACCAAACAAAAATATGCACCAAAATTCCAGAATTAAAAACCCATTTTCGTTGCTTCCTTGGTGTTATGAGCTATGCTATTGAAACAGACACCTTCTTTAAAGAAGCAGCCACTCTTCCAAATATAGAGAATCAAACACCAAACAAAGGAACAAATCAAATCACTCCTCTGTGCACATCCCCCTGGCCAGCCAGATTGCGTGTCCCATATTTGGAACAGCTTCTATGCCAAATCAAACCTCTCATTCTCAAATATACTGGTGCAGAGAAAGCACCATATTTCTGTTTCAGTCTTCAACTATTTTGTTTCAGAGCAAGATCAGAAGTCAACATTGATAAATACCGGTTTTGTCCATGAACATTACCCTTTTGCTCCACTAAATCTCTTCTCAATCTTTCATGTCTTTCTGCAGCATTTTACAGCTATTCATTCATGCCTTTGTCTTGCCTGTGAAACTGCATCTCTGTTAGTTGATGCCTGACTTAGGAACTTACCCCACACAAGGATCAGTTTTATTTCCCTTCAGCTTCCTACATAATTTATCTAAGCCACCAGAGGAGTACCTAAGTGCTGGCAGCAGATAACATGATGTTCAACTCTAGCTGTCCTACATCTTACTATCGCCTCCGGCCTGTCTGGGAAGGAATGAACTGGTCAAAACCAGTCAAAGCCCAGTACTAACTGGAAACAGCAGAGAAAATTATTTCTTATGGGCAGTTTTGCCACAGTGTTCTGAAAATGAACCTTGGTTTGTGTGTAGGGTATGGCTGTTCCCAGGTTCTTGCTGATGCTGAGCTTGGACCAAAAAGTATCAATTAAAATAGTTGTCAATAATGTCATTATATAATGTCATTATATCTAGGAAGTTCCTTCTAGTTCTGCCAAAAGAATGACTTCCTGTGGCTGAGTTACAGCCTAAAACGGGGCTGGATGTGAAGCCACTGATGATTAGGGAATCCCAACTTACCTGGCTGTGGTATTTCCTTAGTGACACAGCTACCACAAACAGAGGGACCTTCCACTGGTTTCATATTGAATTTTTAATCTGATTCAATGACTCTCCTTATATTTGTAGGTCAACCCAGATACCTACGAGGCTGCTTAAACCTGTGGAATGATGCATGTGTTCTTTTACACAGCAGGGCTTCATATGATAAGCATTAATAAGTGGAAGATGAAGGCTTTTATGGACTGATCTTGTACTTGAAATTCATTTCTCTAGCAGTGAAGACCGTAAAAAAATTTGTTTCCTGTGAAAACTACATTTTCTGAATTTTCGACTTTTCTGTGCCTGTAGCCTTATTATAGTAATACCACTTTTTCTCCCTCTTCCCCTTCCCCAGTTCTGTACACTTTAAAGTATATTGTTTTGGTTAAATATTTCCACCGTCTCATTCTATAGGAGCTGAAAAATACAGTTTTCTAAATAGACTGTAAATACTGTGAAATTGTGCCTCTCAGGAAGTGTAATTTTCTTTATACATGGTATAGAAATATAATTTTGTGTTAGCATGCTCTCTTTGCAGAGTCAGACTGTGATGTCACTGAGAAATATCTGCATATAGCAGTGGTTCTTTGACAGAATGAAAGGGAATGACAGAATGACAGGAAAGGGAAGGATGAAAGGAAGTAACAGAATTAAATGAAAACTGTATGTGATATGGTCAAGCCATGTAGGCACTGGCAAAGCTGAACACTCAGTTAAGTGACATGTAGTAAACCTGTACTGATACTTGGCAGAGAAAAACAGTGAGTTACCTATGTTGGAGAAAAGTGTAATTTTTGTTACCCTAGTGAGATTTGAGAGTTTATGCAGTTGTCATGCCAGATTTTCTTCTGACGGCACTTTAAATTAAGGTCCCAGAGAAACAAATATTAATTGGTGAAACTAAGACTTAATAATTAAAATGTAATGTCTTAGGAAGAAATGCTGTAAAAGACCTGAACTGATAATTGAAAGAAAGTGCAATGCCTAGAGGAAAGAATATTGTGTGTGGTTTAGAAATAAGACCTTTCTTTTCCTTGGTACTTGCAGCTTATGAAATTGTTTCTTGTGTAATTTTTCTATAATTCTTCTGCACTACCCATATATTATATTGCCTTCTAAGTGTGATCAAATGAAAATTAAAGAACAGAAAATGTAGGGGTTTGGTGTACTTGGTAAGGTTTATTTTACATATCAAACCTGAATTTAAGCAATGCCATGTACAGGTTATATTGTGTGCATAGCCCACATTAAAAAAAAAAGGAATGAATGAATACTGAAAACAAAAACTCTTATACCAAGGAATTTTGGATGTGCTGTTCTTCGTGTTAAAATATTTTTTTTAAAAAAGAAGAAAATCTGTTCCTAAAGATCAACTTTTGAATATAATATAGATCCTAAGGCCACATGATATCGCCTTAAACATTAACAAAAGCTATTTATCAAAATAAGAACACTAGTGAAAAAAAATTACTGGGTCAGCCACATTTGACTAGTTGATAGCAAAAATAAAGTGAAAGACATCAAAATTTTTCGCTTCAAAAATTAGGAACAAAAGAATGGAATCAGCATTCAGTAGATGTGATGAAAAAATCTGCAGAAAAACATTCTTACAAGGTATACAGAAAGAAAGGATCATTGCACTTACTTATAATGAAATCCATAGGGTTTCCACAGGGACTTGTTTGAATTAAGGCATAATTTTTAGACAAAGCAAGACTAACTTGAAATTTTCCAGCAGTGAATAATTTACTTTGTCATTTTCTAAAGGAGCAGTAGCAACAAATTTTGCTTATCTTGTTAGAAATCTAAGCTAGCGTCTCCAAACTAAACTCACGCCATGTGAACTTACCGGGGCTTTGTCTTTAAGACTTGCCCTTTTCACTGCTGCCTTACTTTCTTAGTGTGACTTGCTGAATATCTTGCTCTACAGAGCAGGTTATAGACCTGGAAATGGTCTAGAGCATGGAGGTTAGTCCTGAAGTCCTCACTCGGCGAAATACAGATTTTGTGCAAGTAGCTGTGTCCATGAGTCCGTGAGTCTTTGGAGCAGAGGTGGTGCAACAGCTCCAGCTCTGGCTCAGCTGGCACATCCTGCTTGCAGTAGCTCTTTTGATTCATAGACTACTCATAGCAAGCATAGCCCCAGCCAAGCCCACAAAGCCAAGTTCTTTTCTTGCTTACACCAGTACAATTCCGAAAGGATGCTGGCCTGTTTTATTCATTCATGGCTCGCACTGGTGTTAATGTCTTTGGATATAAAATTAACTTTTATTCAAGCAACTTCCCACTCACATAATATTACCGTCCCCACTGAAATTAAGGAAAGATTTGACTAAGAGAAGACTTCAGAACTTTGTAAATATTCAGTTAGAATATAATTCGCTATCAAATTGAAACTTGTTTGACACTGAAGTAGAAGCAACTGTACTGAATTTATTGGAACTGCATCTTGTTTCCAACTGCCTCATACTTTTATTTAAAGCACTGCATTCTTCAGAGAGGAATTTGGAATAATAAATGTTTCAGCCAGGCTGTGTAAAAAGTGTTAGTAGGTACTTCCTTTCACTGTAGCATGAGTTTGGGAGAATCAGCTTTTACTCTCATATATACTTGGTGCTAGGAAACAAGCGGAGATTTTTCTCCGGTTTTTGCTTTCTGTATATGAAAATAAGAAGTGATGGCAGTGTTTCTGTACTCGCAGTAAATAAATATTCCACCTTAACTGTATTCTGTTATGTGCCAATTAATTATTTAGGCATAATAAAAAAAATTAAAAATTCATCTTTATTAAAAAGTTACGGGGTTTGACATAATATCATAGGGTGAAGCCAAGGACAGATAACACTCTAGCAAACTGGCTGTTAACTTCATTAATGACTTATTGCCTCAAGATTATTGCTATTAGAAACTAAATTCAGTGATTTAGAACAGAAATTATATAATTTCATTTGCTCTGCCCACCTTTAAATTAACTATGACATGATTTGAGGCACATTTGGGAGAGCAGCTGTTTTTAATTTAGACTTTCAGTCTTAATCTTTAGCCTAACTACCTTGGACTATGTATTTTCAGTAAAAATCCTAACCTAGTAAATTGGCAGCATATAATTCAGCTGAAAATCTAAACATTTAAATTAGGCAGAGAGGGCATGAACATCTGAAATGACGTATACTCCAGCTTCATTATGGGTAGAATTGATGGCAATTAAAATTCATCTCCAACCTACCCAGGAGTATTTTCCCTGCATCTATTAGGAACTTTTCTCTCCATGCTTTTCTTTCACCACTATTGCAAAAGAGAAATGCAGTCAAATGGAAACTAGTGTAAACTTCATGCAAACAATTCATACAGGTTCAGTATTGCTCTGTTTTACTGAAGCAATGCAGAGGATTGTGCTATCAGCACAATGCTTAAGAAACAGCAGTAGATTTCGAATAAAGAGCTCTGCATTCCACTGGCAGCTGAGGAGATCAAACAGAAAATATGCCAGCAGTATAGACCAATGCATTATCACCCCCTCCCTCTTGCTGCATAACTGTGCTTCATAATGTGCCATAACATTGGCAAGCACAGCTCAGAGCTTTTTAAGAACACAAGGAAGCTCATGAATAATGGTTGAATCAGGAAAGTGATAATTAAATGAGACAACTGAGTGCCGGTGGAGTCCCCAGTGGAAAATACTGTTCAGTGAAGATCATCTTCATTTCCCTGGGTTTAGCACTACAATGCTAAAGATATTTTTCAAACCAACATCTTAATGAAAGTATTTTAGTTTCCAAAACCATGTGAGGTATTTTCTATGTAAGCTCTGTTTCAAAATGGAATGTATATGATGTGCTTTAAAAGGAAAAAAAAAATAAAAGCTTTCACTCTTGATTTGGTGAGATAAAATATTTTGCTCATTTACCAAACTAGTTGAAAATATTAAATTTATATTATAAAATGCGGCAACCAGCGATGGCTAAATTGTAAGCATATTGGCTTAAATGTTTGCTTCATGTTTCTACTTGGAACCTCTGTGTTAGAGGTATACTTAGTTTTGTTCCACCTCCAATTTCACCTGCTTTGTGGCCTTAGAGCAAACATGGTTAGCTGCTATTTGTCAGTGGCCAGTCTCAAGGAAGACCATTTTTATACAACAGGCATCTCTCCTGTCTCCCTGTCCTGTCACTGCACCATGCTCCTCCTGAGCTTGTGGTGAAAGGAGAGGCTGCCATGCTCCTTGAGCATTAATCAACATGCAGTGGGTCTTAGTGGCAGGAGCTGCAAGCCTTCAGGGTTTTGTACTCACCAAGTAAGAGCTCTCCCACAGTTAACCCCTCGAAACAGAAATGAGAAATGAGTCTTGTTATGGAACAAAAAATTGCTTTTTGTAAAAGCACTAAAAGTCAGAGTGATTCAATGGCTTGACATTCATGTGGACATGACAGCAAAATGAGACTGTGACTTCACACAACAGGTTTTGTGACTTACAATGTATGTAATATACATTCGTTCATCCCTTTTTATTTGAAATAAAGTCTTGTTCTTTTATCACCTGTCTTGTCAGTCATGTAAAAAAAAAAGGCAAAAACTGACTGAAAATGGTTCTCAAGGTTGCATTTCAAACAAATTCAGAGCTCTTTTTTTTTAATTGGCAGTTTTTATATATCTTCTTGAGAGGATATTTTTAGCATCTGAACTGCCCAGATTAAAAGATCTTGGAAAAATTATTTGGGCTATGTTTGTTTTTTTGTTAAAACACCATACAGACTATTAACATTTATCATATTTATGTGATTTTTTCAGTAAAAATGTCAGTGTCAGTCTTCGTTATGCAGGAATGCAATGGAAGTTCAAAGAATCCTTGTACTACAAAGGACAAAAGCTCAAAAACTTTATCGCACCTAAATCAAGGTGGCAGAAGCAGATTTCTCTCACTTTTAGAGAGAGAATGTAAAAGCCTGTGAAGATTATTTATTCACAGACCATTGTACTTCACAGAACCTTAATGCATTGTAATCAAGGTTCTGGGTTGGGTGTGTATAAAAGCATAAACTGCTCTTAACCCGCACCAAAAGAACTAATAATATGAACTTTCTTTGTTTTTCCAGTAAGGAAACTTAAGAGTTGCTCTCTCTCTCGCTTTGCTGGGTGCCTCAGATAACTTGGCCAATGCAGATTTAACACACAACTAGTGCTCACATGAATTTTTAGACTGTCTTAGTTGTTCCAGATCCACTTTGTGGCACACAAATACAGTATTTTTCTACCAGAGGAAATGAACGTGGCGCTGTCCTGGTTGCAGAGACAGGGCTGGAGGTTTGTAGCACTGTGTGGGTGTGACCATGGTGTTTATTCAATACCACCAATATCTTCACTGCTTTCAGCAGGACAGGCTGGGCACCAGAAACCAGACGTTCTTCCTCTTACCAGGCTTGCTGGAGCGAAGTGGACTGTTGCCTTAAAACCCTGGTGAACTTGGTTCCTTCTGCTGTCCACCATCTCCTCACTGTCCTGTCTTTCCTCCAGAGCAGGACTACAGACTTATGGTGCTGAGAGGGACAGTTCTGAGGCACGACTGAGCCAGCAGGGCTGGGAGGTGTGGGGTCAGCACCCTGGCAGGGCTGTTTCACACGATCCCTGCTTGGATGAACCAACTTCCAGGGTTTGTTTGTCCCTGCTTTCCTTTTTCTTGGGGCTGGGGGCTAGAGGGGGAGTGTTAAGCTGTGGGAGCTCTCCTCACCACATTACCTTTGTTTCCCGAATACCTGGTGTCGTGAGCACCATCTTCGGGAAGCATTTTTGGTTTTTTTGTTCCCAGTGGTGAATACTCTTTTGAGGGTAAATCACCTTCTCTTTTTTATACTTCTGTTCTTGATACTGCTGCTGTTTCTGTAGTTTTAGTAAATTGTTATTTCAACTCATAATTTTTCATTTATTGTCCCTTCCTTACCGAAAGGGACTGAGGAAGGGGAGTGGCTTATTTGGAATTTAATTGCCCTGCTGGGATTAAAATCAGCACAGATTGTATAACTTCATAGTCTAGGACACCCTTCTGAAAGCTGGAAAACTCTGAATCACCTCTTTCCTCGGGAAAACAGAATGATGTAGACTAATGATTTAAATGGTTATTTTCCAGCCATACTGGTGCCCTGATGCAGTTCATTGTGCTGGCACACAAGCAAGGTGGTGGAACAGAAACTGAAGGTTCTTGCTTAGGCTTGCACAACTACTAAAATGTAGTTCTACACCAGCTTGATTTCCCTCCCACGTACTAGAAACTAAATAGTTGGATTAAAAACTTCTTAGTTTTTTGTTTCATTTTAAGGATTTTTCAGATATTTTTGGGGGCAGGAAGTGAAAATCACTGGGAAACAATAAATCTAAACTGATCACTTCCGTAACATTTGGCTGTTAAACCAAAGAAGAAAGAGAAAATAAGGTCTAGTATGAGAGGACATCCTAAATCATGTGTCATTTTTTTTCAGATAGTACCTATGATACTGGCATTATGGAAAAATAGATGGAGATGAAGTTATGCAGTGTGATGTTGCCAACTACACATTAGAGATGGGTCAGATTATTTATATGTGACTTCAGAAGGATAGTGTAGAAAGCTCCTTATAGCTCCCCATATGCTAATCTGTATATAAAAATGTTGGGAAAATGTCTTGAAATGCAATATGAAAGAGAAATGTAAAATTTTGGTCTTGTTAATAACGTTAGAGGTGTCAATTAAAAAAAACATCCCTTGCATTCTGAAACAATAAAGTACCTTCGTTGGCAAGGGGTACCAGAATTGATTTCAAGCTTCGTGTTTGTCTTTGTAGTCTTTAAATGGATTTTTTTTTTGGTGAATAGGCTATTGTTAGTGTCTCAAAAAGATTCAATTATTGCCCACATTTTGTACCAGATTTAGCTCAAGAATATCTGCTTTAGCCTGGGATGTCAGTGAGAAGGAGAAAAAAGCACCTTAAATAATCTTTGAAAGTTCATTTTTCATTGTGAATGCATCTTTAAAGCTGTATGGTAGTGCATTGTTTTAATTTAGATCACAATTAAAAGTTTTACAATATCCTTCCTAATGCTGAGAGAGATGAAGAAATCTGGAAGGTGTCCTAATCTCATAATCTAGTGAATTAGGAAGGATCTGAAAACCACAAAGCTTTGAATTACTACCTTTTCTTTCTACCTTTCTGCCTTTCAGGTTAGCTTAAGCATCTCTCTTAAATGGCTTCAGTATTCACAGCTCTAGGAAAGACATGACAATTTTTAAGTAATTCATAAATTCATCAGAAGAAAAGATAAATTTCACTTGAGAAAGAAATGTATAGTTGAAAACCATCAAATTACTTTTTCTTCAGTTTTGGCCTGCATTGAGACTGTGAACAACAAGGTGCTTTAATTCTGAAAAAAAATAGTGGATAAGGCCCCAAATTTATTGTTTTGTCTCTGATTAGCCAAATGTTTGGGGAGTTTTGTATTCTTCAGTTGTCCTGGAATAAATTTTGTACAGGAGCCAGTCTTTTCTTTCAAGTACAGAGAAACACCAGAGTTAGGAAAAGCCAGAATTTTATGGATTGAGCCTTTACTCCCAAGGGTTAACATTTGGCATCTTCATAAAAATTCGTCTTAGTTGGTGAAGTTATGAATCTTTCTGAAACCAAAGTTACCACCTGGCTAAGTAAATATTCACAAGAGTTTAGTAAGTAAAATCTCCAAAACCTGACTCCCTCAGGACGTGGCTTGATCAGTCTTTGCTACACTTCACATCTGCTACCTCCAGAAAAGGTATTTTATTGATCCCCTTTTTTAATTAAAGAGACCTATGATAATCCACACCAATTCTAAGATGTAGAGTCACGTTACAAACCGTGTGGAGGTCTTCCTTGTCACAGAGCAGGCTGCTGACTTTCTTATTTAAAACTTTAATTCCCAATGAAAACAAAAGTCTTTGAATTAAATTAATTTTAAAATTATAGCACTTACTTGTACAAATAAATAATTCTAGAGACCCTGTTTCATACATTTCACTCTCTAAAAATCAATACAATAATGACCCTTTCACCTTCTGGAGCAGATGTGGTGCATGGTGAGCTTCTGGGTTCCTGTATGCATGGGGCACGTCCTGCTCCCTCACTGCAGCAACATGGCACTGTGGAATTGTCAGCATGCCTATCTAGGGAGCACTGCTGGGAAGAAAAAGCTGTGCTAAAGGCACAACAAAAGAAAGTAAGACCTGTTAATACAATCTAACATTTAATGAAAACCACTAAACTCAGGATTTTCCCTAATCAAAATATCCTTTGACTTCTGTTTTGAGAGGTAAATGTAGAAGAAACAGTTAAGAAAATAGAACAGTAGAGAATGGAATAGGACAGGTGTCAAACAACTAAGAAACCTACAAAGACCAGATGAGGGATGATAAACAAAAAAATAAGACCTATAGTCCAGAAATATGAACCAGAATCTTGAATTAAGTACCTATCTTCCTCATAGCAGATGTGGGAGTCTTTATGTGCTTATAAATACTGACCCAAGTGGCACATGCAAGATTAGCCATGGAGGCCTGTGAGCCAGAGAAAAACTGTCTCATTGTTCTTGAATGCCAGTGCCATAATTCTATTTCTTGATTGTGTTGAAAATCTGTTTGGGCAAGATTCCTGGGTATTTTAGGCACAATTCAGTTTCCCAATCTGTGTGATAACTTTTATTCGTTATTTGTGTTATATAAGTCACAACTGGAGTATAAAAGCACTTAAAGCAGTTGTTTTTTCATATGTACCTCAGCTTTAAAGAAGACAGGCTAAGAAGAAGTACTAGATACGGTCTTATGTGATGATTCTCCTGATAACATGTAGTCTCCTTAGATGATGAAAATCTGATGTAAACAGTCTAATAGTCCTATTATTAGGAATTCTAGAAGTCCTTTCTTTTTGGGATGTTCCGTGGACCACTTTCAGCACCACAGTATCCAAGTGCAACATATGTGGCTTTTCTCCAACTTAGAAAATAACAATTATGGTCTTTACTTAGTGACTCAGCACAAAACATTTTTGCCCAACTGGTGGATTTTTCACAACTGTTAATCCATTTTATGAAACATGGATCCTTTGAAACTATTCTACAGTCTTGAGTAAGCCATATAATTTAATGCTTAAGTAATTATATTGTGTAATATTAGAGAGTTGATTCCATAATGCCTTAATTAAAGAATCATGTTATCAGCATGTACTTTCAGGGGCTAAACACTTTAATTGTTTTTCCCAATTAGATAAAAAGCTGTCAATTGTTTGTGAAATTAAAGTAGAAAATATTTTCAAGTAGTGCTTCGTTTTTCTCCTCTCCTCTAAAAACATCTGTTGTATAACAGAGAACATGGTTTTAGTAAGCCTGAAGGTCCTTTTCTCTTTTTGGTGCATGTCTGTCTCTCCCATTAACTTTGCATAACAAATGAAAAGTTGCAAGCCCTTCTCTGAGACCTGGAGATTGTATTTTATCAACTTGTTTCTTGTGATAAGTTGATCTGGCTTGTAAGGTCAAAAGTATTTTCTTTTCTTTTCTCCTTTATGACCTACTTGCCCTGCAGACCTCTTCCTCAGTTGGGCCTCATACTCTGCTTTGCCCATTCATCTACCAACTTTAATCATCATCACTTTCAAGTACTATCTGTCAAGTCAGATTGATGCTATCAGTAGATTTTAAGATTATTGTGGTTGGGAAGACGCACTCATTCCAAGTGCCAACTAAGCTCAAAGAAAGACACTTACTCTAAAATGTGTGCAATTAAATGAAAATTGTGTACATTCAAAAATGGTAGTCTTTGAAGCTTCTCATTTGTTACTGTATCACATAAAGTAATTAGATCTGAAGTAATTCACACAATCCAAAAATTACCTTTTTAAGCTCTTCCTCAGTTACACTGAAGTTACATAAGCGTGTGCTATGACTTTTGTAACACCAGAGTCAAACAGTGTCAAAATCATATTTTGTAGACTGAGTTCTACCCTCTAAAAGGACCAATTTTTTTAAAAAAAGGAATATAAGCCCTAAATGCTATCTTTTTATTTATTTATTTATTTATTTTTATTCCCTTCCCTTCCCTTCCCTTCCCTTCCCTTCCCTTCCCTTCTTTGAAGTATTTATTGATCATTATCAGGTAATTTTCTTTTCAAGGGGAGATGCAAAAGGATGAAGTTTCAATCATAAAGAGGGCAACTATGAGGGGTCTTGTAGGATTTCAGTCCTTTGGCAGACCTTGCTCAATACAGAAAAATTAGGATATATGGCCAGATCATGGGTAGTCACATTGTCATTGCTACTCCACCAAGAGCTGTTTAAAAATCTGCTTTAAGCTCCTTCTATAAAATCGTAATGCTCAAAATGTTGTCTTCTTCTTTTGCTGTTGTTTTTTCACCATTATGGGTCTTATGTTCATGGCTCACTGAAGAAATACATGACACCAGCATTAAAACATCTGATTATTTTGCCTTTTCAGATGATCTTTTAGTCAAAGATGAATGTTCTCCTAACACTTGGCCAGAAAGTCACAGGCGGTGGAAGCAGATTAAGGCATTCCTCCTGTTGACCCTCTACTTTGCAAGCAGCATGTGTACATAAAAACAAGTCCTGTCGCAAACCTTCATTCCCTTGTAGCCAACCACAGATTTACTGAAGGTCAAAGGTGAGCAAAGGAGTGGAGAAGAGAGCTGAATGAAGCATATGTGTCTCAAAATGCCATAATTCATACATGATTTCGTCTATTATTTTATTCTGATTCATACAATCGTAGACTATTAAAGGTTGGAAGGACCTTAAAGGCCATCTAGTGCCAAGCTCCCCTGCTATGGGCAGAGACACCTCCCACTAGCCCAGGCTTGCCCAAGGCCTTACCCAACTTGGCCTTGAAAACTGCCAGGGTTGGTCCATCCCCGGTCTGCCTGGGCAACCTGTTCCAGTGTCTCATGACCCGCAAAATAAAGAATTTCTTTCTATTATTATTACAATCCACCCCTGAATAATCCACCCCCGAATACAGGTTACCTGAGGTTCTGGTTGATCGACCACTTGGCCCAGATTCATGTGAAGTGGCAATGAATCATCAGCATTTATATGCACATATATGTGTATATATCTATACAAGTATGTGTATATATCACAGAATATTCTGAGTTGGAAGGGACCCACAAGGATCATCGAGTCCAGATCTTGGCCCTGCACAGGACACCCCAAGAGTCACACCATGCACCTGAGAGTATTGTGCAAACATTTCTTGAACAGGCTTTGAGCCGTGACTACTTCCCGTGGGAGCTGTTCCGGTGTCCAACCACAGTCTGGGTGCCTCCATTGTAATGGATGGGGGAAGATACCACCACCAATGGATCCAGCAACATGACTTGATTGTTGCGATTTAGGTGTCTGTTGATTGAAGTGATGGTTGCAGTTTTGATCCGTGGGGGTGGGGGAAGCCTGTGAAACATAGGCTTCAAAGGGTTAATATAGTTTCCAGTTCCGGTGAGAACACTCAAGTACCTCCCCTGAGGAGGGAATTTTACACTGTCTGTGCCAACACTGGGTCATGCACAGTCCTATGGTGGAAGGCCCCAGAAGTCAGTTGTGGGTGGTCTTAGATGGTTTATGGTCCCTTCTAAGACATGACTGGTGTTTCTCACATCAGTATAGTTAAGCCACTTATGCCTTGTCAGAGGGCATGAATACCTTCAGGCCTACTTGTGAATGTCCCAATACCTCCCTGAAGGGAGGACAACTCCATAAGGGACAACATTGGCTACTGCCTGTAGCAGTGTCCCCTGTCCCTGTCCTACCTTTAATCTTGACCCACAATCTCTCGGTTGGCTCCACATCCTTCCCCAGGCAGAGTTCCCTACACTCCAGCTGGTTGTTGACATAGAGCCTATGCTCACTCTTTGTCTGTCTTTCCTAAAAAGCCTAAAACCTTCTATTCCAATGCTCCAGTCATGGGAGCCATCCCGCCGTGTTTTTGTGATGCCGATGATACCACACTGATGCATGTCTCTAGTTTGTCTTGCTTGTTCCCCACATTATGTGCTTTTGTGTATAGGCATCTGAAACAGTTAAAGGCCCCTGATAAAACCAACTCACAGGCTGGAGTGTCTGGAATGCCTTTGCGCTCTTCCAGGCATTCATTACAGGTATTTGCAGCCAACTGGCAGGATTGGGATGGGTAGGTGACCCCCATCCCTTAAAAAATGTGGTTTGAAGCCCCACGCAAGGATTGTTAGAGTGGCAAATCTCTGAGCAAAGATACTTTTCCCCTTCTTTGTCAGATGGACTCCAGGCTTGCCAAAGCAAGTCCCATGGTCTGAGTCACCTGACTATGGTACCATTGTTCTAACCATTTATTGACCAAACTCATCTGGCCATTTCAAGCACCTCTCCTTTGACCTGGAGAACTGATGAAAAAAACAATTGACCTCCAGAGCCCTTTACCACCTATGCCAGGGCTCTCTAGTCCGTCTTAACGCTTCCCAGCCTGCTGCTGGCTATGTCACCTGTGCCCACATGGAACACTGACAGTGGGTAATACTCATTGGGATTAGCTAGGCTTGGCAGCACCTCAGTGACATCTCTGATCTAGGCTCAAAAATGCATCAGGCTGACAGATGAGCGCCTCTGTACCTCTTAAATAGAGTCACCTACTACTATCACCCACCACCTTTTCTTGGGTTAACTAGTTGTTAATTTCTTGATTTGTGGAGAAAACTGGGCTGTTCCAGTTATCCCTGGCTGTTCTTACAGTGTGCTGTGTGTTGTCGTATTAGCCTGGAGAACTACAAAGTGGTTCTGGGCAGTGATGTTCAGCTGGGTCAGAATACCTGGTTTTGGAGAAAGCCCCTTTCTTTTATTAGTTCCTTGCCTCTTCCGTTTGTTTTTGTTTGTTTGAGTTTTTTTCCTCACTACATCCTAACCCCCAGTGTTAATGCCCTCCCTCTCTTCTATGAGTGATAATGGATGAATTTTTGGCCTCTCCTCAGTGGGCTGTGTTTCCCCCCACCATCAGGGCTTGGAACAACCGTCCAACTCCCTCCGAGCTTCCCTGATATCCCTCAGTCTTTCAACTGCCTTCAGCAGCTTGACCACCTGTTGCTGGAAGTCCTCCACCAGGGCATACCTTTTAGAATTCAGTGACCTATCCCCCTCACACTCCCTGATAATTCCCGACCTCTCCACTTCCTCTTTCAGCACTGCCAGTAGGTAGCTCATCCACCTGTTCACACCACGGAGAGGTGTTATCTCTGCTGCCCTCCAGCATCAGTGACAAGATCAGGCACTCATTGCAGCTGGAGACCGGGACAACTGCATGTTGATGTGTGAGGTCTGTCTGGATCACCACACTCCAACAGTGGCTTTTAACTGAGTGAAACCACTGTTAATCCTCTTCTAGTTGGTTAGGTGATGATTCATTCCTAAATTCTCCTCAGGTTCGGGTGGGGGGCTGTGCCCCACCCTTGTGAACTGCTATGCAAACTGCCCTGTCACACCCTGGCTGAGAGGTTGCACCCTGTTCACCCACTCCCTGGAGACATTTAAATCTCCCACAGATGCTCCTGGCAGCTCCCTCTCCGTGTCTGATTGGGTCCCAAGAGCTCCCAGATCTGCATGGGGCTCTGAGCTGCTGATGGTTGTCTCTGAGCCAGGAACCTCCCTGCAGTGTGATCCCACAGACACCTCCGGGCTTACCTCAGTTTCTGCTGCTGCTGCTGCTGCCCTCACCGACTGATGGTAAGTTCAGGGTAAGTTCTCTGCAGATATTAACCTGGAAAGAATGAAATATCAAAAGCACTATATTTTTGGTAATCCCACATTTTTTTTTTCTGTAGCCTTGAATAGCAGGCATGGGAGTAATTTTTTCTTAAAACCTTTGTTGTTTGAGGTTACTGCTTGCCATCACATTCAACTTTCAAGGAGATGCTGCATATCCCATTTAGGTAACTATTTGCTTTGTTCAGCAAGTTGCTTATTAGTACAAAAAACCACCAACTTAATAAATATGAAAGGCTTATCTGTGGATGTGAAACATTCCACAGCTCTGCAGGGAAAGAACATGCTACTTCCTTGTGGGCTAGGAAGCTGCTCTGGCTTGCTGCTAAGCAGTGCTCACTTTCTCAGCAGATTAGATGGTCCATGTA
Organism: Oreocharis arfaki; assembly: GCA_013398015.1. Lineage (NCBI taxonomy): Eukaryota > Metazoa > Chordata > Aves > Passeriformes > Paramythiidae > Oreocharis > Oreocharis arfaki. Next base: position 451,479 of record VZRR01011337.1, on the reverse strand, counting down.
CCCAAAACTAAATGAAATATCAAAGAAAGTTGATAGTCCCTGGTATCATGACATGACATGTTCTCGAGTTCTAAAAAATTCTCATAGAGAAAAAAGAGCAAAAGTCCTCCAAAGCTAATTATGTAAAAGGTGGAGATTAGCATATTTTCTAATTATGTTCCACTCTTTCCATTCCATTTGTTTTTCCTGTGTTTTGTTTTCATGAATAATTTAATTTTACCATGATCAGTGAAAGGCAGCATCAAAGAATTTCCTTGTTTGAGACCTGAGTTTGTGTGAAAGAAACTGATTGCTTTCTGATGGTCCAGGCTAGAGAGGAAAATTCTGGATCAGTCGGGGGTATTGGGTTGGGAATGGTACCTGAATCTGGAATACTGGAGTGCAATAGACAGCTCTCACAATTTCACTGTTTACACAATCTTCTTTAACAAGGGCTTGTAGAGGTAAGGTGCAAAAAACTCAATTTAATCCTTTCCTACTTTTATGTCTGTTTTTTAAAAAAAGTCAGAAGGGTTTTTTCCCCCTTATTAATTTAAGAAATTATACAGCATTTGGGTTGTAGAAAGCAAAGTAATATTTATTTAGTAGAAGAGCTGTTTCTACTTGATTTTTTGTTGGAAAGACAACTTTCCAGAATTATTCATCTCGAGTCAACTTATATTTCCTATTTGAATGCTATACTTTGAATGAAATCATCTAGCCAGTATTCCAATAAAATCTCAAACACAAAGGTTTTATTCATTTCTTATCATGTGTATTACAAGGCCTGTTGCTATTCTTTTTCCTCTAATTTTTTGCTTCATAACATTTTATCAAGCCCAATTCCATGACCCATTGCTTTTAATAACTACATTAACATTACATGTTTTTCCAACCATTCCTTTTCTGTCCTTTCTCCATACTCCTTTTGACCAATTTTCTTATACTGAAAGGACTCCTGCAAGAATTTAGAGTTAAATCTTTTTCCCCACTCCCTTGGGCTGTGAGACTGAATTAAATAAGCCCTACTAAAAGTAATAAACCACTCCTAGCTGTTCTATAGTGATATTAGTTGTCAGAATGTCAAAGGGAATGTGAAGACTGAATTCACTGTCACTGCTATTGAAGGAAAAAATCCAAAAGACCAGAAAACCACCAACATCAGAAGTCCTGTGTCTCAGATCTGAGAGGAGCTGATACAGAAATAGCAGTCTTCCTAAGAGAAATATATATTTGGACTAGCCTAATGGAAATTATTTCTGTCAGGGTCAGTGTCTGAGTACATGTTCACAAAGTGAGCGTGGCATTCCTGAAGCAAACATATTGGACATTGCAAGAAAGATGATAACCTCCCCCCAGACAAAACTCCAAAACAAAGAGAGGGAATCGCCCCTTCCAAGCTCTCTGGGATACTGCAAGTGAGCACTGTAACATTGCAGAATTTATGAGTGTGACTAATATAAGGTGACAGCTCAGTTCAGATCGCTCTGCCCGTCTTTAGTGAGACCATTTTAATGAAATGTTTGTTTACTCTTCAAAAGCTGAACTCAGCTTTCAGGGAATGCCTATTTTGTATTTGTTGGAGTCTGGTTTGGAAGAGCTAGATATTTAAGTGACTAACAAACCATAGCATTGGTGAGTTGGCCTCTTATGGGAACAACAACAGCTCAGAAAATAACTGCCACCTCTTCACTACAGGCAGCAGATTCTTGCCTTCAGGATAGCTATGGCTATAGGAATTCCCAGGGGAATGAGCACAGGAAAGGATCAAAAAAGATACTTTAACAGAGATTATTTGTGAACAGTGGTGGATGGGCTATTTTCAGCAATTATTATAACAAATTGACACAATGTTGCCACCATTTCCTAAATAATGTAACTATTGCAACGCATTCATAACAAGTAATGGTAGCGTACAGTTAAAAAAGATAAAAGTGAGAGTTTTAAGTGAATAAGAATAATAATGCTGTTAGGTAGCAGCATACATTAGCAAATAAATTTTTTATTGTCTTTAACCACAAAAAGAAAGAAAGGGTTCCAAATAGGATAAGCACATTTCAATACTGGGATACTAGAATCTAGGTGGATTTTCTTTTTTTTCCCTCTTGGATTTTGTTCCAAGACAAACTAGGGGCAAAATATAAGTGAAGTGAAGGTGTGCTGTGCTCTGCTTATAAATCCACAGGATCATAAATTAAGGGTCCCGACTAAGACTAAGAGTTAAAAGAAGGGAAAGAAAAAAATCACAGTCTTTAAAAGCACATCTTTTCCCCTAAAGCCTGAAAAGATGTTAGTCAGCATGGCATCTGAATTTTTTGTGTGCTTTTGCATGGGAGAAGAGAAAGACACACAAAGATTAACTATAGAAAATAGCACCGCATGGGGTACAACTGAATGCCCCATGGCTTTCCACTACATTCACAGCATCACAAACCTTTGCAGGCAAGACCATCATTCTCTGATGCAGCCACAACAACTTTCCAATGACTCAGTCTGAGATCTGCGACCCTGCACCAAGCTTTCCTCTTCACTCAACTGTACCATCATGCGTGTGTTCCCTCAGGGATACAGAAAACCAGTCAGCATGAGCTTGTCCCATGAGCTCCAGCTGCCTACAGTAATGTGGAGGTGGTTGGCTTGGTCTCACCTTCCTGTTATCACACACAGGTTTGTCATTTCTCCGTTGCAACACACTATTCCAGCACAGACTAGGCGTCTGAATTACTCCCCCTTAAAATGCTACGACTCAATGAACGTAATTACTAAAGAGTATAATATTTTGCTGAATTTTCAGCATCCCAAAAGTCGTTACTAATGAGGACAGATCAAATTCTGCTACTTTCATTAGGAAATAGAAAAATATGTCAATATGAACTAGAATCCAGACCTAGTAAAAAAAGGGTGTAAAGACACTCTGATGTTCATTTAATCATTGATGAGTACTCATATAACATTTATGGCAGTCAGTATCAGTCAAGGTAAATGTAGACAAATATGTCTCATTTTATTGGATTGCTAGGATATAGCAATCTTGTAAGAGTATACATAGAGTTTAAGACATTGTTACAGACTTTGTATTAAGTATTCTGCATGAGACTTACACATTTGATTGTTGTCTCATGAATTTTATCACTATCATTATATATTACTATGACCTACAAAATTGATGAAGCATATTTTGTAAATATTTCCTAGTTAAACAGTCTGCTAACTGGCAACATGAGTTTTTTAACTTCTTGTGAGGTGGGGTCCAGTACTGGCATTTATTTCAGCAGTGGTAAAACATAATCTTTAATGCCCCGGCCTATGCTTTTTCTCATTTTCCCCTCCTCTCTGAAGATCACTTTTTTTTCTTTTACACAGTCCTTTTTAATGGATTTTCTTTGCAAGGCTTCTTATGTTGAAATACAACAAATATACAAGTATTGATTGATAGATTACACACAGAAGATACTCTATGAAGAATATGTCTACATGCTTTTCTGCATATACATCACAGAACCATATGGACAGATAATCACACTTTAGATTTTATACAGTGAGATGAAAGAGGGATTTTTTTTCTTATTTCAGGTTTCTTTTTCCTCTCTGTATTTCTGAAAAAAAAAAAATTGTGGAAAGTGTAATATTCATTATTAGGATATTTTTCCCTTATCCCTTGGATGCTGTTCTAAAGCAGTTTTCCTAGCAGCAGCTACCTCATCACCATATTCTAGCTCAAAAAAAAATGCACCTATACCTGGATGGCACCATTATTCCTATTTTGCTATGAAAGATAATGAGACTCTTATGTACAAAACCGGACTTCCACTCAGATAGTGAAATTTCTTGTCAGGCAAAGATAATACTAGTATTCGTATTGAAGTAAATATGTCTTAAATTTCTCTTACACTGATTTCCAACTCTGAGTGTTTTTTAATACATTTCCATGAATACTTAAAATATCACAATGATTTTGAGCCCAGAAGATCTTAACAGACAGAGAACTGGAAGAAAATTCTGTTTGATTTTCACCTTTGTTTGGCAATTTCACTGGTGCTTTCTCATAACAGAAGAGCGTACTGCATTTTGCAATTACAGCATGCAGCATTAGATGTGTTCCCAGGCAAACATGCAGCCCCGCAGTGTATGCTTAACATTATGTTAAGTATTTTATATTAAAAAGAGACAATTGATAGCCAAAGGCTGCTGAATTTCAGCATTACTATGCGGGTTATTCAATTCCATCCTTTAATTGAACAATAGCCCCTCACTGTTCTGATAGCCACTAGGCCTATATTTTTACTTTTTCAGGTAACCATCTAAAACCAAAATATTCTGGAGTATCAATTCAATGGAGAAGATGACATGCTAATGAAAAGAACACTAATAATTCAGTCAGCAGACATCTATCAGTCATGGTAGATGTAATCTTTTTTTGATCTTCAGACATGTTTTAATTACAGCAGCTTTTTGACTTGAACTTAAATCTGATCCCTGTCTAAGCTTTTCTTATTCAATTCAAACCAATTTGTTATAATTTAAAAATCCCGTGTGCCAGAGAAAAATTTATGGGCTTGTTGTTCACATTTCATTCCACAACCTTAAAAGGTAGCATCCTGGACTTAGGTAGTCTTTCTATATAGGCTGAGATTTCTAAAAGAACCTGGATAAACACAATGTTATTTGCTTATGAAGGCATTTAGAGCCTTCATCTTCTTTCATCCAGTTAAAATGACCATGATAAATGTGCCACTTTTATCACTCCCCATAACACCCCTCATAACACCAATCACCAAGAGGTGCTAAAAAGCAAAATTAGCTTAATCAGAACCTTTGTTCTTCTTATCCAGTACTAATTTCCTGTCCAATGGAGGATTTTGAAACATCTCTAAAAGTCACAGTTTTTCCCAAGGAAGCGAGGAAGTAAATTTAAAAATTATTATTACTTCTGAGGAACTATTTCCTATCACATAACCGAAATAATTGCTCACACTATCCCTCAGCATATCTAGAAGGGAAAAAGGTGAAATGGGGAGTGACTAGGGCTGCATCAGGCCTTGTGTACCAGAGCTGAGTTTAACTGTGCACCTTTAAACTCTCCTACCCTACCCTTGTTTTGTTCATCCAGCTGTGGCATCCATGTGGATTTTGAAATCCATGTGGGTTTTGAAAAATTGTGGTCTTAAAGATAAAGGAATTGATTCAGAACAGGTGTAAGTCAGAGGTTCTCTAGACAATGAAGACCATAAATTCCCGAAACAGACCATTGTGCCAGCCTGAGATGTCAACATTGCAAACTTTTGGAATAATTTCTTACTGTCAGAAGGTGATTAAACTGTGCAAACTTAATGATGAACAGTGCCATTGAAATTTATCCTGAAAAATTCCAAGCTGGGAGGGATAGTATTTAACAGACTAGGTGTGATAGGAAATATTTTTCTGTTGCATACATACCTTTGGGTTAATTTCACATACTTTACAGAAAAATATTCTGGGTTTAGATCAGCATAACTGACAACTGAACATACTCTTAAATCCCTGTGATGTTTAAGGTTGTGCTAAATACATGCTCCAGTCAGATGATTAATGATTTCAAACCTTTGAATACTGTTTTGCGGACCGTGATGACGCAAATGTCAAGGTGTGCACGAATGTTGTAAAGGGACCAGCTTCCTGATGTGAGTGAAAGTGGAAGATGCACCGTTATCTCCAAGGCCCTAGAGCCTCTCTGCTGTCTTTAGCTGTTAGACAGCGAGATCTGGGAACTCACAATGCTTTCAAAACTCGACTTCTCTAAAGAAGACTTCTGTAACTTATCATCTGTAAAGAATTGTACCTTTAAACACTAAACTCCAGCACAGAAGAAAAGTATTCTGAATACACAGGTATCAGAAGGAGTTTAATAGAATTCGAGCCATATCACCAATATGACCATTTTTGAGAATATTATTTCCCAAAATTTGAATGCAGATTCCTCCAGTTATTCTCTTCAAATGGAAATTTTCCTTAATATATTCTTTTTATCAGTTATAATAAACATCTGGATAGGCTTGCGAAGCTGATTCTCTTGCTTACATGAGTAAGGAGGCTCTTAAAATCACTGGTACAAATACCCTAGTGGCTTAGATAACTCTGTGAGATTCAGTTGAGATGCACCACCATAAACAAAATTAGTAGGTAAGGAATGAGACAAAATGGACTTCTGTTATTCTGAAATCCATGTGATTCTTTCTTGCAAAGGCTACATTCCAAAACCAGGCTCCAACTTTGCACAGGATTGATAGAGTTATGTCTGGTTTTGTCTGGTTCTCATTGGAGCTTTCCATATTCCACACACACAGTGACAGATTTATTGCCTGTCATGGAGTAGAATGAAATACAGCAAGAAGGAAATGTAGTCCATTTTGACTTCAGAAGCAAAAGCTTAATTAAATCAAAGTACTGGCACATTCAGTTCTCACACAGACCTGAATAAATTGTCGAATAACTCCAGTCACTTTGATTATGATTCCTTAAATATACATCCAAAAGAAAACAGCTTCCATTGGCACATTTTTCGTATTATACAGCACTCTTATCACACCAGATACTATCTGAGGAACTATCTGATACGCTTGTATATGCTGATATGCAAGTAGTCTGCTTTTGAGCAATTGTATTACACAAGAATTCTGCTGTATGTGTTTTCAGCTCAATAAACTACATATAAATTGAAAAAGCACCATGCTCATAACATGTCAAAAAAAATAAAATGAGAAGAAAAGGTGAAATGAAAAAATGAAGAGAAGAGAAGAGAAGAGAAGAGAAGAGAAGAGAAGAGAAGAGAAGAGAAGAGAAGAGAAGAGAAGAGAAGAGAAGAGAAGAGAAGAGAAGAGAAGGGAAGAGAGAAGAGGCTGCTAAATAAGTGAACCATACTTAAGCAAGAGGTGATAATATGTATCTTTCATTCTAAGCAATGCCTTTTTCTTCACTTTTTATAGATGAATGGGCTGGAAATATCACACCTAGGTCAGTTAAGAGTAAGATGTCCCTTTACTTTGTTCAACCTGAATCAAAGCTTCTAAGCAAGTATTGTGTGGAGAGTACAGGGGTCAGTGAGGAAGGCATCAAGTCTTTTCATCAGAGAAAAATGATGTTATAAAGCTTAAGCTCCTTCAAAGGCTCCCAGGTAAAAAAAAAATTAAAAAAAAAATATATATATATTCTGCTGAAGGTAGAACAGAAAGAAAACCCAGAAAACCTCCCTCTCATTATTCATCACAATTAAATAATCAGAGACATACACGTTCCTGACTGGCTACAGTGTATTTTCTGGTTTGTTTTGGTTTTGGAAGAGCTAGTTAATCAGACTAGCTCTTTTTATTTTCCAGTTTCAAAGGATTAGACTCCCACTGGCCATGTGAATCCATGATGGAATATGATCGAAACTCGCAGTTAGAGATGGTATTGATTATTATGGCTAATGTGAGGATATGATGTTGTGTATCTAAATTTCCTTGGTCTAAAACCACACAGGCCTCTTCTTAATCTAATTTCCATATGCTGTGAGTGAAAGTGTTTGGGTTTTAGGGTAATGGAAGAAAAAATACTAAAATAATGCACACTTTTGTGAAAACATTAGATTTTTTGGGCAAGGGAAGTGTTGCTTGCTAGTCATATTATTACTAGAGACCAGATGATCAAGACCACACCTTTCCTTACTTTCTGCTGTTGCACCCAAGTCTTTCTCCTTCAGTATCTCAGAGATGCTCCTGCATCTATATCACCTTCCAGAAATGTCTGATATTCACAGATGGCAGAGGTCTCCTAAACTGGAAATACCTTCCCCCCATTGTTCTGGCTACATGCTCCTTAAAAAAAAAAAAAAAACCAACCAAAACTACTTGTTGTGGAGAGGGAAGGCCGTTCCTTGCTGCACCTTCTCCTGCTACTGGGAACACAGTAATAGTCTGCAGCTGTGCTAGCTGGAGATGGGAAAAAATAATAAATCTGAGTGTCTTTTTTTGTCCACTGATCTCAAGAGCTGCTTGTGGAAAGGATGAGACAGAGTTCCTGTATTTGGCCACCACTAGCTTCTCTGACAGGTTCATGTCAATTCAAATTCAAGACAGACTTCCCAGAAAAATTTTTTGTTCCGGTTTTCCTACCAAAATCTCTGTGTTTATGAAGTCATTTTCCATGAAAAATATTATTATATTTCATTATATTTGAAATTTGGAAGATACTATTTCAAATGGCATCGTTTTTCAAAGTGGCGTTCCTTTTCTGAAGCATCTCCTGGGTATAGGAATGGTCCTCTCCTCCCTCCACAGCTCTGGAGATTTTCAAACAGTCAGGCTTCTGGCTCTTATTTTCTCCAGGATCTTATTTGGCATTACAGTCTTTCTGAAGCTGTTAGGTGAAATAGTTCAGGTTCTTCATTCTCTTTTTAGGTAGTAGCTGTTGCAGTTCTCCAGTCTTCTGTTTCTAGACTGTTACTAGGTCTCTTTTATAGACTTCACAGAGACCTAGCCCACTTGTACAATAAGTGACAGTGTTATATTTCAAATATAATACAAATATTAAATTATGAAGACCGTAATTGCAGTATGTCAGTGAGATTAAACTGTGCATCTTCTACACAACAAAATTGAATATTTTTGCCTCATGGGTTTTTCATAATCAGCATATTCAAATAGAATCTCTGCACTAGTTAATCTTTAAAAATCAAACTTTGCACGTGTTATATTTGAAACCCACAAGTGACGTGTCTCTGAGAGATAATATCTCTGTTATTTTTCAGCTTTAAATTTGAAGGTGAAGAACTTCGCTGTTTCTGTGCTTACATATGCTGCAAATTCAAGTGGGAACTGCTTCAAATGGGAGTCTCATAAAAGAATAAGCAGCTTCGCTTTTTTAAGAGAAGAGTGTGGGTTTTTTTATTCTCTTTGCAGCTCTGGAAAAGGGCTATCAGAGCCTGAAAGAACATTTACAGAAGCCATTCTTAAGCGTCTGTCTATGTTATCTTAAGATAAGAGCCCTACAGATACTGAACTTTCCTCCAGTTGCTACACAGCATACAGCAAATGGAGGTAAGCTGTTTATTTGAGGTAGCTATCAGTTAGCCCAAACACTGTTTATTGGGTGCTCAGGTGCTGCCTGTTGGCTTCAGCATATGTAGAGAATGAGCCAGCTAGTCATGGAGCTATTGGCTTTAATTTAGCTAACCTGTATATACCAGCAGGCTGATCTGTACCTGTGTTCAGTGGAAAAGCTGATTTAAATGTTCCCTGATACTGCAAGCTCAGCATGTCTTCATGAAAATTTACAGTCCTAAATGAATTTGTATAAATGAACATATATGTATATGTCCATGTGCATTAATTTGCCTCTAGAGAGTGATATGATTTTATTTTAATAATTTCTTTATTTAACCATTTCCTGTGTCATTTTAAGTTCTCAAACTATGGATTATTCTTTTCCTATAACTTTGGCATTATTCCATCCATTAAAGACAATTTCTTCATTACAGAGTTCTACTTTTGAGTATTTTCATCTGAAAAAAAAAGCTTTATAAATAATGGACTTTTTGGCTTAGTGCCTAACCAATATCTTCTGTTGTTGTTTTGTTGTTGTTATTTTGGCAATTAAAATGTTTTTGAAGTTGAATTGGAATTATTCCCATGAATGTAAAGGAAAAGAGATTTCACAAGTGAAGAGAAAATTTTTCCACCATTATTATTTTCATCTAACTCCCCACATGTTAACACCACAGCCCTAACAAAAAATATGTCCGGAACTCAAATTTTTGTCCTTCTATCAAGGCAAAGGTTTGAGCCTGATTTGTTATAACTCTGACAATAAATAACTCTCTAAAACTTTTACTTTTTATAAATGTTTAGGGTTTTGTTGGACTAGAAGCAAAGAGTATAATTTAAAAATCTCATTGCTGGAAATTCCTCTCGTTAGGTGACTGAACCCGATATTCCATACCTTCTCCAGTGAACACCTCTTAGGTGTTAAGCAATGTATAGATGGCTACACACAGCATGCAAACTTTCTCCATAGATTATAAGTTTTCAACATAAATTGTTTTCTAAAAGGAGTCAATAAGGAGTTGGAGTCCAAGTCTTCCTTCTGGTGTGTGCTCTCAGCCACAAGCCACTTAAGGACACCACAGCTGCACACTCACTAACTCTGCCCCTGGTGGCATGTGGAGAGAGTCCTAAGGGCAAAAATGAGAATGCTTGTGGGCTGGGGTAAAGCCACTTAAATAAGGAAAAAATGAGGAACCCCACCTCCAAAGGTTGTACAAACCCAGTCTCTCACCACCAGAATATCAATGCCCAGCCAGTACCCAAGTAAAAGAGACTTGGGAGGATTTCCACCCCTTTCCATTCTTTACTGCTGAACACGACGTTCTAAGGCGTGGGATAGCTCTCTGATTAAGGCAGTTCAGCTGTCTTGGCTGTGTCCTCTTTAAGCCAGCCTTCTCACTGAGAGGACAAAGAGGTAAATAGAGATGGTCATGATTCTGTGCAGGTACTGTTTAGCAATAACTAAAACATCAATAACTAAAACATCAGTGAGTATCAACACAGTTTCTGTCACATAAGCCACATGGGATGCTGTGAAGAAAATTGACTCCATGCTATTACAATTTATACCTTATTCCATGCCATTTGTATTGTGCTTAAGTACTACATTATTTAATCTATCTTCATAAGACAACATCATTCTCTTCCCTAGCTTTTGACATATTTACAGATATAATTCCCTTCATTCACTTCATGGATCACCCCCATTTAAATATCCACTCAAATGTCCATTCAGTTAATTTAGTCCTTGAGTTGGGTTCCACAGGTTTTGATGGTCATTCAGGACAGGAGAGACGGTGTGTTAGGTCATTGCTGCATTTGTCCCATTCCTTACAAGGTTCTTCCTCCATTAGTTTCCGTGACTCTTGCTTTGGTACTTCTGGCGTAGAACTATGATATCACACAGCAGTGGTAACATACAACTGAGTCAACTGATTGTTTTCACCCAAGGTTAAACCTCCTTGAGGTGCACACTGAATTTCCCCATCATTTTGTGTTATCCACCAAGATCCTTGAGAAAAAGGAATCTCATTTGCCTTTTCCTAATCCATATATTCTCAGAGTCACTAATGTGCACTACAGTAACTGTATGTCCTTCTACAGTACACAGGGATTTTCTTTGGGCAGAACCAGGTTGTTTAGAAAACCCTCTAGTGTTAATCAGCCAAGTGACCTCTGCTGGATTTGTATCCCGAATGATTGAAGGACCTATCACTCTAAGTGTAGTTTTGAACTGGTCAGTTAAAAGCTGGCATGTGATAAATCAAGGTTTTCTATGAGTACAGTAGTCTGATTTTATTTATACTTGTTACCTGGGAGAAGAAATCGACCCCCACACTGCTACAAACTCCTTTCAGCTGGATGTAGAGAGTGATAAAATTNTGCTGTGAAGAAAATTGACTCCATGCTATTACAATTTATACCTTATTCCATGCCATTTGTATTGTGCTTAAGTACTACATTATTTAATCTATCTTCATAAGACAACATCATTCTCTTCCCTAGCTTTTGACATATTTACAGATATAATTCCCTTCATTCACTTCATGGATCACCCCCATTTAAATATCCACTCAAATGTCCATTCAGTTAATTTAGTCCTTGAGTTGGGTTCCACAGGTTTTGATGGTCATTCAGGACAGGAGAGATGGTGTGTTAGGTCATTGCTGCATTTGTCCCATTCCTTACAAGGTTCTTCCTCCATTAGTTTCCGTGACTCTTGCTTTGGTACTTCTGGCGTAGAACTATGATATCACACAGCAGTGGTAACATACAACTGAGTCAATTGATTGTTTTCACCCAAGGTTAAACCTCCTTGAGGTGCACACTGAATTTCCCCATCATTTTGTGTTATCCACCAAGATCCTCGAGAAAAAGGAATCTCGTTTGCCTTTTCCTAATCCATATATTCTCAGAGTCACTAATGTGCGCTATACATACAGTAACTGTATATCCTTCTACAGTACACAGGGATTTTCTTTGGGCAGAACCAGGTTGTTTAGCAAACCCTCTAGTGTTAATCAGACCTCTGCTGGATTTGTATCCCAAATGATTGAAGGACCTATCACTCTAAGTGTAGTTTTGAACTGGTCAGTTAAAAGCTGGCATGTGATAAATCAAGGTTTTCTATGAGTACAGTAGTCTGATTTTATTTATACTTGTTACCTGGGAGAAGAAATCGACCCCCACACTGCTACAAACTCCTTTCAGCTGGATGTAGAGAGTGATAAAATTCTCCAGAGCCTCCTTTTCTCCAGGCTAAACCATAAAGCCCAGCTCCATCAGCCAGTCCTCATTAGACTTGTGCCCTAGACCCTTCCCCAGCTCCATTTCCCTTCTCTGGATATGCTCCAGCACCTCAGTTCCTGCAGTGATTGTCTATCATACCAAGTAAGCAGTAAGCCAACCCTGTACCTGGTATTAATATGGGCCAGGGGATTAACAGATCAAGAGCATCCCTGCCTAGGGCTCATGCTGAGGGTGTTGGTGTATGAGAACCTCAACATGAGCTGGCAATGCGAACTTGCAGCCTGAAAAGCTAACCACATCCTTAGCTGCATCCAAAGCAGGGCAGCAAACAGGTCAAAGGAGATGATTTTGACCCTCTCCTCTGCTCTGGAGAGACCCCACCTGCAGTGCTGCACCCAGCCCTGGTCCTCAGCACAGGAAGGACATGGATCTGTTGGAGCAAAGGAGGCCCACCAAGATGATGAGAGGGATGGAGCACCTCTCCTACGAGGACAGTGCTGAGAGCATTAGGATTGTTCAGCCTGGAGAAGAGAAGGCATTGCGGTGACCTAATTCAAGGGAGCCTTCAAGAAGGCTGGAGAGAGACAATTTACACGGTCACGTAGTTACTGGACAAGGGGAAAGAGGTTCAAACTGAAAGAGAGTAGGTTTAGATATTTGCTGTGAGAATGGTGAGGCACCAGAACAGGTTGCTCAGAGGTGTTGTGGGTGCCTCATCCCTGGAAGTGTTCAAAGCCAACTTGGACAGGCTTTGGGCCACACTGCCAAGTGAAAGGTGTCCTGGCCTGTGGCAAGGGGTGGTTGGCACCAGCTGATCTTTAAGGCCCCTTCCAATGCAAGCCATTCTGTAAGCTGTGGAGGCTAATTGTTGGTTTTTGGTTTTGTTTTGATTTCATGCACCTGTTGGTTAGTTTTAAAACATGGCTAAATCAAATAAAATCAAATTAAGACAGTAGAATATTTCATATAATTTTAAATTTGGTTCAGCTTTGCATGTGCTGATGTAGCTGCCAGATGAAAATACAGCTTTTTAGAATAGCAAACTGTATTCAAACAAAAGATTAAGCATTAGAATTTTGGTGGAGATAACTTAGAAAATAATGTGAAAGGAAAAATGCAACTATGTTATGTTTGTTCTGTAACTTGAGACTGAGTGTTTCACTTCAATTTGATTGCAAGTGCAAGACCTAGCATTAATCAGTTTAAACCATTGATATGACTTAAGTTACACAAATATAAAAACAGAGTCCTTATAAAGTGGGGAGAAGAATGAGTACTTACTGGTAAAAGAAAAAAGACTTTTTGTTTAAAGGATGGCTTTCCTGTTTCTATATTTTTTTTCCTGGCTATAATAAAAAGGGGCTATTCTGAATTCAGAGATTCATAATGTTGTTTATAATTGCTCATGAATACTTTTTCTTCTTTAATGAAACAAATGTGTATTTTCTTCCTAACTACTCATTCCACGTTGCCTCAGGGAACATATATTTTACTCCACAAAAACTGAGCAGTTTGTATAGTTTAAAAGAACCATTGAAACGGTCTTTTCAATTTCCTTTGATAACTTCACAAACATTAACTTTATCAGCATTTATGCATTACAGGAGGAAATTTCCTAGCAAAACATCCAAAATATCCGAAGAGACATGTTAAAATTTCTTTTTTTATGACCCAAACTGTTGCTTACTCTGTTGACATTTAGTGATGATTCTAGCATGAATCACTTGATAATTTTATTTCATTTGAAAAGTAGGCAGGGTTGGAACAGTGCCCTTTTCCTGTTACATGTANGAGAGGACAAAGAGGTAAATAGAGATGGTCATGATTCTGTGCAGGTACTGTTTAGCAATAACTAAAACATCAATAACTAAAACATCAGTGAGTATCAACATAAGCCACATGGGATGCTGTGAAGAAAATTGACTCCATGCTATTACAATTTATACCTTATTCCATGCCATTTGTATTGTGCTTAAGTACTACATTATTTAATCTATCTTCATAAGACAACATCATTCTCTTCCCTAGCTTTTGACATATTTACAGATATAATTCCCTTCATTCACTTCATGGATCACCCCCATTTAAATATCCACTCAAATGTCCATTCAGTTAATTTAGTCCTTGAGTTGGGTTCCACAGGTTTTGATGGTCATTCAGGACAGGAGAGACGGTGTGTTAGGTCATTGCTGCATTTGTCCCATTCCTTACAAGGTTCTTCCTCCATTAGTTTCCGTGACTCTTGCTTTGGTACTTCTGGCGTAGAACTATGATATCACACAGCAGTGGTAACATACAACTGAGTCAATTGATTGTTTTCACCCAAGGTTAAACCTCCTTGAGGTGCACACTGAATTTCCCCATCATTTTGTGTTATCCACCAAGATCCTTGAGAAAAAGGAATCTCATTTGCCTTTTCCTAATCCATATATTCTCAGAGTCACTAATGTGCACTACAGTAACTGTATGTCCTTCTACAGTACACAGGGATTTTCTTTGGGCAGAACCAGGTTGTTTAGAAAACCCTCTAGTGTTAATCAGCCAAGTGACCTCTGCTGGATTTGTATCCCAAATGATTGAAGGACCTATCACTCTAAGTGTAGTTTTGAACTGGTCAGTTAAAAGCTGGCATGTGATAAATCAAGGTTTTCTATGAGTACAGTAGTCTGATTTTATTTATACTTGTTACCTGGGAGAAGAAATCGACCCCCACACTGCTACAAACTCCTTTCAGCTGGATGTAGAGAGTGATAAAATTCTCCAGAGCCTCCTTTTCTCCAGGCTAAACCATAAAGCCCAGCTCCATCAGCCAGTCCTCATTAGACTTGTGCCCTAGACCCTTCCCCAGCTCCATTTCCCTTCTCTGGATATGCTCCAGCACCTCAGTTCCTGCAGTGATTGTCTATCATACCAAGTAAGCAGTAAGCCAACCCTGTACCTGGTATTAATATGGGCCAGGGGATTAACAGATCAAGAGCATCCCTGCCTAGGGCTCATGCTGAGGGTGTTGGTGTATGAGAACCTCAACATGAGCTGGCAATGCGAACTTGCAGCCTGAAAAGCTAACCACATCCTTAGCTGCATCCAAAGCAGGGCAGCAAACAGGTCAAAGGAGATGATTTTGACCCTCTCCTCTGCTCTGGAGAGACCCCACCTGCAGTGCTGCACCCAGCCCTGGTCCTCAGCACAGGAAGGACATGGATCTGTTGGAGCAAAGGAGGCCCACCAAGATGATGAGAGGGATGGAGCACCTCTCCTACGAGGACAGTGCTGAGAGCATTAGGATTGTTCAGCCTGGAGAAGAGAAGGCATTGCGGTGACCTAATTCAAGGGAGCCTCCAAGAAGGCTGGAGAGAGACAATTTACACGGTCGTGTAGTTACTGGACAAGGGGAAAGAGGTTCAAACTGAAAGAGAGTAGGTTTAGATATTTGCTGTGAGAATGGTGAGGCACCAGAACATGTTGCTCAGAGGTGTTGTGGGTGCCTCATCCCTGGAAGTGTTCAAAGCCAACTTGGACAGGCTTTGGGCCACACTGCCAAGTGAAAGGTGTCCTGGCCTGTGGCAAGGGGTGGTTGGCACCAGCTGATCTTTAAGGCCCCTTCCAATGCAAGCCATTCTGTAAGCTGTGGAGGCTAATTGTTGGTTTTTGGTTTTGTTTTGATTTCATGCACCTGTTGGTTAGTTTTTAAACATGGCTAAATCAAATAAAATCAAATTAAGACAGTAGAATATTTCATATAATTTTAAATTTGGTTCAGCTTTGCATCTGCTGATGTAGCTGCCAGATGAAAATACAGCTTTTTAGAATAGCAAACTGTATTCAAACAAAAGATTAAGCATTAGAATTTTGGTGGAGATAACTTAGAAAATAATGTGAAAGGAAAAATGCAACTATGTTATGTTTATTCTGTAACTTGAGACTGAGTGTTTCACTTCAATTTGATTGCAAGTGCAAGATCTAGCATTAATCAGTTTAAACCATTGATANTAAGCTGTGGAGGCTAATTGTTGGTTTTTGGTTTTGTTTTGATTTCATGCACCTGTTGGTTAGTTTTAAAACATGGCTAAATCAAATAAAATCAAATTAAGACAGTAGAATATTTCATATAATTTTAAATTTGGTTCAGCTTTGCATGTGCTGATGTAGCTGCCAGATGAAAATACAGCTTTTTAGAATAGCAAACTGTATTCAAACAAAAGATTAAGCATTAGAATTTTGGTGGAGATAACTTAGAAAATAATGTGAAAGGAAAAATGCAACTATGTTATGTTTATTCTGTAACTTGAGACTGAGTGTTTCACTTCAATTTGATTGCAAGTGCAAGACCTAGCATTAATCAGTTTAAACCATTGATATGACTTAAGTTACACAAATATAAAAACAGAGTCCTTATAAAGTGGGGAGAAGAATGAGTACTTACTGGTAAAAGAAAAAAGACTTTTTGTTTAAAGGATGGCTTTCCTGTTTCTATATTTTTTTTCCTGGCTATAATAAAAAGGGGCTATTCTGAATTCAGAGATTCATAATGTTGTTTATAATTGCTCATGAATACTTTTTCTTCTTTAATGAAACAAATGTGTATTTTCTTCCTAACTACTCATTCCACGTTGCCTCAGGGAACATATATTTTACTCCACAAAAACTGAGCAGTTTGTATAGTTTAAAAGAACCATTGAAACGGTCTTTTCAATTTCCTTTGATAACTTCACAAACATTAACTTTATCAGCATTTATGCATTACAGGAGGAAATTTCCTAGCAAAACATCCAAAATATCCGAAGAGACATGTTAAAATTTCTTTTTTTATGACCCAAACTGTTGCTTACTCTATTGACATTTAGTGATGATTCTAGCATGAATCACTTGATAATTTTATTTCATTTGAAAAGTAGGCAGGGTTGGAACAGTGCCCTTTTCCTGTTACATGTAACATCTAACCCAGTTTGGATGCTAGAGAAATAGATTCAAACAGAAATCATTAATAATAATGTGCGAACATGGGCAGATCAGAGCTGCAGGCAAAGATGTAATGACAGACACTTCCTTTTCCTCTTGTAATATCCCAGCATATACTTACTGGACAAGTGAACACCACAAGAGAAACACAAGAAAAAATAGCTATCTACCACAAGAGGAGCTATGAAAGCTCCCTACTGTGACTTGCACCTCGGTTGCAAACCTGATGTTGTTATTATCAGCCGACAGTGAGGCCAATCCTCAAAATGCCTCTAAAGTTGAATTTTACACTCATAAAGAAACTAAACCTAAATCATTATGGCTCTCTGGGAGAGCATGTGTTCAAACCTGTCTCATATGCTGTAAATGCATGTCTCAATTTTCTCCTGTAACTTCAAATTATTGTCATTAACTATTATTAATAATAGGAACAGTGAAGTGAATTTCTTTTAAAAATACAAGACTCACAAAGTCTTAAAATTTGCAGCCACACAGCATATTCATCCTAAACACCCATGGGATTTTTACCTATGTCTTCTTGAAGTCCTAGCTCCAAGATTTTTTTAGTTTATTAGATGGACTGATTATACAACAGGCAAGATTTCCTCCTGGAATCTTGTTTTTTAAACATTATGTTTCAACATAATTAGCTATTAGCTAATAGATTGAGAAATACATAATTAAATGTGAGGAGCCAAATGTGAGTGTATAGTAGTCCTAAATGGAAGAAACAGAGAGAATTTATCTCCAAGTAATAGCAACATACCATTTTTAATAACTTCTGCAAAAAGAAAACATATGCACTGTCTATTCTGTCATGCACCCTTTCTTAAGAAATAAATACTTGTATAGCAGAAGTAAAGCTCTAATGGAGGTTCTAACTGCAAGCAGGCAAGAAGGTCTTACCTTAGAAATGAAAATTATCAGCTTCCAATATCTGATAGCTTTTCAACAGAAAACCCTCTTTGAATTTAAGTCAGGGCACAGTGCAATGAATAACTCTGATGGCATTTTATTCATTATTTTATGGTCCCTGGGGTCTTGTAGGATTGAACCTACTGAAAATACTAATTGTATTCCTATTTGTCTATGATCTTATATATCACATTTCTAGTTCTGTTTCATAATATGTGTATAACATTTCTGTTTCTCTGGTTATAACATTTCTTCATTGCTTGTAAAATTTCTCTTTTCAACGTTGGAGTGACGAGCTTTGGAAAAACCAACCAATTTGTTCCATATTGACCAACTATTCAAAACAAGAATATACTGTATTTTCTTTGCGCGTGCTTCTGTGTGTTTAAGTATATGTGCACCTCGGTGTAAACAGACCATTATTGTTTACACATATATTACCAATAAATTGTTTCTTATTCCTGTCCTCAGACTTCTGCTGTTTTCTTCTCTCACAGCTGACTCTGTGATAGAAGACAACACAAAAAATTCATTTGCTGGTTGAGAAGACTGAAGTTAATTTGCCACTTCTTGCCATAAAAACCTCATTCCTTTAACTTTCCTGGTTATAATAAATTCTGATGACATAATATGTCTGCTTGGCAGTCTTGTGATCTGAGCAATCAGACTGCTGAGAGTCTGCTGAGATATTACTTCTAGGATTTTACACTCTTTTAGAGAATTTCTGGAGTCTGTCTACAAATGTTAGTCATTTGGACCATTATAGGAACACACCTTTCTGAGATCCACAGGACATTGCTTTCCCTTACAATAAAAATTACATGATTGATACTCTATACATCAAGTGTAGAGAATCAGGGACTTGTCAAAACCCCCAAGTTACTGACACCTCTATGTGTAAAATTCCACCAATTAGAAGTTCAACTGAGTGCGCTGTGCTTAGATAGTGGTATAAAATTTTGCAGCTAAATCACCTTCTTTGCAGAGCTGGGGACTATATTCAACTCTTTCACCAAGCATCTTAGAAATGTCTTCGTATCACAGAGGGAATGTGTCATTGTTTAGCAATGGTTCTCACCGGTTCAGTGCCCTCAGTGAGACTTTTCAAACCATGTGCTGCTCCCTCTCTCCCTCTCTCTCTCTCTCTCTCTCTCTCTCTCACTCCCCTGCTTTCTTGTCCCTCTTCCATGGTGGGCTAGAGAAGAGAATTGGAGACACAAAAGGTAAAGGTCAGAGATAAGAACAATGTTGAATTAAGAACAGTTTACTGGAAACAGCAGTGAGATAAGAAAACAAGCAGTAACAGCAATGATACTAATGACAGAGGGTACAACAAAGAAATTATTCACATGGAACCTGTCAATGGACAATACCAGGATCCCTTCTCCCCAGAAGAGAGTCCCTTTCCTGTATCCCCAGCAATGACCTGAGGTGGTATAGAATAACCTCTGGATTCTAGCCATGGCCCCTCCTGGCTACTGCAAGAACGAGCCCTGTCCTGGCTAGAACCAGGACAAAATGCATCAGGGAACTGCCTATACATGGCATAGGAAAGAACAGGTGTAGTTGATGTATCAACAATCACACAATGCAAGTAATGATTATTTGCATTACTGAATGAAAAAAGAGATGTTTTAAAGAAAAAAACAGAAAAGCACAAATAAGAGAGGAAGAACAACATGCTAAGACAATTATTAAGAAATTTTAAATTTTTTGCTGCGTTGAACAAATGTATTCCCATCTGAAGCTATATAGAAACTGCAGTTTAGGAATACTGTGGCAGAATCAGCAAAATTTGAAATCACCATAGTCAACAGGCTTCAAAAGAGCTGGTTTATATCAGCCATCAACGTAGTCTGTTGTTTATGAGCTTTCTTCCCCAGCCCAGCTCCAAACAGCATAATTGTAAGTTTGAAGTGAAATACAGTTCCCTAGCGCTCAGTGATGCCAGCTTAATTCCTCTGACACTGTTGGTATGTGTTACATGTCAAAATTAAAGATGGTAAACATTAACCGCTAGAAAGGTATTTAATATCATGTAATCTAAACTTATTTTGTCTACTTTGATCTTATTTCTCTCTGTGCCTTATTTTACACTGCAATATCAGTATGAAAATTCTTCTAAGGGAAATATTTGTCCTGCTCCCCTAAAACAAAATGAAGACAAACAGTTATTTAGAGGTAATATTTACAAGCTGATCAAATCAGCTGATTCTCATTTGATTTGATCCTTTCCAGTGTGGACTAGTGCCTGGAATACAGAAATGCAGACAATGGGAGAGAAGAAAGTTAAGAAACCTTGTCACCCTCTGGAGGACAGATATGAGATTCATTGCTCTCCTGCCAGGGGCCAGTGAACCTGCATAGAGTAATTGTAGCAGAAATCTTTTGTGTTCAGCTGGAGAAAGACAACAAGCAGTTTCCATTTCTCTGTCAAAACTCACTCCAAGACAAAATCATCCTGTTTCAGGTTTGATTTAAGCAAACCATCTCAATTTACATTAATGGAGACATAGACCCACACAACCCACACGTGACCTCGTCAGTATTGTAACATCTACCTCTACACACTCAGAGTGCAAGAGCATCCACCATATTAATTGTTTCTTAAGTGATTGTGTGTCAGGGCTCTGAAAGTAGTTTGGCTTATAAATGAGGATTTCAGGAATATCAGTCATCCTTGTTGCATCTCTCAAACTACACTGCAAACCTAGCTGTTTAATATTTAGAGAGAAAAAGATGTGCTTCAGCTCTAAATGAAGAAGTATTTCTGACCAAACTGAAGCCTAAAGGAATTCAAACTCTGAAATTTGCCACTAAAAGCTGTAGCCACAGTAATTCACAAAGCCATTTACAATATCCTCTGGCCTATATTTTTTTCATTTCAATCACTGTCTTTTATAATTTTATGTTGTATCCTACCTGATTTTGTACCTATTTCCAGGGTACAGAAACAAATGGGTGGAGTTTTTAGTGCTGTTTTTTTCAATAACACTCACATCACAGCAGGGAGGAGGGGTGTGTGGTTTCAGCAGGAAAAAAGCAGTGGCTGGAAAGAAAAATTTGCCACTTTTGCCTGGGTCTCTTCAGGAAGAAGGTACCTGTCACGGATCGACACTAAGAATCAGGCGTGGATGCAGGCTTCATACACACGCCAAGGTCTCGGGCCAACGGGCAAAAGGCCCGGCCCTCGTTTATTCTCACACTTATATACATATGTACAGACAATCAGCAATTGGATGAAGAGGTTAAGCCTCTCCAAAATGATAGGATATAAATTCAGTCCATCACCTTCTTCCACCTCCGGAGAAGGAATGAAAAACAATTCTAAAAATACAGTCTATGAAAGATTCATTACAAAAACATGGCCATTGTTTATCTTACAACTTATGGGAAAGTTTTTCACTGATAACGCAAACAAAGCATGCAGTGAAAAACCAGAGCAACAGGTACCAGGTCAGCCTGCTGCATTTTTGTTTGTTTGGTGGTGATACTTTTTTGTGAGTAAAACACTCCTTCTATTTTGTACACTCTTTATCATTTATATTATAATCATTGCGATTTTCCTTAAACTGTTATTCCAATTTATAATCTCTCCCAGTGTTCCTCCGTTTTCAGAAGAGGCAGGGGGAGAAGGGAGAAGCTTGAGTGGGTGTAATTTTCTAGATAGGATTTAAAACCAGCACACCCTCATATTATTTTGGGAAACCATTTTGGTGTATTTTATTTCATTGCAAATTTCCAGCCATAAAATAACTTAATTTTCTACAACATTCTTTCTCTGAATTACAAAATCAGCAATTATAGCTGTAACATTCAAAGTGCTTACCTTTCGGGAATACATTTTTGCACAAGTTCTTTGGTACGCTGAGGACTGCAAAAGCATTCTGGATATTCACAGAAAATTATTATGCTTGCATCCAAAGTATCTGAGCAACCATTACAAAAAGGGTGATTCGTGATGGAAAGTTTTTGATTTTGAAATGGAGAAAATTTTTTTCAGCAGGGTATTACAAGCAGACTCGAAATTCAGCCTTTACTAAAGTGCATTTTAAAATTTGTACGTTGTTTCCTGCCTGCTTTTCGACCAAAGTGTTAATTTAATTGCTTACATTTGTTTGTCTAACTTACAAAAGGCTTATGTCCAAGATGAACAGTGTAGACTCCTCCAAGACCTGTACCTGCTATCTACTTTATACCAAAATTTTTTCTTAAATATAAGTAGTCCTTCAAATAAGTGTTTGCTACTGTTTCATATGAACGTTGCTGTATGATTCTTTTATATAAATTTTCTATTTTTGCTGTTACCCACTTCCTAATCTTCATTTGCAGTATTTGTTCTTATTTTTTTGACACTTTTGTTTTTCTTTGTTGAATTACAAGTCTACTAGTAATCTTCTTGTTGTAGACTTCTAGTTAGTTGTGTTCTTCCTACAGTTCTAGACCTTCCCATTCCACACACATTATTCTACCAAACTCTACTCTCTTTCATCATCACCGTATACGTGATTTAAAACAAAGTTAAATGTTCAATTTCAAAGAATTTGAAGAATGCTAATCTTGGAGAAGAGTCCTGTGGTTAATTGGAGGAGATCATTCTAAATAAAAGGAATACCACAAGAGGAGGATTTTATTTTCCTTTATTAAAATTTTTCTAGAGTTGTCCTTGTCAGTACCAGCTGTCTAAAAGACAATTATCATGCAAAGCATTTCACAGAATCATAGTATCATAGAATGGGTAAGGTTGGAAGGGACCACAGTGGGTGATCTGCTCCAACGTCCCTATTCGAGCTGAGTCATCCTAGAGCGCATTGCATGGAATTGTGTTCAGGTAGGTTCTTGAATATCTCCAGTGAGGAAGACTCCACACCTTCTCTGGACAATCTGTTCCAGTGCACAGTCACATGCACAATAAAAAGTTTGTCCTCATATTCAGATGGAACTTCATGTGCATCAGTTTCTGCCTATTGCCTCTTGACCTATTGCTTGGCACTGTTGAGCAGAGCCTGGCTCCATCCTCTTGGCATCTTCCCTTCAGTTGCTTACTTTGATGAGATCTCCTCCCAGTTGTCTCTTCTTGAGGCTGAAGAGGCCTGACTTTCTCAGCCTTTCCTCATAAGAGAGATGTTCCTGTCCCTTAATCATCTTTGTACCCCTCATTTAGACCTGCTCCAGGAGCTCCATATCTCTCTTGTACTGTGGAGACCATAACTGAACGCATCACTCCAGATGTGGCCTCTGGAGCAACCCTTCTACTAGGCTGACTAGAGGGGCAGAACCACCTCCCTTGACCTGCTGGCAATACTCTTCCTATTGCACCCCAGGTTACCATTGGCCTTCTTGGCCACAGGGGCCCATCACTGGCTCATGGACAGTTTGTTGTCCACCAGGACCCCCAGGTCCTTCTCTGCAGAGCTGGTTTCCAGCACGTCAGTCCCCCAGGTGATACTTACCCTTCCCTAGTTGTAGGACCCTGCACTTGCCTTTGTAGAACTTCAGAGAGTTCTTTGCCCATTTCTCCAACTTGTCAAGGTCCTTGTGAAGGGCTGCACTATACATTTTGGATTGGCCACTCCTCCCGGCCTTGTATCATCAGGGAACTTGCTGAGAAGGTATCTTCCCCTTCATTGGAGTAAATAACGAGTAAGTTAAACAATAGTGGGCCCATTATCGAACCTTGAGGGACACCTCTGGTGACAGGCCTCCAAATAGACCCTGTGACAATGATTCGGACACTCTAGAATCTGATGTCCAACCAGTTCTCCATCCACTGCCCACTCATCGAATCCACACTCCTTGAATTTGTCTGTGAGGATTTTGTGAGATTTGTTATTTACTCCCTTCATTGGAGTAAATAACGAGTAAGTTAAACAATAGTGGGCCCATTATCGAACCTTGAGGGACACCTCTGGTGACAGGCCTCCAAATAGACCCTGTGACAATGATTCGGACACTCTAGAATCTGATGTCCAACCAGTTCTCCATCCACTGCCCACTCATCGAATCCACACTCCTTGAATTTGTCTGTGAGGATTTTGTGAGA
>VZRR01011337.1:318171-424182 GCA_013398015.1 Oreocharis arfaki | reverse complement strand
CCCCTCATTTAGACCTGCTCCAGGAGCTCCATATCTCTCTTGTACTGTGGAGACCATAACTGAACGCATCACTCCAGATGTGGCCTCTGGAGCAACCCTTCTACTAGGCTGACTAGAGGGGCAGAACCACCTCCCTTGACCTGCTGGCAATACTCTTCCTATTGCACCCCAGGTTACCATTGGCCTTCTTGGCCACAGGGGCCCATCACTGGCTCATGGACAGTTTGTTGTCCACCAGGACCCCCAGGTCCTTCTCTGCAGAGCTGGTTTCCAGCACGTCAGTCCCCCAGGTGATACTTATCCTTCCCTAGTTGTAGGACCCTGCACTTGCCTTTGTAGAACTTCAGAGAGTTCTTTGCCCATTTCTCCAACTTGTCAAGGTCCTTGTGAAGGGCTGCACTATACATTTTGGATTGGCCACTCCTCCCGGCCTTGTATCATCAGGGAACTTGCTGAGAAGGTATCTTCCCCTTCATTGGAGTAAATAACGAGTAAGTTAAACAATAGTGGGCCCATTATCGAACCTTGAGGGACACCTCTGGTGACAGGCCTCCAAATAGACCCTGTGACAATGATTCGGACACTCTAGAATCTGATGTCCAACCAGTTCTCCATCCACTGCCCACTCATCGAATCCACACTCCTTGAATTTGTCTGTGAGGATTTTGTGAGAGACAGTGCTGAAAGCCTTTCTAAAAGTAGACAACATCCACTGCTCTCTCATCCATCCAGGTAGTTGTTTCATTGTAGAAGGCTATCAGGCTGGTCGAACTTGATTTACCTTTAGTGAATCCATTCTGACTGCTCCTGATCGTCTCCTGTCCACATGGATAGAGATGGCCTCCAGAATGAGGTGCTTCATCACCTTTCCAGGAATTTAGATGACTGGTCATTCCCTGAGCCCTCCTTCTTGCCCTTGTTAAAGACCATTGACATTTGCTTTCTTCCAGTCATCAGGCACCTTTCCCAAACTCCACGACATTTCAAAGGTGGTGGTGAGCAGCCTTCCTGTGCTTTCCACCAGCTCTCTCAGCACTCAAGGGTGCATCCTGTCAGGGCCCATGGACTTGTGGATGTCAAGTTTACCTAGATGATTCTAGCCTGAGTCTCTTTGACCAGCAGTCAAGGAGAATTGGGTTAGAATCTGTCTGTCTTCCAAGTTTCCTTTACCCTGGTCTCCTGGGTTAGAGTTTTCTGAGGGATGATCTTGTCAGTGAGGATTGATGCAAAGAAAGCATTCAGTAAGTCTGCCTTCTCGAGCCCCACTTTTGAGTCAATGCAATATCAATGTTTTGCACGACTTCTGCTTTGTCAGCCTAACAGAGCTGAGCTAGCATGCTGCTTGTGTTTTACCTGCCTCCTGTGTGCCTAAGTTACATCCTTTATCTATTTCTCCAAGGCTGTGCTGTTCTGTTCTACTGTCTTTATCGGTGCCAGCCCTGCTTCCTTTCAGCAGCCTCGGTGGGGCATGGCTGCGTATGTGCGTGTGGTCAGTGCTGCCACTTGCTGCCTCCTCCTGCCACCCACTGGACTCAGCTGGTGTCAGTGCAGCCTTGGGTCACTGCCCCGATGGCGAGGGGGTGGGTGGGAAGAAAATGGACTCGCTGGTCTCCAAAGAACAGCTCCTCCTTCCTGCTGGTCCGAACTGTGGTTCTGGAGCTCTCACCCCAGTGCCATTTGGCTGGGGAATGGCCCTGCTGCCTGTCCTCACCACCTTGTCCTGAAGAAGTGCCCTGGAAAGGCTCAGAAATGGGAAAGGACCTGCTGGTTGTGTGGTGCCAGGGTCTGCCTTTCACTTCAGTGAGCCAGACAAAATGGACTCCTTTCTGGTTGTGTTCATGGCTTTTTNCCCCTCATTTAGACCTGCTCCAGGAGCTCCATATCTCTCTTGTACTGTGGAGACCATAACTGAACGCATCACTCCAGATGTGGCCTCTGGAGCAACCCTTCTACTAGGCTGACTAGAGGGGCAGAACCACCTCCCTTGACCTGCTGGCAATACTCTTCCTATTGCACCCCAGGTTACCATTGGCCTTCTTGGCCACAGGGGCCCATCACTGGCTCATGGACAGTTTGTTGTCCACCAGGACCCCCAGGTCCTTCTCTGCAGAGCTGGTTTCCAGCACGTCAGTCCCCCAGGTGATACTTATCCTTCCCTAGTTGTAGGACCCTGCACTTGCCTTTGTAGAACTTCAGAGAGTTCTTTGCCCATTTCTCCAACTTGTCAAGGTCCTTGTGAAGGGCTGCACTATACATTTTGGATTGGCCACTCCTCCCGGCCTTGTATCATCAGGGAACTTGCTGAGAAGGTATCTTCCCCTTCATTGGAGTAAATAACGAGTAAGTTAAACAATAGTGGGCCCATTATCGAACCTTGAGGGACACCTCTGGTGACAGGCCTCCAAATAGACCCTGTGACAATGATTCGGACACTCTAGAATCTGATGTCCAACCAGTTCTCCATCCACTGCCCACTCATCGAATCCACACTCCTTGAATTTGTCTGTGAGGATTTTGTGAGAGACAGTGCTGAAAGCCTTTCTAAAAGTAGACAACATCCACTGCTCTCTCATCCATCCAGGTAGTTGTTTCATTGTAGAAGGCTATCAGGCTGGTCGAACTTGATTTACCTTTAGTGAATCCATTCTGACTGCTCCTGATCGTCTCCTGTCCACATGGATAGAGATGGCCTCCAGAATGAGGTGCTTCATCACCTTTCCAGGAATTTAGATGACTGGTCATTCCCTGAGCCCTCCTTCTTGCCCTTGTTAAAGACCATTGACATTTGCTTTCTTCCAGTCATCAGGCACCTTTCCCAAACTCCACGACATTTCAAAGGTGGTGGTGAGCAGCCTTCCTGTGCTTGCCACCAGCTCTCTCAGCACTCAAGGGTGCATCCTGTCAGGGCCCATGGACTTGTGGATGTCAAGTTTACCTAGATGATTCTAGCCTGAGTCTCTTTGACCAGCAGTCAAGGAGAATTGGGTTAGAATCTGTCTGTCTTCCAAGTTTCCTTTACCCTGGTCTCCTGGGTTAGAGTTTTCTGAGGGATGATCTTGTCAGTGAGGATGGATGCAAAGAAAGCATTCAGTAAGTCTGCCTTCTCGAGCCCCACTTTTGAGTCAATGCAATATCAATGTTTTGCATGACTTCTGCTTTGTCAGCCTAGCAGAGCTGAGCTAGCATGCTGCTTGTGTTTTACCTGCCTCCTGTGTGCCTAAGTTACATCCTTTATCTATTTCTCCAAGGCTGTGCTGTTCTGTTCTACTGTCTTTATCGGTGCCAGCCCTGCTTCCTTTCAGCAGCCTCGGTGGGGCATGGCTGCGTATGTGCGTGTGGTCAGTGCTGCCACTTGCTGCCTCCTCCTGCCACCCACTGGACTCAGCTGGTGTCAGTGCAGCCTTGGGTCACTGCCCCGATGGCGAGGGGGTGGGTGGGAAGAAAATGGACTCGCTGGTCTCCAAAGAACAGCTCCTCCTTCCTGCTGGTCCGAACTGTGGTTCTGGAGCTCTCACCCCAGTGCCATTTGGCTGGGGAATGGCCCTGCTGCCTGTCCTCACCACCTTGTCCTGAAGAAGTGCCCTGGAAAGGCTCAGAAATGGGAAAGGACCTGCTGGTTGTGTGGTGCCAGGGTCTGCCTTTCACTTCAGTGAGCCAGACAAAATGGACTCCTTTCTGGTTGTGTTCATGGCTTTTTCTCTGCCAAAACCACACCAATGCCTGTGGTGTGAGTGGTCCTTGAGTAGGCAGCACTGAAACCCTCAACACCCTTGTTTCTGCACCCAAGACACACAGTAAAGAACATTAGTGCATTACATTTTCACGTATTTTGTACCCTTTTATCCTTATTTCCCTTATTCTATCACTGTATTTCACTCCTTTGCAGCCTTCCATCTTTTCTGATAGCCCAATGACCAAGGTGACTTGCCATGCTGGGTGAATTGCCAGCACTATATTTATTTTGCCTGGATAGCCAGAAAGTAAAGTGAAAATTGAGAATGTAATAGCTTATTTTCACTCAACTTATCATCAACTAGGGGATAGACTACTGTCTAACCAATCAGTGATTTTCACTGTATTCAGAGAAAATTTTCTTTGAGACCTGTCAAGTTGGACTGAAATTACCTAGTAGAGCAAAAAAAGCATGGGGGTAGGAGAACTGATGGATGTGCAGAAACTTGATAAGCACTGAACATCTCATGTCTTACACAGGTTAAGAAAAGGCATGAAAACTATATGACCTATTTTATTTCCCATTTTCATAGCATAAATTAGGAACTATTCTGCAACTGCTTTTGGTCTAATAAAGTTCCAAATGTCAATGAAAAAACGATTGGCTTTTTAACCTAAGTACTTGACTCTGTCTGAAATTCCCTGTTTGACGTTTGCATGCTTCAGTTCTTAAGAAATCATCATCATATGTTTACTTCTGATGTATAGTGAAGGAGGTAAAAACTTCACTTCTCTCCCATGCATGGCTCCCTCAAATCTGTTTGGTCACATAGCTGAAGTCAGTGGGTCCACGGTTTTAGGAAGAAAAAAAAGAAACCTTGCCCTTCAATTGAATTTCATGCCTATCTTATCTCTTAGCTGATGAATGAACTGATGTGTCATAGATGTTTGTATAAAGAAATAGCAGGAGGCATGCACATAACCATCCTCCTACCTGATCATGCTATTCATCCAGTCTTTAAAACACTAACTTTCATGAAACTTACTGTTGCATGTCTTTTTGTCTATTTGACAGCACTAAATTTACCAGGCTGAAAGGCAAATCTGATGCACTCTATTCCCTAGTGACAAAAGTGCATGTAGATAAATACATTTACTGTACTAATTATATGTCATCAGATCAAATACCAGTATTCAATACTATTTTAATCCAGAGAGGATTTTTTTGGTGTTTCTGTTGAAGCAACAAAGTTTTCAAACAGTTAGCAGCCTGCGTTTTTTACCAGTTTCGCTTAGCAGAGGCATTTTTTTTTCCTGGAGATCTGAGATCAGAAAATAAGCACATGTTTAAGCACCAAAATTCAGCAAGTAACTCTGAACTTATTCTGTCACACTTTCAATAAATCCTGTCAGTTCCTAATAGACTAAGTGATATATTGTGCTGATAGCTTCATCAAGTGTTTGATTTATGGCTAAATACGGACTTAAAACCTCGCATAAGAAAAAGAGGTTAAACGAGGAAAAAGAAGTCCCCCAAACCCTTTGAAAATAGCCCCCCTATTATTTGCCTGTTTTTTCGGCTTTACAGCTCAAATCCACTAAAATGAAAAAGCCCAGTCTGTATATGAAAAGAACAACTAGAAATTTGAAACTGGACCATTTGGGAAAGTATTTCAAAAAGAGATTGAAACCATAAATTGAAAATCCCTGAACTCTCAGATGAGAAACATCTCAGGTGGAGATGGAGCTGTTGACATGGTTTACTTAGTGTCTCCTAGGTGTCAGGAACATTTTAGGACTAAATGAATTACTCAGCAGCTAGGTAACAATCCTGCTTGAAAGCACCTATGAAATTCAATGCTTCTTGTATTCTGATGGAATCTTTTCTCTGAAGGGATCCTTTCTCTAGAGAAGTAACAGTTTTAATTTCTTCTTTCATCATCACATCGGTCTTTCCATCGTCTGTTCGATCACATTTTTAACAATAAATATTTTCCCTGTTCATTTACTAACTATTTCTTTTATATAAAACTACCTGACTTAGTCTTGTCTTAGAGGTAAATCTTTTCAAGTTTTAAGGACAGTTAAGACCAACATGGATCTACAAGTGGCAATTTTCCTCCTCTTTCTCTTCCACTCATTGGAGGTAAAAAAGACTTCCTTCAGGGAAACTACCTGGAGTGACCAGGTTAGTCCCCTATTTTGAAGTGTCCCTTAAAGAAGGAGTACTCTGTAAGAGAGTTTAGTTTTATTTAAAGAAATTAATATTTCCAGAAAAATAGACTCGTTATTAATGTTTAAGGATGAGTCTTTCGTTGGTGGTGTCTGTGTATTTGCTAGAACGCTTTCCAAAAAACACCCTTGTATTGATGACATGTTGAATAGGCAGTGTATTTGCAAGATAAGCTATCATCGTTGTCTTCTGTACATTTGTTGTAAATGTCTTTAGTAAATGTAGAATGTTTTTATGTGCTGGACTCTCCAGGAATACGTGGTTGTGGCTGGACAAAACATTGTAAAAAAGTAAACACTATTATATTTATTGAGGTTTAAATGTTCATAAAGTAGCACAACTGTTTAATTCTGGATATGATTTTAAAATTATTTAGTATTTCATGGTGCTCAGATATATTCAACAGGTAAAGCAGTAAATTCAGTTTGCTTTCTGTTAACCTCATTGTAGCATAAGTTTTTCTGCTTTATAAAAAAATACAGAGAGCGCTTTAGCCAAAGCTTTGTACTTTGTACTTTGCAGGTGACATCCAGCTACAGAACACTAAGACTGTTGTTTGCTAAAAGATTGGTACTAACTGATACATTGTCATAAATGAAATAAGTGGCTAACTTGCAAACCAATCAAATATATAGCCTCACTTCAAAACAACAGGATATTTTCTTTGCCTGAAAGCCAGATATAATGCTCATTTCTATGCAACATTTCTTACACAGCCAAGAACTGGGCAGAGAATCAGCTGCAACTACCCCCAGTTGAGCCTAGGAGACAAAAGTAACCTATTGTCATGGTTTAAGCCCAACTGGAAATTAAGCCCTATAGAGATGCTTAACTACGCCCATCCAGTCCAGCTGAAGAGAAAAAGGCAGAGATCCAGAGTTGGATAAGGAGCATTTACTGCAAGTAACAGTAAGATAAAACCCCAAAGTAACAGCATCAATATTAATAACAAAATTAAAAAAGAGGGTGATTAACATACAAAGAAAATGCTAGCTGACCTAGTCTGTTGCCATGTGTCCCGTTGAGAAGAAAAAAATGGCCCCCAGACCTCCCACATGCATGTTGCTCCCTCCCAAACTCAGACAATGAAAAACAGTATTGGACGAACTCCTCCATTTGCCACTATCTCCCCCAGAAAAGGACAAAATAGCCACAGATCCCCCATGAGCCCCCTTTTTTATCCACCCAAAGTCATACCTTCTTCTTCTCGAAAGAAATAATCTCTTACTTCTGCCCCCCAGTGATGATGTGGGTGATACAGAACAAGAACTTAGACATGCCTGTACAGCTGAAGGCTCTGCCCCCTCACATTCTTGGCCAAAACACTTGTATGTACAGGACAAAGGGCTCTGATCCCCACAGGAAATTAACAAGTTAAAAGGTTCATTGTCTCTTACTTGAGTCATTTTGCCATGCCACCTCCTTCAGAAGGAAATGGCAAGTGCTGCAGTACACAAAGCTGAAGCACACCTCCTCCTACTTATAGGCCTTCTGTCTGTTTCTAAAAAGGTTGACTTTGTTAAGAACACAAATGTAGTTGGATTGCTATCACCAATTCCTGTTAACATTACGTGCTGTGGCCCTTGACTTCAGTGAAGACCTCCTTTTGCTGTACTAGTGACGTAAGTCACCAGAGCTAGCAGAAAAACAAGCATAATTGAAGTGAGACTGGCAGCCCAGTTGCGTGAACTTGTTTAGCTGAATTAAATGGCAAACATAATCCAGTGGCCTAGAAGCAGAGAGAGCAGGGGAAGCTTTGATTTCCTCATATTCCTCTTCAAAAAATGTCAGCATTCTGCTACTATTTTGCACACCCACTATGCCCATTTCATTCACATTTCTGTCACTTATACTTTCACTGTTATTTGTCGGAGGTCTCACTATGAACCTTTGCACACAGCCTCTCATGAGAACCTGCCCCAGGAAGGTCTGTGAGGCACTCGGTCTCGGGCACAAAAGGGTGAGCACAGCGTAACCTGCTGCTGTATTAGTAAAAAGGCGTACTATGTATGTCAAGAGGTATGAAACCATGAGGGCACCACAAAAACATAAGAATTCATGTCCAATTAAAAAGAGTGAATTCTGCTTTAGAGAACAGAGCTGTATATTCAACAGTTGCCACACCAGTTTTTGGCCTAATGTTGTGTTTTCTTATTACTAAGATGCAAGTACTTGGAGAGGTGTGCTACCATACAGAAGCTGGAGTCATTGATAAAAAGAAAAGAATCCTTCACAATGGTAAAAATCGTGATAAAATGAAAAAACCCACCACAGAAAACTTCTGATTTAGCAAGCTACACATCTAGAGCCACATATTAGCAAATGACAGGAAAAAGACCTGTCTTTTCAGTCAAAGGCTTGTCATAGTTTACTAGAGAACAAATATACACCCCTATAAATTACATGGTACCATTATAAATTTACTATCCTTCTCTGTTCTCAATTTCCTCTACAGGGATTATATTGTCACAACAGGAAAGAGCTATTGTCACAAAATTTAGAAACTGCTTATGGTCGTCTATACTGTCACTACTGACATTGTCAAGGAGTCTGCATTAGGCAAACAATGGATCAGAGAAAAATGCTCAGGAAAATGGCATTAAACCGGTCCATGGGTGACACAACTAATTTTGACTCAAAATTTGCTTTTTGTATTTTCCAGAGGAAATACAGGAAAGACCTAAAGGAGGCTGGTTTCTTATGTCATGAAAAAAAAATATATTAAGACCATAAAAAAAAAAGGGAAATTAGAATAATCATCTGACTACAAATTGCCATTCCTAAATTTGCAGTGAGATCAATATTTACTATACCTAAACTTTGGAGTGCAGCTGAAGAGCCAGGGAGAGATCACAACTGAGACTGAATGTAAAGCAGTGAGCTTGTATCAGTGTCTTTTGCTTTCATTGGTAAACTTTCCATTGCCATTAAATGTGCTCTGGAGCATTACAGAAGACTTTTGGGGTTTTTTTCAGTGTACAGAGCAGGACACACTGATCAGTTTGGGCAGTTGTATCCTCTTACTTCGTAATTGTTGAGCTGCAGATTAGATATAAGAAAATGATGTTCATTGCTTGTTTACTCTTATTATCAAAGGAATTTTGTGAAATGATAGTGAAAATCTATGGTTATCTCTACTAAAATTACTTAAATAATGATATGATACAAATATTAAGATTATTAGAGAGGTGCATCTGCCTGAAATGCGGTGCAAATGAGATCATATGCTGAAGTCAATGGATTTTTATTTAACAGTAAACATGAAGTAGAGGGAGATAGAAAGAAATAGGGAATAGAAAGAGAAGGAATAAAAGTGGAACGGTATGTAGTCACCATTCTTTGGATCCCGTAACAAGGCGTGGTGGTGGTTGCAATTTCGTTGTTTGGTGGTTGCTGTCTTGACCTGTCAGAGGTGGGGGAAGCCCTGTCAAAGTGGTGGTGGTAATCCACAGAACAGAGAGTTTGGGTTTGGGTGGGAATATCCAGGCACCTCTTCCTGAGGAGTTTCTCACTGGCTGGGGTCATGTTATGTTCAGGAGTCTTTGACACCTTCTAAGGCTGTCTGTCTATTAAGTCAGTGCCGTTGAATTCATTGTGGCCCATCATGGCCTGTCAGCAGAGTAGAAGACCTTCAGGCTATGTGTGAATGTCCCCATACATCCCTGGCAGGGGAGTTATCACAGCTGAGTTCACTTACACAAGGACAAAGAGACTGTACTTGGCTTCCTGAGTTCTTTCCTCGTCTTCCTTGACACCGAGCTTGTAGCCTGAGGTGGCGCATGAGCTCTGCCCTCTGCACCTGGGTGGTTACTTTGCACATCAGCACCTTGTCTCCTGATTGTTTAAGCCATCAGCATTCCAGGAAGTCTGCAAGCCACCTTCCCAAGACTCGGGAGTGTGTGGTGGGAAGTATTTGTATAAGAGACAGGATGTTTCTCTTATTTCTATAAGAAGTCATGAGCTCTTGAAGACAAGAGATATTTTTCGTGAGCTTGCACTACACATTTTTACACTAAACAAGAGAACTTGATGACTTCCTTCATCTGGGAGAATGTCCAAATTAAAATGACTATCAGCGATGTCTCTCTAACCTTTTTAGGTGTTCCGTATTTTCTGGTCAGTCTGTCCTTCCTGTTGGATATTTTTGGTCCTTTCCCCATGTCTGCCCCATAGCTGCCCAACAGCAGCATATTATCTTCAGGGAGGTAATGACTTTTGCTGGACATGGCCAAAAGCTTGCTTTTAAAAAGCTTTTCTGTATTAAAAAGATTTATAGACAATGTTACATAGAGTTGCTATGAAAAATGCTACTGTTTTGTCCTCTTGAAAAGTGATTCCCTTGCCTGCGATGAGGATACTCTGTATTTACACAGGTGGATATCAACTGTCCTGTTTTCAGCGTACAAATCAACATTCAAAAGCATACAAATCTTATATATGACTTATTACACTGAGACATTATGTTAAGTGTTATGGCAAAATGCCTACTCAGGTATTTTGATGCCTAAATTTCCTGCGTAGCTTCAGCTGAGTATTGTGTGCTTCCTTATTTTCTGTCTTGGGCTTTCTCTGACAAGAACGGGCATGCTATCAAGTGTCCAGAAAATTAATCCACAAACACCAGAGGTTTATGTCCAAGAAGGAGATAGAGGGGTCCTGTTACTTTATTTGAATAAAGGGAGAGGCCATGGGGCATTCCCCTGGGGTCTCTCAAATTGTTAGAGGACGCAGCCTTCTTTTTTTTCCTAATTGCCTGGCTGCATTTCCCTCTCTCTTTCCCCATTGGCTGAGGTACTTGAGAGGTACAGACTTCCCAAATCCCCTAATACAGACCCTCCTAATATAAACCACCCTTTTTTTCTTTTTCTGCAGGATTTATGGTTCTTCCCATTGCTTCTCTCATGTCTCAGTATCTATCTTCACCTATCAGCAGACCCAGGGTTTGTTTGTAAAGACTAAACTCTCTCACTCCTTTCATCAGTCAGTGGAATTTCTCCCATTGTTTCTTTCATCTTTCAGTATCTAGCCTTCACCTATCAGCAGACCCACACTTTATTTGTAAAGACAAATCTATCATTCCTTTCACGAGGGAGATGGATAGGGTGTGAGATTGTGGCTGCCTGCATAATGTCTCTAGGACTATGAACAGGTCCAGAAGATTCCTAAAAGATTCCTGAACACCTGGATGATAAGCTCATGGTACAGGTACAAAAGGAACCAACTAGGAAAGGTGCTGTTAGAGAGCATCTAAACAAGGATGGTGAAAGTCTAGAGGGGAAACCATATGAGGGGCAGCTGATGATCACTTGGTTTGCCCACCCTGAAGAAGAAGGGACCGAGGAGATCCCTCATCCAGTCTTCAACTTCCTCATGAGGGCAAGTGGAGTGGCAGGCACCAAGCCTTCTCTCAGGTGACCAGCGATAGGTCCTGAGGGAATGACATGAAGCTGTGTCGAGGGCATTTGGTTGGATATTAGGAAAAGGTTCTTCACCCAGAGAATGGCTGAGCACTAAACAGGCTCCCCAGAGAAGTGGTCACAGCACCAAGCCTTCTGGAGTTCAGAAACACTCTCAGGTGTGATTTTTGGGGTTATCCTGTTCTGAGCCAGGTTTTGGACTTTAATGATCCTTGTGGGTCCTTTTCAAATCTGGATGTTCTATGATACTAAGATTCTGTGCTTCTTTGACTTTTTTTTTTTTTTTTGAAATACCGAAAGGTCACTGTCTTACAAAAGAGAAGTACTTAGATAAATGTCAAAACAGATCACTTTCATTTCTGCCTCTGAGTCAGACACACCTCCTTCTTGTCACAGGAGCTCTTTAGCACAGAGAAACAAATTAAAAAACCTCAAGTGTCCAGTATGAATCTTATCTGATCCTTAACCAGTGGCACTGTCTCTGTATTTTGTAATAAATCAATTCTACATAGTGACTTGACTGAAATGCACTGTATTTTTTCTGTCATGTGTATTATATATTATATATATGACTTGAAGTCAGATACAAATCACAGATCATAGGGTTATTACACTGCCAATCACATTAGTAAAGTCCATGGTGGATACTCTTGTTAAAACTTTCTGTTGATCTGTGTCTGTCAGCAGGGCCGTATTGCTGAATTTTAAGTGGATACAAACAGAGAGGTTTTGTAACAGTCTCATGTCATGTTAATTTGCTCTCAAGTAAATGTGGTAAATTTTAGCCTTCAAACGTATCATGTTTATGTTTCAATCTGTCTTCTTGTAAAGAAGGCACATTTTGCACGTGATTTTTTTCCTTACATTTTTAATGGTACTAGTAACACTGTAAGTTCAGCTGTTGGCCCTTGCTGGGGCATACAAAAAAGTTGAGAGCTATAGAATTATACAGACTGTGTCAGCAAGGAGAGATAAATGCAGTGCACATCACCTGTACGACAAACTAGCAACAGAATATGGAATCAGTGTTCTTGCCATGGAAGTACTGTACAATTTCATGCTGTAGGATACCCCAACATCATTTTTGTGCATTAGATTCTTGCTACCTCTGGTCACCAGCAGCACCAAATAGGTAAACACTAATAAATTTCTAGGAAAAACATTTACTAATTAATTTAAACATCTGCTGGCTGTTGATTCTTTCTTTTGCTATTATTTAGTTCCTACACAAAACTTTCTGTAAATTGATATTTACAGAAAGTTTTGTGTAGGAACTAAATAATAACAAAAAAATGCATTGTCTTTTAGTACTTCTAGGAGGAGAAATGTTGTGAACTCAAATTTAGTTTAACGGTTAAGAAACAGTTTAGCAAATCTAGGATCTAATTTCTTTTCTTCCAGCACCGCCAATATGGGTTGCATTTACCTCTGTGCATCAGTACACTACAAAGTCTTAGCAAGTGCTTTTTTTAAAGGAATTTACGTGTGTTTTACATGTAGGTTGGCAATTGTTATTTCTGTCATTTTATATGGCAGGCTTGTTTAGATGGATAACAAGCCCAGTAATTTTCAGTGCCCAGGGCAAATCCTAATAAGTCTTGCAACGCACAAAACCTATCCTGAATGATATAGCAAATGACTTATACAGCTTCTGCTAAAGCCTGCCATAGATTTCTGTGTCTTTGACCTTTGAACATACTGCATAAAACAGGGATTACTTGTGCCAGTCATTTAGCTTTTACAGTAGATGTACAAAAGAGAAATCATTAATTCTTCTTAAACTTGTTCAAAACCCTTGGTTTGCATTTTCATTAGTGCAACTTGTGGTAAGCTCATCACTGTTAAACAGTGGAAAAAACTGAATGATATTTAAAACTACTCAGAGAGACGGTTTTTCTCCTTCAAAAAGATGTGTTCCTGATCAACATAGCATTTTCAGCCAGTGCAAAGGAAAAATAATTTATTGGGCAGATCTTTGTGGAAAACAAATACAGGCAAAAATGCTGCCTAAAACCTAATTACCTATTACCACTGTCAGCCTTGGGGGAAGATACACTTAGATGTATCTTTTAATGGAAATTTTGCTTCAAAAAAGAGAGAACAGTCAAACCCAGTCAAACCGTGACATCCGTCACTGTTGCTGGTGACTGATCTCTTAATAACAAACTATTTGTTTCAGGATGACTACAGGGTTTAATCCAACACAAATCTTCTCAGAAGTTCCTTTACAATGCAACTTTATTCAGATCAAAAAAAATCCCCTTTTTTGTCCAGGTAAATTACAGAGAACAGGCAGAAGATAACTAGGCTGTGCCATTCAACCAATAGCACATGGCACCAAGGGTAGGTGGTGGCACGGTGCCTTCTGCTACTCTTTCTCTGTAGGAGTTCTGACATCTTTTCATATCTTTGTCTTCCAGTAGAGATTTACTGTGTCATTGGGATTATTTTTTCTTTCCTTCCTTTTTTTTTTGCAGTTTGACTCAAGGCTTGAGCTCCAGATGTTTTATTATTTTCATCTCAGATTGCTGGCACTTACTTTCTGCCCACAGTTGTAAAGCTGTGCATTTCTGGCTTCTTGGTTCCCTGTTTGCAGGCTGGATTATCATTTGCTTGGCAGGGGTGGCAGTAGGCATGTGGGATGGGTACTGCTGCATGGGGATCTGCAGTTTTGGAAGCTGTTTGTCAGTAATGCTTGGCAGCCCTTGCTTGCTTCAGCAATGTGCTAGGACCCCACAGGCATCTTTGAAGATGAAATGAAAGAGCTTAGCAGCTGTCCTAATCGCCAAATCCTGCTTGCTTCCCAGGTCTTTGCTTCTTCATTCCTTCATGTGGAGACTGGAGTGCTGAGTACCCAGTCCTCCCTAACTAAACCCTTTCCCTTTCTCATGTTGGAGTCACCCAGCTGCCACATCCCACTATCCCTACATTTTCTGTGTGGTTACAGAGGTTCATCTCAGGCAAGGCACACCTAACACGGCAAAGTATTGATGGGCCCTGGACGCTGTAAAGGTACTGAGCTCCTGACTGGCACTACACTGTGCTTCTAATAAGGCACAGTAACTGGAACATGTGTCCAGGGGGCCTCTGCCTCTTCTACAGGTAACCAGAAGCATCGGAGGTCACTTACATTGAGAAGCAGGAATTGTAGAAAAGCAAGAATTCATTCTTCAGAAGAAGACACCAGTATTCTTATTATACTTAGTCTTATTATACTTATACTTACTACTCTTAGACACTATTGCCTATAAAGGGAAAGAAAATTGGAATGAAAGGAATTGCTGTAGTTTTCCCAAATATGCAAAATGAGTGCAGTAAAAACCCCACATTGTTACAGCTGGCAATCATTAGCACTGGCAACACAGGCTTGTCTTGACAAAATTATAGTAGTAATGAACAATGTCTTGCCTTAAATAGAAATCTTCTGCTTTTGAAGCTAGCTGGTTTTACTTACACAAGAAGCTAGGCTTTGCTATTTTGTTATTGAACCCAAAGTTTTTGTTGTGTCCTAGCAGGATTTGGTGAGATATTTTTTTGTTAGCATTTGCTCCTCTAAAATGTAATTAATTAAATAATATAAATAAAGCATTTTTCTGAGAACATACTTGTCACTCCAAAAATGAGACTGGGAAAGTAAAAAAGATAACTTTTCAAAAATAACCACTTTGATTTTGTAACACACTAATTAGTTGGCATTACCTACCACATTTAAATACTTGAATGCAATGTGTTTGATGATTGAGATTTCATGGTAAGTTCAGAGTTTTTCAGTTCTGGATGACTGAATTCTGCCAACTCAAACAAAAGGGCTAGTATATGGTTGGAGCTGCTTTCGCTATAGAGAAAGTAAAGGCATCACCAGCAAAACAGAATGGGTGGGAGTGGGGTCAGCTTTTGGTACATGGCATCTCCAGCTGCTATCCCAGTAGCAGCAGCAGTCAAACTGACTTCTTGTGCTTGGGAGAGCCACGGTAAGCATCAGGCCATACTTGTTGTACTGTCCATGCCCACTACCTGCAGCTTCAGGAAACGGCTTTTATGCCCTTGCACTGATTAAAGGGTATGCTGTCATTTCTCTTTTCCAGTGGCTAGCTAAAGAAAGAGTCATGGTCAGTGGATGCTAACATCTCCGTTTCAGAGAAATGCATAAATCCTTTTCCTGATAAATTCTAAGCATTCTTCTAAAGAAGAACAGATATTTATAGAAGGAAGGCAAGAAGGACTACTAATGATCCAAGACGACCTGAATTTGATAATCCTTTTTTTTGAATAGATACATTCCCAGAAGCTACCAGGGTGA
The DNA here is from genome assembly GCA_013398015.1 of Oreocharis arfaki. Lineage (NCBI taxonomy): Eukaryota > Metazoa > Chordata > Aves > Passeriformes > Paramythiidae > Oreocharis > Oreocharis arfaki. The sequence continues at coordinate 408,560 of VZRR01011337.1, read as the reverse complement.
AAATTAAACCTTTTGTTTCTGATTGCCAGAGCTGGGTTATTTGGTTGGAGGTTTTCGTTTGCTTGTTTGTTTGTGTTTTCATGTTTTGGTTTTTTAAAAATAGCTACTTCCATTCTTTTGCCTACAGCTGCATTGTCAGTTAGGATTCCCTCTGTGATTTTTTTTTTCTTGTTTCTCTAAATCCTAACTAAGAAGTAACCAGAAATTAATATTAAGTATACTTACATTTCAGTGTGATTCAAAAAACATTCCTGTGGAGGGTTCCTTTTCAATCTTACACCAGAGGACTTTCTGAAATGTAGCAGCATTCTGAATAAAGAACCAAGACGAAAAAACATAAACCAAAAAACGGACACTCCCCCGTTTAAACAATATCTTAGTGATGGTATATTTTTCTTTACTTTTGGAGGTAACTGAGCTAATGGACCGCTCTTAGCTCCCTCCCATGGTGAGGACCTGTTGCAGGACACAGCTGGTGCTGCTGATTTATACAGGTTCATCGTATTACTCCAGAACCTTAACCACAGAAAATTTCCCCATGGAGCCTAGTGCGGGAAGGATTGTTCCAGCTGATATGGCCTTTTAAATTGCCATATCAAAACTGTATGTTGAAATGATGAGACCAGCCGATTTTGTTAAGTCTCAAGTGCTATCATGTTTATCAACCACCTGGACGAAGGGATAGAATGTACCCTCTGCAAGTTTGCTGATGATACACAACTGGGGGAGTGGCTGATACTCCTGAAGGCTGAGCTGACATTCATCAGGACCTTCACAGGCTGCAGATTTGGGTGGAGAGAATCCCAGTGAGGCTGAACAAGGGCAAGTGTAGGATGCTGCACCTGGGGAGGAATAACCCCAAGTACCAGCACAGGTCAGGGGCTGACCTACAGGAGAGCAGCTCTGTGGAGAAGGACCAGGTAGTCCTTGTGGATGACAAGCTGATATGAACCAGCAGCGTGCCCTTATGGCCAGGATGGCCAATGGTATCCTGGGGTGCGTTGGGAAGAGTGCTGCCAGCACATCCAGGGAGGTGATCCTCCACTTCTACTTGGCCCTAGTGAGGCCACATCTGAAGTGTTGTGTCCGATTCTGGGCTCCTCAGTGCAAGGAAGACAAAGAACTACTGACGAGGGTCCGGTGGAGGCCGTGAAGATGGTGTAAGGTTTGGAGCAGCTCTCTTGTGAGAAGAGATTGTGGGTGTTGGGCCTGTTTAGTCTGGAGTAGAGAAAACTGAGGGGGAACCTTTAATGTATATAAATATCTCGAAGGTAGGTGTCAGGACTCTATTCAGTGGTGCCCAGTGACAGGACAAGGAGCAGTGCCCGTAGACTAAAATACAAGAAGCTCCACCTCAACATGAGGAAGAACTGCTTTATGTTGAGGGTGGCAGAGCACTGGGACAGGCTTCCCAGAGAGGTCGTGGAGTCTCCCTCTCCGGAGACATTCAAAAACTACCTGGATGAGTTCCTGTGTAACCTGCTCTGCATGACTCTGTCTTGGTAGGGGTGTTGGAGTAGATGAACTCTGGAGATCCCTTCCAACACTAACAATTCTGGGATTTTGTGACGTGTGCAGGTGAAGGAGACATGCAATGAAACCTAAGAAACTTTTTTTTCTAGTTCCCCAGCAAATCATGAGAAATATGAAGAGGAAGCAGAAAACTTCCAAGTAAATACTTCCTTGTTTACAACTGGTTTTGGTTTTTTGGTGGTTTTTTGGTTTTGTGGGTGGTTTTTTTTTTTTTTTTGTTTGGGTTTTTTTTGTGGCAGAATTGGTTTGCATTTTTTCCCAAAAGGTTTGTTGTCCGCTTAGGTCTGTACAGAAGGTTTTAGAGATTATATATGTGTAAGTACTTTCTTTATATATTCTTATGAATACCAACTACCTACTCGTCATTAAAAATGGTTCTGTTCTTACGAGGAGCCTTTCAAGGACAGTTATGAGGATCACAGTCTTTTCTATGGGATCAAAGAGGATGCCCATTTTTCAGATGAAAAATAAGATTATGAGGCTGCTTCTATTTCTATCCGAATCAATGCTAAGTCTAAGTATCAATAAGCAGAAACCAGGCTTGTGATCACATGGAACATCCACGGCAACTGAGAAAGGAAGACCATTTCCTGACTATTACTCCTATGCTTTAACGACAAACCTCCTCTTTCCCTCCAATTGTTGTCCCCTCACTTGCACAGGAAGTTGTGCAAAAGCTTCACTAGGTCCATGATGAAAAATTATGCAGCTCTGCTTTCCTTCTGCTTTTGTTTATTCACTTAGCTGGTGAAATGTAACAAGACAATGATAAATGATCAAACAAGACAGAGATAGAGAAATGGTAAAACTCCAAAAGTTCAGGCTGTTCTACAGAGAAGCTGTTGAATGTTAGCTAGACGAATTAATTGTTTCTGAGAGAACACTGATACACTGAACTTGGCTGGCTGTGAAATTTTAATGAATTTGATCCAGTGTATTTATCAAAATGTGGTCCAAAACAATGTGTAAGTGAAGAATCACAACTCTTGCAGCTTTATGAGCTTTCTGGAGTGCCTGATGTAAGACTTTATTTATTCATATCTTCATTGAGTTACTTCTTCATTTTTGAAAAAGCTTTTTTTTTTCCTGCCTTGTGGATTCAAAGATGTTCATCGCCAGACACTTTCTGATGCCAATCCACCTTCACAAAGAGAAAGCTCATTTCCATGACGAAGTTGTATTTTTCCCTAACGATACGTTTTTGGAGTTGTGCTCTTGACTCTACATATTGCAGAGAATATGATTATAAGACTTGTCTTTTCTCTAAGCTAAATAAAACATAACAATTGCTCCAACACTTTCCTAGTGAAATCTAAATCAAATCTCTTCTGACTCATTTAAGGTATCGAGGTTGACTAGGTCTTATGTTGCTTGCAACTCAGTAGTCCCTTACTTCATGGTGCTGCTTAGAAGGGTAACTTGGCTTTTCTGTGTAAAAACTGGAACTTGCTTACACTTGTTTTATATTAACCTAGTTTTACTACATTCTTTGAAGTCACTGAAGTTTTACTAAAAATGCTGAAAGCAAACTGAGCACTGAATTCAAATTACTTACTCAATAACTTATCTTTTGAAAGATAAGATAAGTTCCTTTTCGAAAGGAGTCGCATAGAAAAGGTGATGGGTACAAATTACTCCTGGGGAGATTCTGATTGGATACAAAAAGAAAATTTACTTCACAATGAGAACAATCAACCACTTGGAATGATCTCTTGAGGGAAGTACTGGATTCCCCAACACCAGACACTATCGTGCTGCAATCAGATTCCAGAGGATGTTCTTGAATCCCTCTTTTAGAGAGCATACAGAAGTTCAGGGCAACTAAAGGGGACAAGAATTGGTTCCACACCACCCACATATGCAATTCCACTTAAATTAGGAGCTTTTTTTGTGATGTAGTATCATACATGAGCAAAGGATGGAGCAACTGACTGAAATATTGACCATCTTCTCTCTTCCAGTGACACATCTAATATTGTGTTACAAACTTTTTTAGATACTGTACAGCATCACTGACATCTGAGGACCTGTTCTGTATTGAAAGTAGAAAAGAAAGTTGTTGCTTCCTTCCTCTTTACTCAAGTTTTTAAAAAGCTTAATGAGTTTAAAAAACGAGTAAAGAATTTTAAAAGTGAGTCTGAAAATGAAGAAGTATGTACATCCAACAGAAAGCATACTCAGAGTCGAGCTGGCAGAAGCTATAAAATTTTGGTCCTATTTGTGATGCACTATTACAGTGTGTATTTTGAGTCGTATTCTAGGTTTAACAGGTGCTGATGAGGACAAAGCTCTGTAACTCTTCTCAGGTGGTGGTACACCGGTTGAAGGTAGCTCGGATAAAAAGTTGCAATAATAAAAGTCAGAAGGCCACAAAAATATAGGATGTTATGGGCAGATAGTGTCAGCCAGGCTACTATTATATCTTTTGACAAGTTAGTATATAATTTTAGCTAAAAAATTTAGTAAGATTGAGGAAGTGAGAGATTTCTTTAGAAAGTCTCTGCATCTCCTGTTGACATTTTAAAAATGAAATGTTTTTTCTTTCTATTTTAAAATGGATTGTCATTTACCTCATTAAAATAAAAAAAGGAAAAAGCACCTACATGCTTGGGAAAAAAACCCCAACAAATAACCCTGAAGCTAAAAATGAGCCGTTGATCAATTATTAATAATTCTAACTTCAATAAATGGAGAAAACTGGGGAAGGTATTGCTGATACTGTATTGCTCTAGTACAGCAAAATTCACAAACCCATCAGTTAATTGCTACTGAAAAGATTTAATGAGATTTTGTAGAAATGCTCATTTAAATAGTTAGCATAAGTGAAAATTACCAATATCACACTTTTTCAAACAGTTCATACATGATATACCAACAGACAATGGGCTGACTTCCGAAGCTTATATTTTCTTAAAACAAGGCTTGCTCTTGATGCTCAGTATGATTTTTTTCGGTCTATAAAATGACTACTCAAAAATGGAGACTAAGCTGTTAGTTACTCAGGTTCAAGTAAGGTAAGTCTAAACACTCTTACCCTGTCATGAACCTGAGTGTTTCATATTTTAATTGACAACATTCACATCGTTGAGCTTTTCATTTAGACTTTGATAAAATCGGCTCAGAAAGGCAGATGGCAGGCTGTTATTTTTAATTCACAAGCAATGTTAAATATATGCCATATGTTATAGAACTTTTCAGGCACAGCCTTTTGAATGCTATCACAATAAACTTACAAAATTACATAAAAGGGAAATCTGATAGAGAACAACATCATTGCAGTTCACATTGTTGAAAAAGGAAATAAAAATGACCAGACTTTCTTCTTGCTAAAATAAAATTATTCACATCACCAAACAATCATTGAAACATCAAAACTGATGTAGAAGGGAAGTGTTTGTGGGCTTCTGTTATCTGTTGTTCTGCATCTAGGAAAGAGTCTCTGCACGCACTACATGCACTAACTGAGATGTTTCTTTGTAAAGAAAATGTTCATGATGTTTTACACTACTGCATGTAGGAAGCTTCATGTGTAGGTTAGTAACAGTAATGAAAAGAATGGGCTGAAGTAAAAATGGTTTTTAGAGTACTTTGAGGTCACCGCTGTTGTCAAAAAAGACATTCAAGTTACAGCCTCCCTTGAATGGGAGCTGTGGAAGCTGTAGCAGCAACCTTAAAGCAACTCTGAAATATTATTTTCTTTTCCAAGAAAATATAGCAAATGGATATATGGAAGCCCACAGTCTGCTGTAGCAAAGATAAGCATGCCAGTTCTAGTAGTAGCTAGTGGGAGACCCATGTTTGAAAAGAATGCATCCAGCATGTTCTTGCATTGCACGTGGACTTCTGTCCTGTGGGTTTTCAGGACCAGCTCAAAGAGACAGACAAGGTGGGGTGTCTAATAACAACCTTTTGAATTCAATGTGGTACAGAGAGGGAGATGTTTCCCAAGGAGGGAACAACAACCCTACAGGACAAAGCTGGGGAGAATGGTGTCTTAGGAATGTTTGTGCGCGTGAATAGAGGATGCAACCTCTCAAATCTAGTGATTAACTGTGCCTGAAGCTCTCCCTTCAGAGAGAGTCTAACAACCAGCACTGGAAAGGGAGCACATTCAACAGCTCCTGTGCACCCATGATCAGTCTGGACTAGCATGGTGAATGAGTCAATTGGGCTGTCATGAGCAAGCATTGTTTATTTGGTCTTCTGTTTTGCATGGGAATGTTGCTGTGGTCCTGAATTTATTCAGCTGCTGAACACTGCTTGGAGCCACTGGAAGTGAAGCTTTACAGTAATGGTATAAATGTATATGCAGAATGCCAAGAAGATTTCTATATAGTGTAGTGGATGAATTATTCATTATGAATTATTCATAACACAAATTTTGACATTTTTCTGGAATAAATTTCCATTTTTTTTAAATTATTCACAATATGACCAAATAATTGCTGGACTTTTTATTACCAATCATCAGAATACTTCCATAGGTTCTTGGTTTCTTTTTTCATTACTCGTCTTACTGTATTCAATGACACCTCATTAATCCAGCCACTTCTGGAATTTTTAATATCTCAGGCCACAAAACCAGTAAATTAACGAGATCCAGCACTGCTATGAAGGCTGTTGGAGAAAGCAGATAACATTTCTTTTTTCAAAACATTTTCTTTTGTAAACATTCTTATACAGGACTAGATTCACAGAGGTAAATTTGGTTATAATAGATAGGTTTCTAGAACTTGCAGTGATATTATTTTTAAGTATTGTCATTGAGATGATTACCAGTTGCAGTGGTTTCTGAAGTACTGGCTGACCTTCACATTTCTTAAATGGAATTGATCTAAATCTAATTTTCAGGTAAATGTGGGATTAGTTAATTAAACTCGGTGAAGACATACTACTGCACAAGCTGAATAAGAAATACATTAATTCAGAATCAGAACCCATCTTCATTGGTGTTCAGCTATAAATAGGGGGGAACAAGTATAGATTCAGAGCTGTACAGTGGTTAGAGTCTAGAAATTGAATGTAAAGCTCTCCAGAAGAAATCTACGTCTTTCTATCAGCCATCTCCTTGGTATGCACCTAAGGAGCAAAACTGCTACTGAAACACCAGAGCTTTTGAGACTTACCAGTAAACAAACCCAAAAAAGGTAAAAATGTCACAACAAGGAGCTCCAGTCAATGAACTGGGCGCAGCTTTAGACTACATCTGCTAAAAGCATCAGTCACATATAAACTCCCTTAGATGCTCGGGGCTAATTCCCATCCTTGCAAGTTAAGTTGTTGGGTGAATAAAAATAAGAATTAAAAAAAAAAGATAAAAAATACAACATTTTCTTGCCCAGTTTCCATGGAAATGAAAGTGGAAAGACTGCTGGCAGTCAGTAGCTGAGTGTGAGAACTCTCGCTTGCAGATGTCAGTTCCTCACTGTTCGCTGAAAACTGCAAGTGTTGGTTTAAAAAATCAGCTGCAAATGATGTCTTCAAAATTCTGTGGATTTTTTTTTTCTTTTAAGTTGATAAACTTTAAAATGGGAGCTTTTAAAAAGCAAGAGTCTTTGCATTTCCATCCACCTGGCTGCTAAGACACATTCCTTTTATAAGCAATAAAAAGCAGTGGCTACATTTTCGGTTACTGTCTCCTGGATATCCTGTTGGCTCAACAGTTTGAGTTGATTACTTTGCAGACCATGCTGAAAGTCTTCCCCACCTGAAGGAGGCACATGGTTTCCTATCGGTTTAGTAAAGTGGTCCTGGATTCTGTTTAGATATGGATTGCTAAGATTTACATTAATTTAAACATAACAGGGAAATTAATGGACCTAGTTTTAAATCAAGATGTGATTGCATACAATATTTTTCAATTAAAGATTACTTACATATTTGAAATAAAGATCGAGAAACTTTCTCAATGTCTTGCAGGAATCACACAGTTTGGTCCCAAGTTTAAAGTTGTTAAAGTAAATTATATAATATCAAATAAAGCAAATAAAATTCTTTCCTTCCTCTTGCAAAAAAAAAAAAAAAGGCCAGAAACACGTGCCAGTTACATGCAGTGCACATTCTCCACAGCCTATGAAAACTGTTCTCAATGCATTTATTCCACTCTGTATCTTAATAGGCAGTTTGCTGTTCTTAAATACTGCACGGAGAATAAAGACTGTGAGGGATTTTCCTGAAGATCACAGTCTTAAAGACAAATAGGATGTTTTTTATGGCATACAATAGTTATTATAGTAATACATAGTTTTCCCTGGAATGACTGTCTGCTAGTGGTCTAAATGAGGAAGCAACTAACTCATTCACAAACAGCATCATTAGGAGCTGAAGCAAATAAGCAACTGATCTTCCTTGTTCAGTACACTGAAGCCTTGAGACTAGTTTTTCCTTTTTTCCTTGCTCATTAATTCAGTTTTCATGGCTGCTGTGGGAGGTGGAGTATTTCATATCCTCATCTCATTAATCAGTTGTGGGTTACAAAGGAAAGTCTATAAATACCTGGGCAGGAGATAGAGACCGTATAGTCCACAGCAAACCAGCTGTAGCACCATCAGGCTACAATGGAGAGAAGATCTCGGTAACATACTCCAAATATTGTGAAGTATCTGTGAGGCAAGCAGTATCACTTGTGCAATGAACAGGATTATCACTTAAACCATGTGAATATAAGAGAACAGAAAACAATACTGTAGTAAACTTTCTGATTGTATGGTACACAAAATCTCCCACTGTCAAAACTTCATGGTCTGACTCAGTAATTGCAGTACACAATCACAAGTTTTTCTTTTTCTCTTTTTAAGTTACAAAAGAAAAATAGAAGAAATTTTGCTATAAGCTTTTCTCTTACTCCCTTTTTAGCTATATTGACTTCAAACTACCAAGATTAATCAACTGTTACCCAGAAAAGACATTTAGTTAAATCATTTTATGTTTATTTGGTTGTAGGCTTATGTACACAGAAGCACTAGAAATGAGAATAAAACCACTGCAGCAGAGGAGAGAAACTTCACTAGTCAGGTTCTGCAGGGCTCCATCCTAGGGCCAGTGTTTGTCAACATCTTCAAAAATGACTTGGATGCAGAACTGAGGGTAATACTAAGTTTGCTGACGACACTAAATTGGGAGGAGCACTCTCCTGGAGGCAGAGAGGCCTTGCAGAGTGACCTAGACAAATTAGAGATATGGGAAATCACTGTATGACATTTAACAAAGAAAAGCACTGGATTCTGCACCTGGTATGAAGCAACCCTAGACTGGGAAATGAGATGCTGGAAAGCAGCACTATGAAAAGGGACCTGGTGGTCCTGGTCAGCGGCGAGCTGAATATGAGCCAGCAGTGCCCTGGCAGCCAGGAGGGCCAAGCATGTCCGGTGGGGCATCAGGCACAGCATCACCAGATGGGCAAGGGAGGGCATTGTCCCTCTACTCTGCATGGGACTGGCCTCACCTCAAGTGCTGTGAGCAGTTTTGGTCACCATGATACAAAACAGACATTAAGCTGTAGAGAGTGTCCAAAGGAGGGTCAAGAAGATGGTAAAATATCTGGAGGTGAAGCTGTAAGAGGAGTGGCTAAGATCACTTGTTTTGTCTGCCCTGGAGACAAGGAGACTGAGGGGAGACCTCATTGTGGTCTTCAACTTCCTCATGAGGGGTAGTGGAGGGGCAGGTACCGATCTCTTCACTCTTGCGACCAGTGACAGGACTTGAGTGAATGGCATGAAGCTGAGTCTGGGAAGGTTTAAGTCGGATACCAGGAAGAAGATTTTTCCTCCAGGGGGTGCTTGGGCACTGGAACAGCTCCCCAGGGAAGTGGTCAGAGCATCAAGCTTGAGAGAGATCAATAAGTGTTTGGACAACACTCTAATGCTGTGATTCTTGTGGTGTCCTGCACTGGGCCAGGAGTTGGACTCGATGATCCTGATGGGTCCCTTCCAACTCAGCATATTCTACCATTTTGTGATTCTCTGACGCATTCTGCCTGCAAAAGGATGCTCTGAGGGCATACAGCACACAGCACATTATGTTTGCTGTTTTTTTCACAAAATATCAGTACAGCAGGCATTTAGAAGATATTTTGCAGTATGTGAGGTTCCAACGAGAGGGATGAAGCTGCTAAGTGATCTAACTAGTCAGGAGTGGTGTAGTTCTAGCCAAATTAATAGATTGTAGTCAAAAAGCAGTTCTCAAAAAGGAGTTAGAGGTCTCCCTCTTTTGTTCACCGTTCACTACTTCACTGTTACCCGTCCTCTACCCATATCTTGCTATCAGTATATACTTGTTCTCATCCTTCCTACTTGTTAGGGCTTCTAGTTCATTTCCTTGAAACAAAAGAACATATTCTTTTCAGTGAAGCATATGATGAGATGGGTCAAAATATCTGTTCCTGCTAGGGTTTGTGGGGATAGGTGCAATTAACAAGGGTGGCCCACACTGGCTTTTTTGAACTGTATCGTCTTTCAACAGACAAAGATAAAGCTCCCCTTCCCAGGGTAGCTTGGAAGTGATTCAGCCCTTTATTTCTTTCCTAGGCATATTGAAACTGTCTTTACTCTTGAAGGCCAATGTTTCCAACTAAAATGCTTTTTTTCATCTTTCTTCAGAATGTCTTCCAATCAATTTGTAGTTCTTTCTCATTGTCTTTCCTCTTCTAGACCCTTAGCATTTCTTGTTTCCTCATATGTTTTTTTAATAGGAATCTTCCATAAATGAAACCTTATTTTGAAATACCCATCTCTCATTTGATTTTTAGGAGACTTTTCACAAGCTGAATGCACCATTCAGGAAAAGAAGGCAATAATGTAATCTGATTCTATGGTCTGAGGTACGATTCTATGAGGTAAATTTGCTGGTGGTAGGGAATAGCTCCCAACCTGCAACTTACACTATACAATATTTCTTATTTAACTGAACATAGCTTTTGAATGAGACTGCAACATGACTGTACAGGCAGAGAGGATGTGCCTAGTCCAGACTCATTCAGCTTTCACTTGGTGTGACCAAGGAGTTGATACAGCAGTTTGTTATAATAGCAATGTCACAGCTCCCAGAGTTTTCTCATCCTTTTTAGAGCTTTCTAATTTGCCTGGCTGACCTGTTTCCTTCAGTATAATCAGCTATTTGCAGAGGTGGTATTGCCATACCATGATAATGTCACTTGGCTGATGTAAATTAATTTACATCATTAGTCTGATTCTTAGTACTGTGTTGCCCTCAGAGCACTGACATTAAACAATGAGATCACACAATGAGCTGAAACTCCCTGCAACAAAGTAGTAACTTCTCAAGAACATGATTTCTTTCTCTGTACATAAACTTGTAGTTCACTTTGACCGTGACCTACATCTTCTAATTTAAGAGTTGGTAAGAATTCAGTATATACTGCAAACCGAATTTTAAGGTACTTATGTGACATGTTGTACAACTTAAGCTTTAAGTTAACTTCTTACTGCTCCTATAAGCACAGTGCCAATATGACAGAAACCCTTAAAAAATGTAGTGATGAATGACAAAGGATTCATATTCACCGAGCATCTGAGATTAGGAAAGATGACAGCACCAAAAGCTATGCATAAAAAATTGCAAAGTAGCATCTCATTACTGACAGATCACAGCTTCCAGCTTAAGTGGGCACAACCATTTATGCTTCTATACCCTTCCTCACTGTCCCTTGCTCAACTTTTTATTTATATCATATATTTCACACACCCAAAAAGCACTGGACTCCTCCATGATCAGACTGGTTGTCTGCATGGTGGTACAGCAGGAGAATGAATGGAGTTGCGATTGCTTGATAGCATCAATATGGAAGTAATAAATGTTGGGGTTTATTAATGTTTAATAAATGTTTTATATATCAACAGTGCAATTGTTCTTTCTCTTAATCCAGCAACCTATACACTAATCAGGCACCTTGTCATTTTTTTCTGACCTGAAAACCTTCCACATTCTTCTACTTGTCATCCAACATCCTTAAGCACAAAGACCTACATGACATTGAGATCAAAGAAAGATTTCCATTGATTTCAGTAGTCTTTCAATCAAACTAAAAGAAAAAAAAATCACAACTATGTCATAAAAGAGCAGGCATTTAAATTTTTAATAGAGATGGGAAGAAATGTTGCTCTTATTTATGTACCATAACCCCTATCTCTATGAGATAATCTGAAACATTTTCCCTACTCTTTCTTTTATGGGGACTGTGGAGGAGAAGGAGGAGACAGAAAGGTTCTTTTGAAATGCACATCTGAAATCTTGGAGTCCATTACCAAGTCATTAGTGAACACAGCCCCCCATGGTGAAATTTTGCTTAAAAAATATTAATCCGAACTCAGGCGCTGTTTGGTTCTCAGCAGCAACCACTGCCAATTTGAATTGATTGGTGGTGCACATTCCTAGTTGTACTACTTTCCCTGTTTTCTTCCAACTAGTTCTATCTAATTACTTAGATGATTCAGGCTTATCTAAGTTTTGGAAGAAACCTAGCTCCATTTTGTTAAGAAAGGAACTTTAAAACAGTACTTTGATTTACTATCCATGCCCTCCATCTGCAAGACTTCGTCAGTCAAATGCTCTGTTACAAGCCTGCCACTGCAACTCACGACTGTGATCAAATGTCCCAGCAGAAACTTTTTAGGCAGGCAGGATCAAAACTACATCTACTGAGCCAACGCACCCAACCAGATTTCATACTGACCTTCCCCCAGGAAACGCAGAACTTTTCTCGTAATTTGCATACAGCTGCTAAGTGTCACACAGTGCAGTCTTGAAGTTTCCCTCATCAGCTCCTTGCAGCATTTTAATCAATAATTTCTAATGGCAAATGACAACAGTGAGAAGGGCCACCCTGCTAACTGTAGGAATATCATAAAAATTGAGAAATAAACAAGAAATGTCACAAGCTTTCCAGTGAATATTCCATGACATACTGTTTGTGTTAGACCGTTAATCAGTCTTGATTCTATGATAAATTTGAATACTAATCCCTTCTGAATAGGGATTAAGCTTCAGCGTGTAGAGGAGGGATTCATTAGAATTCTTCTCATCAAGACACAGCTTGAACAAAGTTGCACAGCACTCTGTACCTCAGACTTTTCAGTGCTGACAACCAATTGCCAAACCACCACTGAGTGGCTAAAATCAACAAACTGTAACTTATGAATGCCCATATTTTCTCAGTCAGAAACTGATGATGTGTTGTGATGTCGTCTGGAGAGGACTATCTTTAGGCAAAATGCTTTCTGGTTAGTTACAACAGACAAACCACCAAACAGTCCTGAAAACGATGACAATAAGTAAGGGAAATTCAGTGGAGATCATGTTGACAGAGTATGAGCATGAATGTTTTGAGGCCCCATCTGTTGATTTATGTATCATTGGCCCACTAATTTCACTATTGTGCAGGCTCACAATAGTGAAATTACTTCATTGATTCAGCATGAATCAGACTATGTATTAATGCATTGCTGGAATGCCCTTTCCCAGGAAACATACACACTCTGGAATAGCTTTGACCTTCTCCAAACCGTATTCATGCAAAGGCAATGGTGGTTAATGCAAGATGTGTTGTGTGCTTAAAAGCAGTTTCTATTTCTTTAGCTACAGGGTAGAATCAATGAGTGTTTTGACCACTAAATTAGTAGGGCAAACTCTCCAAACTTTTAGGACTCTTTTTTCAGTGTCAACTAAACTGGCATAGCTTTGATGAACACATGGGGATTTACTGATCACATAAGCTGAATATATTTGGAGTAGTCCATGATACACTCTACTGTTGCAGGGAGAAATGTCTCCAGGCACTCTGAACTAAAATGCTTTGTTTACAGCAAATTGTGCATGGCTATGCAGCAATTACAGTTCTGCATGCTCTACAAGTGCAATGTAGCCACACTCAGGGACTCTCTCACAAATTACTCCCTTTCTCTGTGTGTCCGACAGTACCCCAGCAAAACAGTAGATGAAGAACCACGGGCAGAAAGAAAGTAACCTTGAGACAGGTCATTATTCACAAGTTTCAGCTTGTAAGGAGCACTTCACAGTCCAAGCCTCATTCATTATAAGCAGCAGAAGTGTTAGCTAATTAATTTGAAATGCGTGTTAAAAAAACAAACAAAAATTCAGATGTAGAATCCTAACACTGTCACACCAGCTGGTGTTGACCATTTTGCAGGGACTGCAAGCTTCAAAATCAATGTGCTGATCTCACTGACCCTCCAGTGGAGTTGCTTCACCTGGAATATTTAGATATTGACCCATTTGGGTTTTGTGCCTTTGACATACTCTTCAGTATATTCCCTTCTTTTGAAGACAACTTCAGCCTGTAAGTATTCTTTGAAAGAGAGAAAAGCAGCCATACAGCATGCACATCTGTGTGAAAAAGAAGCATCACAGTCCGAAAATTTTCATCCTCATCACTGTAAAGCTATTCAGAAGTGCTGGTACCAAGAATCATGACACAGTTGATGCTAAAGTAAAAGGTATTACTAGATAGTAACTCTCAAAATTTTAGTTAGATTCCTGTGAAAACCTCAAGCATTTGCACATAATGCACTGATATACAACTTTGGCTTTTCCAGCCAAATATCCCTTATTGTCCCAAATAATTAAATTTGTATTGTCTTTTCCTTGTCTATGACTCATGACAGAAAGATAGATTTTCTTTAAGGCTGATTAGACAGTGTAATGCAAAATGAAATGTACAGCAATGTCAAATGTTAAACAAAACAATCCAATCAAAAATGACTGGCAAAAGTGCATGTATGAAAACCTGGACTAGCTGCATCCAGAGGTCTCGGGATTATTGAGCATAGGTAGGGGTTCTATGCTTTGAGCGTCCTAGCAAGAACATCTGTTGCACCCAAGACCATCGCTGGATGCTGCATACAATTTTTAAAAGAACTCAGTCAAACATTATGATATAATTTCTGCTTCTATGTGTTGAAGACTTTTTCTCACAAATTCTTAAAATAGAAAGCCTTAAATCTCCCTACCTTGAGAAAACATCTTAAAAACAAACTTATCATTGAATAAAATGTTGACTTAACATGAAAAGTCTGTCTCAACAAAATTGCACTATTTTATTTATTGCCCTGAATTTACCTTTTAGGGTCCTAAATTTAACACCAGCTTTTCACAGAAATAACTGCTACAAAACTGCCAAGACCGTTAAATATTACTTGTTCTGGACAATGTACTGGCACCTTCTCTACCTTACAGATTCAGTGACATTAGTGCCCAACTGACGGCACCGAGAAGAAAGCCCAGGAAAGGTGTGCAAGCTGGCAAGTGCAGGGCAAAGGGTCTGCTCTGTTTTAGCAGTGAATTCTGACAGTGACTGACTGTCGCCTGCTGTCCTCCTGGCCTCTGCCGAGGACGCTGGCTCTGGGGGGCCTTGGAGCCGAAGGGGTCGGGGCTCAGGCGTCGCGTCGTGGCTCATGCTAGAGGCAAGGCAGCTCCAAGCGAGAGCGCAGGTAGGACGCGGTGGTGTGGCAAAGGAAAAGAGTGAAGGGAGGCGAGAGGGAGTCTCCTCCAAGTCTCCTTTATTAACAGGGGTAGCGAGGGTCCAGGTCGGAGAGGGGCAGAGGGAGAGCTCTGGAGGAAACACGGTGCGCACAGGGTTTTAAGGGGCACAGAACTTGGGCGGGGATAAGGGGAACAGCCAATGGGGGTGCAACTGAGGGGAGGGTTTGGGGATCTGGGATCCAATTAAAAACTCGGGGGGCAGGGTACAACAATATAGACAACTCGTATAACCAATGGGGCGTCGTCGAAGAACACAGAACTTTCTGGAGGGAGGGGAGGGCCCTAGACCTCAGTCCCGCCCATGGAGTCCTCCTCAAAGGAGGAGCTCTTGTCACTGGGGGTGGAGTCTTCATGGTTGATCACCAGGAAGACTGAGGCCGGACCTCCCACAGCTGACTTGTCAAATATTGTCACAAGTCAGCTCTGAATTTAGACTTTGTGGTCAATTTAAATGGTGGCTGATCACACAAGAGGCAGATAAGAACAGTAATTTCTTCTGCAGCAAAGTCTAGCTTTCTCTTGTTATCAGAGAGGAAATCTAAAAAATGTCATGCTCATTGTATTACCTTTCTGTTTTTCTTGCTGTCATCGAGTGTCTTTCAGGAGGCGCACACACAAAGTTTTGTATGCTGTGTAAATTTTACTCTGGAAAGCTGTGATCTGTTAGACTACATTGAACGGAAGTTTTATTACAACACAGGAAAAATAATTATGTCTAGTGCATAGAAGGGTGAAATTTAACATACAAGCGGAGAGTGAGCTTTAAACAGAGACTTATTTGCTGGGAGATCGGTCCAAAAGCGTAGTTACATAGCCAGCATTTCCTTATGGAATATGCTTCAAGATATATCTGAAAAAATAATCCTGCATTATCCTACATTAACACAGTGAAAAAAGCCCTGTAAGATGATCCAGCTTTTCTCTGTGCTAATACAAGATGACAATACTCTTGAGAACCTTGCCAGTTCAATATTAAATGATTTATATGTTGAAAACTCTCACGTACCCTTGAGAGGCTTGCAATCCATCAGACGTCACTTCCAGAGTAGTCTTCCTGATTCCCATTCTTCTCCCAGCCTTATTCTAATACCCTTAAATTAATTATATTTCAACACCTGTGAGTAACAACTTCAGTTCTGTGACAGCAGTTACAATATCAATTGGTCATAAATGGTTTGAGGGTTTTTTTATCATTTGACACTTATTCAGTCAAGCTATATACAAGCAGCTTGTCAATTTTCCCTTGTAATCCTCCTCTTTTTGTCCTGCTGATCTTCAAGCTGCTCTTTTCAAAATTCCCTTCATATAGCAAGTAAGTCTCCCAAAGTGCCTGTAACTAGACATCTACAGCCACTGTAAGGTATTAAGAATTATTTTCTCTGTGAGTATTCCTCTATGTGTAGGTCAAAATACATCAGTTATGGGTTGTGTGTTTTTTCCAGGTTAAAGCATGGACAAGTATCTAATCTATTTTGGAATGGTCAAGGTTCTCACACCACTGAATTATCTTGGAATTAAAATATATGCAAGTGGTTAAAAGCACATAAAAAAGCAGCAGACCACTTAGGTTGTTGTAGTTTTTCTTCAGATCTTAGGAAAACCTTTTGTTTTCAATCTGATGGTAGGAATCTGAAAGGAAACTCTGCAACATCCTAGATTTTCTGTCCACACATGAATATTGTCTTGCCTTTTCTTCCTTGCACAGCTCCTGCTGGGCTGTACTGTACTGGCCATTTCCCTGCAACAGGAGTCTGTTAAGCCAGTCCTTGCTGCCAGCAATATAACGATGCTCCTGGTTCAGATCAATACTCCATACAGACCAGCACCACAGCCATTATCTAAAAGGGTTTAAGACACGGAGGTGAAGATATGTGCCGTGGTGATGAGGTGAGGTTTAAGAGTTTCACTCTTTCCTAGTTATTTTCCCCTCCTTGTGATTAATGCACACCACTTGCTCTGCAAGGACTGAGATCCTGATCACACTAGGAAATGGATTGGTGCAGTGCCCAGGTGCAAGCATTTACCATGAGCAGGTATCTAAAGGTGGATAATCTCCAGCTGGATGGAACACATCTGGGCACAAGATGGGCACCAGAGTTGTAACTCGGCATCTGCAGTATGCCATTCCTAATAATGGCCTTTACCACTCCGGGGGAAAGTCACAAACCCTCTGGCGTGTGCTTTGCCCGATATAAAGCTAATGCTGGAATGCTGTTGTGCAGGGAAACACAGAGCCACACAGCAAAATGTGAACAGGACTAGTCTGAAGAAGACAAAAGGCAAAAGTATACGTGCCTGAGGTAGAGACCTGGAAAGGAGTAAGATATTTTTAATCTAGATGTTTTCTTGGTATTTCACCTGTTTAATGNTGGGGATCTGGGATCCAATTAAAAACTCGGGGGGCAGGGTACAACAATATAGACAACTCGTATAACCAATGGGGCGTCGTCGAAGAACACAGAACTTTCTGGAGGGAGGGGAGGGCCCTAGACCTCAGTCCCGCCCATGGAGTCCTCCTCAAAGGAGGAGCTCTTGTCACTGGGGGTGGAGTCTTCATGGTTGATCACCAGGAAGACTGAGGCCGGACCTCCCACAGCTGACTTGTCAAATATTGTCACAAGTCAGCTCTGAATTTAGACTTGGTGGTCAATTTAAATGGTGGCTGATCACACAAGAGGAAGATAAGAACAGTAATTTCTTCTGCAGCAAAGTCTAGCTTTCTCTTGTTATCAGAGAGGAAATCTAAAAAATGTCATGCTCATTGTATTACCTTTCTGTTTTTCTTGCTGTCATCGAGTGTCTTTCAGGAGGCGCACACACAAAGTTTTGTATGCTGTGTAAATTTTACTCTGGAAAGCTGTGATCTGTTAGACTACATTGAACGGAAGTTTTGTTACAACACAGGAAAAATAATTATGTCTAGTGCATAGAAGGGTGAAATTTAACATACAAGCGGAGAGTGAGCTTTAAACAGAGACTTATTTGCTGGGAGATCGGTCCAAAAGCGTAGTTACATAGCCAGCATTTCCTTATGGAATATGCTTCAAGATATATCTGAAAAAATAATCCTGCATTATCCTACATTAACACAGTGAAAAAAGCCCTGTAAGATGATCCAGCTTTTCTCTGTGCTAATACAAGATGACAATACTCTTGAGAACCTTGCCAGTTCAATATTAAATGATTTATATGTTGAAAACTCTCACGTACCCTTGAGAGGCTTGCAATCCATCAGACGTCACTTCCAGAGTAGTCTTCCTGATTCCCATTCTTCTCCCAGCCTTATTCTAATACCCTTAAATTAATTATATTTCAACACCTGTGAGTAACAACTTCAGTTCTGTGACAGCAGTTACAATATCAATTGGTCATAAATGGTTTGAGGGTTTTTTTATCATTTGACACTTATTCAGTCAAGCTATATACAAGCAGCTTGTCAATTTTCCCTTGTAATCCTCCTCTTTTTGTCCTGCTGATCTTCAAGCTGCTCTTTTCAAAATTCCCTTCATATAGCAAGTAAGTCTCCCAAAGTGCCTGTAACTAGACATCTACAGCCACTGTAAGGTATTAAGAATTATTTTCTCTGTGAGTATTCCTCTATGTGTAGGTCAAAATACATCAGTTATGGGTTGTGTGTTTTTTCCAGGTTAAAGCATGGACAAGTATCTAATCTATTTTGGAATGGTCAAGGTTCTCACACCACTGAATTATCTTGGAATTAAAATATATGCAAGTGGTTAAAAGCACATAAAAAAGCAGCAGACCACTTAGGTTGTTGTAGTTTTTCTTCAGATCTTAGGAAAACCTTTTGTTTTCAATCTGATGGTAGGAATCTGAAAGGAAACTCTGCAACATCCTAGATTTTCTGTCCACACATGAATATTGTCTTGCCTTTTCTTCCTTGCACAGCTCCTGCTGGGCTGTACTGTACTGGCCATTTCCCTGCAACAGGAGTCTGTTAAGCCAGTCCTTGCTGCCAGCAATATAACGATGCTCCTGGTTCAGATCAATACTCCATACAGACCAGCACCACAGCCATTATCTAAAAGGGTTTAAGACACGGAGGTGAAGATATGTGCCGTGGTGATGAGGTGAGGTTTAAGAGTTTCACTCTTTCCTAGTTATTTTCCCCTCCTTGTGATTAATGCACACCACTTGCTCTGCAAGGACTGAGATCCTGATCACACTAGGAAATGGATTGGTGCAGTGCCCAGGTGCAAGCATTTACCATGAGCAGGTATCTAAAGGTGGATAATCTCCAGCTGGATGGAACACATCTGGGCACAAGATGGGCACCAGAGTTGTAACTCGGCATCTGCAGCATGCCATTCCTAATAATGGCCTTTACCACTCCGGGGGAAAGTCACAAACCCTCTGGCGTGTGCTTTGCCCGATATAAAGCTAATGCTGGAATGCTGTTGTGCAG
Organism: Oreocharis arfaki; assembly: GCA_013398015.1. NCBI lineage: Eukaryota > Metazoa > Chordata > Aves > Passeriformes > Paramythiidae > Oreocharis > Oreocharis arfaki. Next base: position 389,086 of record VZRR01011337.1, on the reverse strand, counting down.
GGAAACACAGAGCCACACAGCAAAATGTGAACAGGACTAGTCTGAAGAAGACAAAAGGCAAAAGTATACGTGCCTGAGGTAGAGACCTGGAAAGGAGTAAGATATTTTTAATCTAGATGTTTTCTTGGTATTTCACCTGTTTAATGGATCTCAAAGGGAAGATTTTCCAAGTATTTGTCCACTCTCTGTGAGACCCACGCAGACTTCTTGCATTCACAATACTGTTTCACAGGTTTACCGCCCAACCTAAAAGGTTTATGCTCAATTCTACATGTTTTACAGTAGATAATTGTCATACAGCTGAAATTGCTGACAGCAATTAAGTTTATTACTGCTGTTCCATGGTTGGTTTGCAAATGCTTCTGAATTTGCCAAGTGTTAGCAATTCAGGCTGAAGCATTTAATTCATTTTTTTTTTAATTTTTAGATTGTATTCAGCAACAAGTCATGCTTGCTTCAGGAAGATTTATCGAAGGGCATGTATATGTCTCCACTCAAGTTAAGAACAGACGGTCAGCTGTTGAAAAAACCAAACCATACAGGAACTCCACCTTTAATACTGGGCCAAGAAAGACAACAGATAGAGAGGTATACATTTTGTGCCATGGGGAAAACATGTTTTCACATACAGTGAAAGCACAACACATTAAAAAAAAAATTCTTCAGTTTGAAGACCATCAGCAGACAGTTTGCAACTAAGCCATGAGTGCTGAATGAAGCTGGGGTCTGGGAGGAAAATAGACAGCATCTGACTGTGTAATTAAGGTATGCACATGGTGGGTTGACCCTGGCTGAGTGCCAGATGCTCACCAATGCCACTCTATCAATCCTCAACTCATCAGGGCAAAAAAGATAAATCGAAAGGCTTATGGGTTGAGATAAGGACAGGGAAAGAGCACTCAACAACTACCACCATGAGAAAAACAGACATGGCTTGAGGAAATCAATTAGCAATTTATTATCAAATCTGAGCTTCTTTGGGTGGAAGACTCTTCACACTCCTTCCCTGATCCAGTGTGGGGCCCTTCCCATGGGAGACAGTCTTCTGTGGGCTTCTCCGATGTGAGTGCTTCCCAAGGGCTGCAGTTCTTCACAAACTGCTCCAGAATGGCTTTCCTGCAGGGCAACAAGTCCTGCCAGCAAACCTGCTCCAGCATGGGCTCCTATCTCCATGGGTCCGTAGGTCTTGCCACAAACCTGCTACAGCATGGATTTTCCATAGCCACAGCCTCCTTCAGGCAGCCATCTGTTCTAGCATGCAGTCCTCCAGGGGCTGCAAGTGGATGTCTGCTCTCCTTTGGGCTTCTGTGGGCTTCAGGGATGCAGCCTACTACTCCATGCTCTTCACCAAGGCTCACAGAGGAATCTCTGCCCTGGACCATCTCCTGCCTGTCCTTCCCCCCTGACCTTAGTGTGTACAGGGCTGTTTCTCACACTCCTCTCCTCTGGCTCCAATTGCTATAACTTTTTTCCTCATAAATACATTATCCCAGAGTCACTACTTCTGGCCATGATGGGCACAAACAGTCCAGCAGTAGTTTGTCTTGAGGCCATCTGGCACCGGCTCTCTAGAATATGGGGAGAACCTCTGGCATCTATTCAAAGAAGCCACTCTTTTCACCTCCCCAGAACCAAAACCATGCCATGCAAACCTAATATGGATAAATTAACAGTGCACATGCCACTTTACTCTAGCACTTTTCCTTGCTTTACTTGACTTAATTGTCCTTTAATGCAGTTGTGTTGTAATTAAGAAATACCTGTATGATTCTGAGGCTTGCATCGTTCTGTCAGTGGTTGTGAGAAGATACCCCTGCCTTTTATTTGCCCTCTGTCATTATTCTTTATACTAATCAATTACGGTATTTCAGTGGTAAAACCTGTCTTTTCATAGCTAGCGGTTGCTTTTGTTTTTGATATCTGCAGCCTTCAGTGCATTTTCTACAGTAGTGCTGGAGAACTATGGCAGAACATACTATGTTTAGAGATTGTTCTCAGTTTGTCTCAAAGAAACACTGGAAAATGTATCCAAAAGTGGAGGGAACAAGAGTATTTGAATAATTTTGTAGTTTTCACACTTCTATGCTGTCTGATGCAAACGATTTTTGCAGACATAGAGCCCTTAGACCAACGGCTTCATCGAAATCTGAACACACGTCTAGTTAAGCTTCTTCTACAGCTTAGAAGAAGACAATACTGGAAAGGTGTTTCTTGCTGTGTGCATTTCAGTGTTGTATTCACCACCTTATTTGAGTATCTTGAGCGTATTCAGAATTATTTTTGTGATACTTCATTTTAATATGAGGCTCTTTCTCATCTCTTGACTACTCCTTGTCAATACCAACACATGGCACAGCATCCATGAATTTAAAGTCAGACTGCTTATCCAGGCTCAGTCAGCAATGAACATGCAGTGTTGCAATTGAATTTGTACCATGTCACCCTTCAAAAGATTTATAACACAGTGGCATTATTACAACACTTATGGAGTTTCTGGGCTAGCTCATTTACCTCCCTCAGAGAGACTGTTTCTCATCATGGTGCGAAACTGCGTGATTTTGGAGAAGAAATACTTTTCACTACTAAAGATAAAGGAAGTAACTGACAACATTTATTCCAGGTATAGTACAGCAGTCTCACAGTTATTATTATAAGTAATCAGTTGAAAAATATTGACAAATATTGAAAAACATTTACATGTAGACAGAATCTTGGAATATATGGAAATGAGAAAATTTTTTAGCAAATAGTAGACAATGCCATTTATAAGATTTTTCCTGGTACAACACAGAAGCTGATAACAAAGGAATGAGATGAGAGGTTGATTTGCTTTCGGTGTGATACCTTAGCAGGGAATTCGATAAAATATTGTGGGATTTTTTTAAGCATTCAATACGTAGATTCCTCAGTCAACCCGAAATAACTAAAAGAAGAGTTAGTCTCACTATTTCTTTCCCTAAAAGCATAAAATAAGGCAGCCAGAAGTTTGCTGGTGGTACAGAGGATGGCTAAATTATTTGATTTTTCTGGGTAAAAAGTACCCAAGGAATGCCATAAGTCCTTGAAAACATACTGTGTGGTATTCCTTTCACTTCATGAGAAGGAACTAAAGGCATTGGTATCATGTCTACAACAGCTCAAACAAATACCTTGACTTTACTAATTAACATTTTTCAACTCTTTTCATCCAACTGGAAAAGCCAGAAATCTGCTTTAGCAGGATCGAGCCTGATTGTATCTCTTATATTTGGAAATCCTTGTCGCTGTTAGCATGTAAACTTGGAATTTCAAGTGTCACAGAAGAACTCAGAGGAAATTATTTAAAGTGAATTCATTGCTTAATTTAAAAGGGAGTTATAAATTTCTGTAAGAAGATTAATACTTTCCTCGTTAACTTTCTGGTTTTGATTTCAAATACCATGAGCTCTCTCTCTTTCAGGGTATGAGCAGCGAACTTTAAGAAAAAAGAAATGTATCCATATCCTCTGTGCAACCTTTTAAGTTGCCTGAACATAGCACACATTTACTACAAGACTAGGCTGAACCTATGTGGGACAATCAATTGTATGTAACACTGTCCAGATTTTAATAAGGACTTCTGTAAAAAGCAGACTCTCCCCCACTGCCCTAACTCAAACCAACGCATGGAATGCATGGTGTTAATAAAACACATTATGATATTTTTGGCTAGATTTGAATGGGGGAATCATATGAAATTCATAAGAGATTAATTCTGTAGTACAGATAACTGGTTCTGAAGTTTAAATCTCAATTAATTTGCACTGTATATGATTGGAGTTTGTGAATACAGATGATGAGAACTTTAGCCTAGATGCAGTACAGCATTTTTTAAGATATGAGATTCAAAACAGAAATATCCTTAGAACTCATGGTTTTATTTTCAGGGTATGTTCTCCCTTTGTCCTTGATTTTTGATTCCTAGTGATACTACAGTTTGGCAACTTCTAGTGAAAGATCTGTGTGACCGAAAAGCAAGATAACAGTATAAGCATTCACAGTAAAAAAAAAAACCAACAACATGTTAAAATGGGAGATGTTTATCTAAATTTTGCTTAGATGCAAGCACTTTCAGATTATGGAGTGGTCTGTATCAGTGTTTGCTATCGTTTACTGAGTGTGCTCATGTACTGTATGGAAAGCTGTGGGCTTAGAGACGTGACACATTGTTAATTGCAATATCCTCTGTCTAACGGGGTCTGCTAGTTGCAAGCTGACAACACTTTATTACTTACTTGCTGAGCTGGTGAATAACCTGATAATGCACAGGAAATGCATGATCTGATACAGCTAAGTCAGCGGTGATTCTTATGCTCCTACTTTTGAAGAAAGTTCTAAGTCATAGTGCACTACAGTGAAAGGACTTTCACTACAATGAAAAGGACATAAAAAGAACAGCTCCAGAAACCTTTGATGCAAAGAGTATGGAATAAAAGCAAGATGACAAAAAATTCTTTTGACTGATGTTTGATAGCTTAACCAAACAGTGTTAAATACCTTTATACAGGAATTTAATTCTAGATATATGCACAAGGTAAATTTAATCTGCCTTTTTATGAACCCTGGCCATCACAGAGTTCAAGTTACCATAGCAGTCATTGACCATCAAACACTTCTCACTCTGTAGCAATTTTCCATTCCCTAATTTTTTTATAAAAGGAGTCTATTGTAAGAACCTACACTGCTCCATTCCAGATAAGACTATCGTCACTCAAGCACCCAAGGGCAGGTTTGCTTGGCTGCATGCACACCATTGCTGCCTCATTCCCGTTTTCTTTGAGTCACCTTAGATCTAATTTCACTCTGGAGACTGCGGGGATACTGGCACGTGAAGAGAGCAGGATGTGACTGTGTGTTACTACATTCAAATGATCTGTTCTATAGAAGGCCTGTAGTGAGTTTGGGATAGGCTGCTAATCTCCATTTTAGAGATGAAAAATAGGTTCAGGGAAAGATTAAGACCATTTCTCAAGTGTGATCACATATTCCCACTGAATTTAGTGTGAATATTAAGATTTTTGTTTAAATTAGGCTGTTTTCTCTCAAGCCTGTAGATTTAAATTTTTGGAACATAGGACCATGCAGTCTGCATGTTATCCTGGTTTTACAATATCAAATGGATAAATCCAAAAGCGATTAATTGGAAATCTATGGAGCTCCACAGCCAAGAAGTTACAGAGGAACTATAGGATTTTCAGAAGTCTCATCCTTTTTTCCCCCCTTTACTTACGGAGCATTGAAACAGTGGACTATTGAAACTGCTGTATCTGGAACCCACTAGATTACTATTACTGGCTAATTTGGACTGCTATCTTAAAAGACTGAAAAACGTTAATGAGAAAACAAATGCAAAAAACTGGAACATGCAAAAAAATTATATTCTGCAATATTGTACTTGATGACCTTGGAGATCGCTTCCAACCTGAATGATTCTATGATTCTATGAATATTTTTGTTAGATTAATTTTAACACCAAATAATAGTCAAAGCAACAGTTTTAGCATCAAGTTCACCTCTGTGTCCATGTTGTGAAGATTGCTCAAATCAGGTCACATACAAATGCGAGGGGTAAATTGTTTTAGGTAAGTGACACTCGTAATGATAGCATGAGGAGGGTATTTATGCCGATCAATGGAGATTATTTTAAATGGGAAATAATGGTGACAACCTTGTCCTTCTGAAAACATCAGGTGATTCACCCTCAAACTGAGTAACACAGGTAAAGTGCTGATGTTTCCCGGTGTGAGGGCATGGCACTGAAGTTGGGTGGAAGACACTGACTGTCACAGAAGGCAGGACCATGATGAGAATAAGCTTAGCATCTGTCTGAATAAATACGATATTCATTGCCAGGCCATGGATGTGCTTGTATCTGATATCAGAATAAGTATGGTATACTTATTCTAAGCTTATGTTATCTGGTATTCGAATAAGTAATGAGAGAGAAAGCAAATGGTCTGTGCGGGTCCTGTGGCTGTGTGGTAAAAATACTGGCTTTCATTCACAATTTCTTTGTATTTTCTCATCCTGTGCAAAAGGAGACAGAAGACACCAGATATTTCTACACCCTATTAATTTTTTTGGGGAAGTACACATATTGTTACATTTATATCTTCCACTCTACCTGGAAGCAAAGAGATCATTTTATATAGTGTCTGGTCTCTTTTCAGATTGAAATACTTCTCTACCTCTTTCATGTAATGCCTTAATAAGTTTATATCACAATCTTTTTCATGTAGTAGAATGCATTTGATCTCCAAGAAATTTATTCCTCAGTACCTCTGATTAAAAAAGTAAAATTTAGATGCCTTTTGAAGAATTGTTCTGCTTTGCTGAAAAGTAAATGGAATTTTTTGAAAATTGGAGCTCTAACAGCTTTGTGCTAAAATATATAAGTGTATTTCTGTATGCCTCTGTGCGTGTGTGTGTGTGCGCAGGGGGAGGAGAGTTTCATAATAGTTACACTGGGAGACTGTCTTGATTTAAGAATGTTACTCCCCAGTTTAGTTCTCCAAATGGCAAAGTTCACATGTAAAAATAGGAACAATTTACTGGAAACAGCAATGAGATAAGAAAACAAGCAATAACAATAACTGAAGTGCACAAAAGAGAGTGATTCCCACAGAAATGCTCACTGATGTTGACCCAACCATAGCCAAGCCACCCTAGTATTCCCCCCCGGCTTGGGATGGATGCCCTGCTACCTTGACTGCTCTGTCCACCACAGTTGCTCGACTGGAAGAAGCCCCTTGTCCCTGGAAGAGAATCCCTTCCCCTGCCTCTGGCATTGGTGTGAGGTGGAATAGAACAACCTCCCATGTCCTAGCCATGCCCCTCCTGCCTACTGCAAAAATTAACCCTGTTCTGGCTGCAACCAAAACAGAGATCTCACTGTTAGGACACAAAAAACAGATTGAAAAGACCTATTCTTTAATGGGCTACACTTATCCCGTATTGCCACTGATGTATCAAAATAGTTTAGTAGAGTAAAATGGACGAATTCTATCTAGCAATGTTTCTGATTACTGTACCAGCAATGCTCAGAAGACTAATCAGGTCTATTAATTTTTCTAATCCAGAAGGATATGAAAGGTGAACAAGGTAGAGAGAGACAGAAAGAAATAGGAAGACAGACGCAGTGGGCTGGGAAAGAGAGAGAGAGAGAGATATTAAGTAGAAAGATAGTCAGCACCACATGAATCCCGTGGTGTCCAGCTGGTCCTTCTTCACCCAGGTCTTCTTCGTGATTGGATTTCCAGAGTTGTTCTTTTGAAGGCACCACATTTATACTGTACAAGTTCCAGGTATCCATGGGGCATAGATGCTGTTCCTACAGCTTGGGCTGGCATGTGCTTCCTTTTCCACAGTTTGCCACTGTGTGACTTTTCATCAGGATAGGTTACCCAGACCTGCCTCACCAGGCCAGGAATTAGCATCTTCCTGTTGTTGCCATCTATGCTTATCTCAAGTTCTCACAGTGGGAATTCTTTGTCTGGTAGCTTATCTTATGGGAAGTTCCTTCTGTGTCTTTGACAGTGTTTTGAGATGTGTAACTACATTCTATTACAGCTAAAAGGCTGTGCTCTGCTAAAGTACATTTGCACACAGCTTATGGATTGCTTTGTCATTTGCACTGAGGGTGAGCACAGGAACTATGCTGTATATTATACTTCCTGTATACTATACTACATGGGAACAGCTGAAATATTACACAGAAAAAAAGCAACAGCAAGCAAAATTTTACTATTTTTCTGTATTAGGGAATGGCTCTCCTTCCATGTGCCCTGTTTTACATTGTACAAGTTTGGAAGAGACAAAACTGATGCAAAAAAAGGTAGAAATACTGTTGGACCTATGTAACACTTAGATTTTAATTTGGGGGCTGCCAAGCTTGTGATAGACATGGCAGAATCTTCCACGGAGTAACATTCGTCAAATATGATCTCACCTAGTCCAGAAAAAAGAAAACTGCAGAAGATGATGTCTTTGTAAAGGAGATAATTGATTTATTTGAGGTCATGCCTTGACTTTGAAACTTTGCCACTGGTAATGACTGGAAGACACAAATTTAGCCACATAGGCCCATAGTCGTATTCGAGTTTGTGCTCTATCGTGGCCCTCTTTAGAAGTGTGGAGAGTTTGATTTGCACCTGTATAAAAGCCACAACTCAGTCTAGGAACTACAAGGTTTATTAATTGATATTGTGAATGAAAGGCTGTTTTTCAGAAAAATAAAAACATTGTTGAATATTGTTTTTTTACTTTCTCCCCCACAACTTTAGAGCCTTTTGCTCTGCACTATTTTGCGTGCAAGGACTTTTAGCCTTTAGGTCTCTGATCTATATTTTTATAGTCTGTGAGTTTGATGCAGTCAAATCTATGGCCTTGTTCAATGCCTGAAGAAGTCAATGAGAAAATTGGATCCAGAGGGCTGGGAATAGAGTACAGAGAAATTTGCTAACTAGACAATTCATTTTTCTCTTTCACTAAATCATATACCAAACGACTTTGGGAAAATTTCTGATTCCAATTGAATCACTCAAAAAACTCACTAGGACCACAACTTGACTCAGTGTAAATCAGAAATGATGTAAAAAAGAGCAAGGAAGAGAAAGAACAGCAACACACAGCTTTTTGTTTAGCACTGGTAACCATTTCAAAGCACTAGTCAAGCAGTTATCTCACTTCTCTACCAGAAGAAAAGAAGCACTAAGAATTGTGTCGCTGTTTAAGAGGACTAAAAGGTTTGTTTCTGCCATTGTCAGAAATAATTTGAACTCCTAAAATTTTTGAAACTTTTCCAAGAGTTTCTTTAGGAAAAAAAGTTATGTAAAGTAGTTGCTGACTAGGCCTTCTTTTTCAGTTTTACACCCTTGAGGTGTGTTAGTGAGGCTGTTAAGTTGGATAGGTTAAATGTAGGCTTGAAGAATATGAAAAACAGTAGTCTGCATGATTGTGGTGTATCAGTCATCAAAATTCACTCCTGTTTGAGCAGAAAGGGTGAATCAATGCACAAATCATTTAATTGATGGACACTGAATCTTAACAACAAAAGCTAGACTTAAAAATAAAGGACAATGCTTTAGAGAAAGAAAGATTTTACTTCTAAATGCATTTCATCTTGGAGATCTTTCAAGATCATCTCTGAAGATCTAATGTCAGCACTGTTACAACTTCAAAACTCATTTCTTCTGCCTACTGTGCTGTTTTAAAATTGTACTTCTAAATTCAAAACAGAGGAATGTATCCTCCCAGTTGTAGCTTCTGTTTTATTTTACTATAGGCTTAAATGGCACAAGGGCAGCAACTATGCCATCCAAACCCGTTGTGACTGAATTCTAAGGGTAGTAGTGAAGCAGGCTGGAAAAAGGCAAGGGATATCAAAAGTAGCATAAATTTTATTCCATTTATTTCTGTATTCTTTCATGGAGTTTTGGGGGATTTTGGGGTCTAGAAAACAGTCTTGCTTTTCCCTTGTCAAGGGGAAACATTTAAACATTTCCCTTGGGACAATTATACTCAATTATGGTAGGAAATGCATTTTGGAACAACAGCAGTACAATAATATTTACTAATGGGCATGCCACATATTCATAGTCATATTTTTGGTGCAGGTCTTGAAAGAGGAAGAATTTTTTGAAGTTGACTTTATTAGAACTTACTTTTTCTAGGTGACCTTTTTGTTTATTCAGGACAAATTATAAACATTTCGAAGCACAGAATGTACAATATTATTTGCACAGAATTGGACAGAATGTACAATATTATCTATATTATCTATCTACAATATATCAATATTATCTATCATACTAATCTTAGAGGATATGTATTTCAATGCTTATGGCAAATTAAAAATGTGCTAGTATCTTCACAGGGACAACACACAAATTATCTCTTTTCAGATGATTAATCTTATTCCTTTTGATAATTCCCGCACAAAAAATTATGGTTTGTAGAAATTAGAGCCTACAAGCAGTCAATGGGCTTAAGATACTGGAGAGCTGTAGGGTACAAACAAAATCTCCTCACAATGTATAATACTAAACAAAACTTATCCTATTTCTACTCACTGTAAGAAAAAACTAATGATGATAATTATGAGAAAAAAAAAAGCAATTAATTAATCAGATGGGGCTATATATATGTGATAAGACTATATATATGTGAATTGTCTAGAGCAGAATGAGAAATAAAACAGACCTTCAAAAATACTGGAATTCTGTGTGTCACTTACTTCGTGATTTCCACATCAACAGAAGGTAATCTTATCTAAATTACTTGCTATATGGGATCATTAATGATGTCAATGGCAAAAAAATCCCCACCAAACTACATTTTTGGGGCAGCAAGATTTTCATAATTTTGAAGTCTGAAAGAATTCCTCTAGATTTACCTGAGCTGAAATCACAGATTACAGAACTCAACACTGTCTCAGCGTGTTGTCTTGTCTGTTGCTGCCCTTCAAGTCAGGCTATGTTTGAAAATGTCATTGCTTCGTGGTGACGATACACAGGGCCACCTCAGTGGTTTGTTTTCATCGTGTTCTGAACCTCTCAGCCAACCTTCCCATCTGAGCACAGACAGAAGGATTAAAGGGTTGTTGTGGTTTGAAGGGATCTCTTCAAGTCACTTGAAGTCACCTCCTGTTCAAGAGCGGTAAATGAGAGCTGGTTGTCCATGTCTGTGTCCAGGTGACTTTTTAATATCACCAGGGATGGAGACTCCACAACAATTCTGGGCAACCTGGGCCAATGTTTGGTCACACTTATGGGCACATTTTAGCAAAATGTGCAGAAAAGCAAGTGCTCATGTGCATCACTGAAGTCCCCCCAAAAATACCCCCCCAAAATTCCTTCTGGATTTCAGGAAATTGGACTGTGTTTTAAGTTACCTGATGACTTGAGATACCATAAACATGGAACTGTTGTCCAATTGTCTCATGTCTATGGTGATGTAACTCCTTGGGGAAGAAGAATGTATCCACAAGAAAAGCCAAACACAACAGCTGTGTTGGAGATCAGCTCTGGCTAGAGCCGGAGTGGGGAAGGCCACAGCCCACAGACTCATTTGCAGAGGCCATGTTTGCACACACACTCCCCCACAGCTGAGCTGGGGGAGGAGAGTTTTTGGGTGTGCGATGGTGAAGCCTCTAGTCCGCATAAGGCAGAGGGGGCGAACGCCCACCACTGGAGGCTATAGGCCGACACTGTGGAGATGGAATGGTGCTTCCTAAGATGCCTGCTGTCCTCCCTTACACAAACTGGCTCAGTTGTAAAATTCACAACCACCTTGAAAAGGTCACATTCGCAGAACATTCACATAAGAGTCAGCTGTCATGTCTTAGAAGGTGCCATAAACCACCAGAGACCCCCAAAGCTTCCCCAGATTCATTCCTGAGGCCTTCCACCAGAGGGCTGAGCCTGATCCAAGCGTTGCAACAGATCCAGAGTCTGTTGCAAAACACAGAGGAAAACTTCCCCCCACAGAGGAGATTCCTGGTCATTCCCATGTGTACCCGAACATCTATTAACCCACTGAACTCTGTGTTTTGTGGGACCCCTGCCAGCAGAATACCAGAAGAAGAGGACCAATGGGAGACCATTGGATCAACAGAGGTGAGGACATCTTTCATTTAATCTGTCTCTCTGTCAGTCACTTTCTCTCCCCACATCTCTCTTTTTCCTATTTCTTGCTATCTCTCTGTCTCATATTTACTATTAAATGAAGTGCACGCTATTGACTATGACACGGGGTCTCATTTGCACCTCAATTTGTACAGAAGCATCTCTCTATCAATTGCAGTAATTGGTTCATAACAACCTTTTTGAAAACAGGAGAGGCACTTAACATGCTTGGTCTGTCTCCTCCTAAGAGAAAAGTCTGTGAACATAGTTTGTCTTTAAAACCTCAAGGATTTGGTGGCGCCAAATAATATTTTTTTCTGCATTTTAACTCTAATTCAGATAAACCTCTGCATTTTATAAGACTAAAATCTCAAGGTATCTGAAACACTGAATATTCAAAACAAATCAATAAACTGTATCACTTGTCCTCCTGGACTTGCATCTTCCACTTAACAATGTTGTGATTTTGGAGTCCAGGAGTTAACCTCAGTTAAGAGAACTTTTTACATTATTGATATTTACCTAGTTTGGTGCTTTGAAATATGCCCCAGTCCAGGACACTACTACAGTAAAAGAAGTTACCATAATCTCTACAGTAGTAAAAGCTTAGTGAACCATTAAAGACAAACCAGCTCAATGAACTGGGCAGCAACAACAAAATAAATGTACACTGAAAGCATGCCTAAGGCAACAACAATTTTTTTTTCCTCACTCTCATCTCCACTACTGACTTTAACAAAGGACAAAAATGTCCAATAATTTATTTGCTGGCTTTCCCGCCTGGACTTTCAAGACTTTCAGCCAAATTTTCAGCATATCCTCTTGGTTTGACAGTCTCCACCGTAAGTTCAGTCTTATGCAAAAGTTCTGATTGCTTTCCATTCCATTTCACCAGATGGTGTGTGCAGTGTGAATGTCTGCCTCTGATAATGCTATTTTTGTGTGTGGGTCTTCGTGCGCAAACATGTATATGAGGTGTTTGCCTACTTAGCACAAAAACATGAGTTCCATTCAAGACATTATAATTGCAGCTCTACTGCACTGACCAGAGTGGAAGTCCCCCTTGGATAACTTCAGAAAGCTGCAGTTTATAGTTCACTGAGCTTGCAACCTTCAATCCTAGGTCCTCTTTAGTCTGTTTAGTCCAAGTCTATCCAGTGTTCAACAGGCATGGCATATTTGTGGCTATGATGGGAGTAATTCCCTTTTTCAAACTTTTTAAAGCCGTCATCAAGGTCCTCTAGAAATGATTGAACAAACAGCCATTGGTCAGTATGAGAGTTCATATCATATTTTGTGTAAACTTGCTGCCACTACCGATAAGGAAAAAAAGTGCCTTTTGTCTGGGGACATTCCATTTGAAGAACAAAAAAAATCCCATTGCTTTATCTGCCAACTTCATCAACAGGGATGCACTGAGTTCTTTGGTTGTGAGTGCTTCAACATCCTCAAAAAAAACGGAACTGGATTTCACTGAGACATGCAAGAAAACTGACTAAACTGGTGGAATACGCGTGGGGTATTATCAAAGCCTCTGAAATGACGTTGAGCTTTACCTCCTTCTCTCTCATATGTAGTTTGCATTTCCTGCTAGTCACAAGTACTAGTACCAAGGCTGGCCATTAGTGAAGGAAGCTGGAGGACTGCTGAGCAGTAGTTGGAGGTGCAGAGCAGCTAAACTGCTCAGCAGAAGTCTTTGCTACTCTCTGAATTTCATTTCCTGAAGTCCTGAACTAGCCAAATGAGAAATTAATTACATTATTTCATAATGTTACAGATGGATTTAGGTGAACAAATGGGTTATTCTTCTCTCCTGGGATGCTTGCAAGGTGGAAACTAGACTGGTAGATTCATTTCCTATGTCTTTCCTAACCAGGCAATGAATAGAGGAGAGTTGTACCACTTCATAAAGAAAGAAAACACAATTTCAGCTGTTCAAGTTTTGGAGCAAAGCTTGAAAATGCAGAGTGGGTAGAGTCCAATGGCTCCAAAATCAGATGGCAAATACAGTAATGCTGACTTTGCTATGATTTTAAAAGCTTCTTATGTTAAGCTGAAAGCCAAATGTGAGAGGGAGCATAGGATGCTGCCTTTGTGATACGCTTTCATCTCTAGGGCTTCACAGATGATGCAACGGCAATTGATACAGAGATACATGACTTTTGGCGTTATTGATCACGTCTGCACTATCAGACATGATCAATAAGCTAACTGGCAAATGCCTAATCCCAGAATGCATTAGGTTTTAGCAAGAAACACAGTCAGAACAATTTGGGGTCACTTTTGGTTTTGGTTTAGGAGAAGTACGAGGGGTTTATTGGGTTCTGTTTGTTAAACTAGTATTACCCAAGGGCCATAAGAAGATAAAAATAAACTTAGCAAGCCAGTTATACAAGTGTCAACTCTTTGTCTCAGTGTTCCTCATATTTTAGAGATCAAATTTTGTTTATCCGTGAGTCTCTTCTCTACATGTTCTCACTTGGTTTATGACTTGAAGGACATCTGAGAACAACGTGGGAGAGTAAGAGAGAGGCCAGCTGCTTGTGGCAAATAACTTAAAGCATCAAGAGTTAGAAGTAAAAATAACAATGAGGCTACTGTGTTCAAGCTATTAGCAAAAAAGGCCAAAATTGGACTTTCACTGAAGTCAAAGCACCCCTCAAAAAGGCCTGTGTACAATTTGACCTGGTGTATGTTTTCAGTGATTCACAAAACTTGGTATAAACGCTCTCTACCTTTATCGGGTACAATCACTTGCAAAAACCCGCGTGTGACCTAGTACATTTCCAGAAGATAACATGGATATATCAAGCTCATATTTGAAAAAAAATGAGCATTTGGCTTAATAATATTTTTCAAAACATACAAAAATGCATGTGAACATTATTCTACCCACAGTGTCAGTATTGTTCTGCACATAGTAGCTCTCAGAAAAAGCACAGGTAGCAAAACTTCATTTCTCCAAAATGCACTTCAATGTATTTTAAGTATAAAAACCTAATTTAAAATAATGTCAGCATCTTTTGCCTGAAGAATATGAGGCTCAGCATCTTTAAATTATTTAAGAGTTCCTTAGAGAGTCAGTTGTGCTTATAATGTCAGATTTGCTCAAAGAAATGGAAAGAGCAAAGCAAAGTGTTGAATAAGGACTTCCTGTGTGATTTTACCAAGTTATTTTTTACTGCCTGTAATTGAAGCAGCATTCACACCTCACACCATTTTAGCCAAAAATATATGTTGTATAACTGCAACTTGTTTTACTTGGTTTTGTTTCTTTTTTTTCTTTCTGTTTTATAAATAGAGTAGCTTTACTGAACTGCTCTTTTCCCCATGAGGATTCATTCACAAATAAATACAAGCTCTATCAAGATTCAATTGAAAGTACACTCGTACAAGGGCTTACAAATTCTATGTATGTCTCCTCCTGAAAGGAAAAATATGAACTATAAAAGAAAGAGTTTACTACTACCATCTCTGACATATTTTGTTTCTCTTATTGTTGTAGAAGGACCAGAGCTAATACTCGTAAAGCCACCTTAACAGTTTATATTCAAATAAATGTTGAATGGCAGGATTTGTACAGTGTCATATCAGTGTCATAGTCGGTCATTGCAAGTGTATTTTCACAATATAGCCAAAAACTTTGTCCTAGTATCAGCCATAATATTAGGTTAGATGAAAATAAAGATTCTTGTTAGTGTTGTCTTTTAAATTTTTTAAAATAGTAGTGTTATCTTTTTTGCTAGGAATTTTGGAGACCTCTGGATAAAACCAAGTTTGCATAACATGTGCTCTATTTTCCCATGTTTAAGTTCCAATTTATCTTTTTTAAAAAATGTGCTTCCCGAGCACCAGTGTTTTACGAGTAGAATAGATTAAGAAAGTGAGAAATTATAAATTATAAAAATTAGAAGAGTGCCAGAAACACATATTTTTATTCAAATACTCTATACACTTGCCACACTTTGTTTTAACTTAGCTATGTCTCTCTAATTTAATGAGATCTCGCAATTCCTGAAACCAAATGGAGAGCTTCATCTGTGTTCTGAGCCTGTCTATAATACCACCATTCATTGTTGCAATCAGAAATTTGGCATGTGCTTAACTGCATGAATTTACTGAGGAAAGTCTGCATAGGGGTGCATTGCTGTTTTCTGCAGCTAGCCGCATCAACATGCTATCAGCAGCACCTCATGTTCTCTCTGCAACTGAGATATTTCTTATGGCTCTGTAATTAAAAAAGAGAAAGGAGCTACCAATCCATCTTTGCTTTGAGCCTCTTTCAGTACTAATGAGGAAATTAGAGTACACAGAGAACATCTATCATAGCTAGAACAAGAAGAACAGGTCAGCTCCTACTTTACCTCAAAACACCTTGCACTGGCACATCATGTACCGTCTGTGCCTGAAACACTTTGTATTTGAACTAGAGCACAAGCTCTCTGGGGAAGCAGTGCATAACTTCATTTGATTTTGATCTGAGTGCAGACATTATTGACTGTCTGTACACAACAAAAGGGATTGTAGCCTTCATAATGTTAATATTCTGCGAAGGATTTCTCATTACCTGTACAAATAATGCTCCTTTTAAACAACAAAAAAAGAGGTCCTGAGTATATTTACACAGTTCATATGATGATGTTCAGTGATCATACCTTCTGAGTCAAGGAGATCTGGGCAGCAGTCTCAGCATCTGAGCACAGGCCTCTCTGCCTTCACTCACAGGCTGCCAGGTGACTTGCATGTTGAGACTCACCCAGAGCCACACTTCACCGCTGCTGAAGTACAGACACTCCTGCAGACACGAGCTTCTCCCCAGGGTTGACCATTCTCCTTAGCACTGCTCAGAAACTTAGCTCTGGGTCTGAGGACTGCCCTTTACAGAGTAAGTCGCAGGCTGAATATTCTTGAATGGATCTGGATTTTGTGACTTACAGAGTAGCAGCAGGAGCAAAAAAAATTAGATGACAGAGATCTGTGTCATTGTTTCATGTGTCATCTTCACCATGAATAGATTTTTCTACTAACTCTTCTCTTGACTTTGACTAACGTGTTAAGTATTCTGCGCCCAGTGAGGTGAAATACAATCAAGTATTTCATTATGAAAGGTAACATTTTTTGCTGTTTAGAGGTCAGCCAACCCGCAGCTGCCACAGGGTCTTAGATTAAGGAGGGACTGAAGACCCAATACATGCACCACCACTCACTCATCTCTTGCTCCCATTCTTTGACTTTAATATACAATTTGAGATTATATTGCATGGAACTAAATGGCTCAAGGCAGATGTTTAGCTTTAACCTTTCAATTGTACGTTGGAACACTACACTTGGAATAGCACTTCATTCACACAGAGGTTGGAAGCTGGGTAGATTTGAAATTATTCATCATTTCCTGGGAACAAAAATGCATCACATATTCCTGAATTCAGTTGGACCACTGTTTCTTGCTTCACGCTTTAACGTCCTCCTTTTCCCTCAACAAATGATTTTGTAACACAGTAGAACTGGGAAGAATTCAGATTCTAATGTTAACCTTGGGCTGTACTGTTTTGCCTTTCCTTTTTTATGCCTCCCACCTCTAACTAAGATTTATCCAGACATCTCCTCTAAGTATTGTGCCAATCTCATCTGGTACAAAATGGTGAAGCTACACCGAAAGCCACAGTTCATTTCGATAGCTATGGATTCCTTGGCCTTCATTTTAATGTCTGACTTCAGCTTCTTTAAGTTCCCTTCTCCTCTATCCCACATCGGTATGCTGGCTGTGACACCACCCCTCTCGGCACTGCAGAAAGGATGCTTGCTTTGTCTAGATCACTTGCAGCACTGCTTGGACAGCAAAGAGGCCTTTGAAGTAAATTCATGGCTTCTTTCAAAACCACTCTGTATTTCAGAAAATATATTGATTATTTTGGTAGTAAGTTCAGTGACTAATTTCTCTTGAGGTTGCAGGGAAAAGTCAGAGAGGAAACAAGATGGAGATGATAGCAGAAGAAACATTTTGATTTATTCTATTTCTTTGCTAGCCTCATCTTGCTATTGCCATTTTTATTGTTTTTATCTGTCAAAGAATGTTCCCATTGTCATCTATTACTACATAGTACAAAATAGCTTTTTCTTAGTGTACTGTGTCATATTTTGTCTGTATTCATTTTAACAATTGTATCAAAAAATCTTGAATGTATACTTGAGAGTTTATTCAAAGGTGGTCATATAAGGAATGAGAAGGCATAGTTTCAGTTTGAAAATGGCACTTGAAATCAAGATTGCATAACATATGTGAAATTCCCAAAATGTGTTTACAGAGATCTCCATCAGCGCTGAGTTTTGTCTCTGCCTACACCTTGGTTTAGTCGAATTAATTCTGTTCGCATACAGCAAAATATCTTGAGAGATGCCAGAGTAATTTTTTTTTTTTCTTCCTAATGAGGAGAGCTAAAAAGTATTGAATGAATAAGAAAATCCAACACATAACAACTGC
The DNA here is from genome assembly GCA_013398015.1 of Oreocharis arfaki. Lineage (NCBI taxonomy): Eukaryota > Metazoa > Chordata > Aves > Passeriformes > Paramythiidae > Oreocharis > Oreocharis arfaki. The sequence goes on along the minus strand of VZRR01011337.1, from coordinate 370,963 downwards.
ACATTTTGGATGCCAGCCAATTTTTAACTCCGTTTTTAGGCTGGAATAGAAATATGTAATCTCCCAGTCGTAGTTTAAGATATGAGTTTACAAGATATACTCCAATGACTTCGTATCGTAGCTCAATGTTTAGTGAAAATTATTTCCCATATTCAAAGGAATCTACTTCTAAACTGCTCGCAAAAGTCAGAAGATTCCAAATAATCCCTCTGAGCTTCACCACAGGATGAATTAGAAATAATTTGACTTGCAATATGTATTCCGAATCACAATCTTTAGCGAAAAGCACCGCGTACTGATTTCACAGATTGCAGAGCACACAACACAGGAAAAAACAGTGGGGAAGGCAGTGCATCTCTGTACACAAACGCTCCACTCCCAGTTTAAATGGAACAGTGTGCATAGACATGCACATGGACTATGTGCCTATGACTTGATGGTTTCAGCACCTCCAAGCACTTGCATGAGTTCTATTCAGCATTTGCAAAAAGGTAGTGATTCTGAAACAGGTGAAGAGAAACACATTAATATATGTGGTTTGACTCTCCTTATCTAAAAGCATTTTAAACTGTTACTTTTTTAGTAAAGGAACTTTTTCCCCGAGAATATACCAGTGAAAAAATTCTTCCGCGAAGTCCCACAACATGTCTTTGGTTTTGTTTTCTAGCAGACTTTCTATTATCTTCTCCATAAGATGCTGTCCCTTGCAGAATACATACATATGTAACAAAATTATGTCCCTCAAGGTCATCCAGTTCTTTCTATGTACCCTGACACATCTGCCTTTTAACTTTATTTAAAAATCCAGCAAGATCATTTCCAAAATTTGTTTTTGATGGCCTCTATTCAGATTTTACAATCTGAACTGAGAAAGAACCTCTTGAACAATCATTGCTTATTCTGCAGAAAACTTTTACTCCTGGTTCAAATTTTGGTCTGTTATATCTAACCTAGATGATCATTACCCTTTTCATGCTATAGTGTTTTTACCAATGCCCAGATTGCAGATTAGACGTCATTGCAGTTTCTATAATTTTGTAAAAGATCAGTAAGGTAAAATTGGAGTCCTCTGTGACAGAATATCTTTTCTGAAGAGGATAGTTTTTCATAATAAATAATCTGATACCATAAGTTCTATGTCACATATAACATTTCTGGAAATATTAATACAATTTTTTCCTCTCAGCCTTTCTACATTTGTGTCATGACAGAAATTAGCTGAAGAGTGTTCATCATAAAGTGGTATTTGTCAAGCTAAAAGACAAGTACATGGAACAGGTCTTAGTAGTATGAAAGATTGTGAAGAATTAACAACATACAGTACATGTGAATTTTATAGTCTATGTTATGGTGTGCTGTGGAGGCTTTGTGTGATGTTATTCAAAGACATAAATGATGTTTAAAACAGATGAGGGGAATTTTCTAAGTCATCAACGACCTTAGAGGCAACCACTCAGTTTATGTAAAGATTTCTTCTGATGAAGATGGTTCTGTAAAAAGCAGGTAGTGCAAATATTGTGGAATATCAACTGTTCAGAGGTTTTGCTGGATTTTAGTGCAATCATCTGTTCACTGAAATCTTTTAAACTTGAGATGAGGATAAAGCATATTTGCCAGTGCTTTTTTAAAAACACCAAAGCATTATAAAACTTGGAAATAACTCAGCTGTTCTAAGAGTGAGAATACAAACAACCTTTATCTGTTAATAAAAAGTTAACATGAAATACTGAACTATGCCACATAACATAAATGAGAATGACGAGGTACGGGATGTGGCACTCTTGTTATTTACTTCTCTCATCCAATACAGGGCAAGCTCATTAATACAAGTTACAGTACAGATGACACTAAGATATATTGAATCATAGCTTCTGAGTGAGATAAAATTTTCCGATTTTAAACTTTCTTTCAGGGCCACATGACACAATTTAATTATTATAATGTATATAGTAATGAAAGAAAAATAAAAATATTTTTCTGCCTTTGATACCATATGATCTTCTTTTTTTTCTATTAAATATTTGACAGCTGACGATTAATTCAAGCAACTATAATTCTGCATTTTTGTTGTGCTGATAAAGCACCTATTTCTTCAGGACTGGAATCACATTCTAGAGAAGCATGAAATTTAGATTTTTTCCTCATAGTATTATAATTTTAGAGTTGATTTTACCCTACCATATTTTCACATATTTTCATTATAATATAAAGGTATTTTAAGCATTTAATAATATCTGCTCTGTAGAATATGTGGTTTAAATTTTCAGTTTCAACCAGAGTACAATGTGCTGAGTCTGAAAAGGAAAGGCGGAGATGTCCTTTTTTCTTCTGAGGAAACCCCTAATTTCTGTTTGTTAGAGCGATTCCTTCCATACAAAACACTAAGGAAGTTCCACTGACTTAAAATAGTTCTTTCTATTGGCTAAAACATTGTTTGTTTCCCAACTGAAGGATTTTTAAATGATTTTGACTGACAATATGGCAGAGGTTTTACAAGGAATCGTTATCTAGTGGAGAGTGCCATGTTACTAGCTTTTATTTTCTTTGGTCTGCACCAAGAGTCCTTTTTGGAAGGTCATTGCAATCAGTGGGTTACTCACAATCTCAGAATTATTCATGTGCTTCAGTAATCTGTCGGACTGAGGCCAGAATTCCCATCACTTGCAGCAGAAGCAGACTGGGGGCAGAATTTATTTCATGCTGACCTCTTGATATTTAGTGAGTATAGTGCCTCGTACAGCTGCAGCTGCTACTTTACACGGGTCTGCAGTTTGTGTGTTTCTTCTCCCAGATCAGGACAATATTATCATCCAGCCTGCTTTTGTTCTGAAGGATTTCTTTTTCATGAAACCAATACAGCGAATATCTTTGGCAATATAAGGTACTGTTGTTCAACATCTATTTTTTCTGCAAGCATGAGATCATCTTGTTATGCATGACAATTCATTAGCCTCCTGATGTAAGACAAAATATTGATACTGTATATAATATCCATAAAAAAAAAAGTTTGGATCCCTCAAGTTTCTTAATAGAAAAAAAGATGAACATCTGGTACAGTAATAGAACTCTTCATAGGCTTATCAGAATAAACCAACATGGAATAATTTTTAATTCTGTGCTATAAGGCCTTTTATTTTTTTCTCAGAATTAATTATAAACCAGGATCAGAGTATCATGACAATGCACATTTGGCTCCAAGTTTAGACTGCATGACCTGATTTGAATATCCTCAAGAGAACTGTTAGGTACGGAGTGTTTTGAAAACCTGAGCTTTTCATGTAGGTATCTATCTACACCACCACTGTCAAATTCAGAATATTCCTGTTCTGTGAATTGTGACCCAGAATCATATTCATAAGGAACAACTGAATTTCCCCTGGCTTTCAGAAAATGGACATTTTTGCTAGCCTAAGGGATATGCTGTACTTATTAAGAGGAGATGTATATTTGGAAATGCAAACAACACTCTTAATATTTCAAGTAAATTTAGTAATACAGGAATTTCTGCTGACATTAAAAGCTATATTGAATCGCTGCTTGGGTTATTTTGAGAATACCTCTATTTCTAATATGACTAAAGATGACTTTGATGACATCATAAACTAGAAACATGAAAGCATTAGTAAAAACTGCTTCATAAAGCGTTATCAGCCTACTATCAGTGAAGGTGTTCAGACATGGTAAAATTTCAAGCTGAACAAGCTGGACAACTTCATATACTTCTAGCCAGAAGTGCTGTAAATTTGACAGTAATGGATATATAAGCTTAAAGAAGAGAGAGAGCAATTTTTTTTTGTGTCAATGTAGTCCATAATAAATATTTTAGGACAGGAAAATGTTACACACCTCCTCAAATCCAGCCACATCTGAGAATCTTCTTTCATTAGTTATTACCATGGCACATTTGTTCTGTGTATTGTCCAGTCCTGTCATTTCTTTTTGTAAAAGTGATATTTAGTTCCATTTATCCAATGAAATCAGTCAGTTTAGGACCTTAATATTTTTAAGACACAGAGGATCTATACTCTGCATATCTTTTCATTAACTATTTATCTTTCTGCAGGGTAAAGTGGTTCACATGTTCCGTTCCTTCCCCTTCAAAATGCATAGTGGACCTTGTAAAATATGAAGCACCTGGAAAAAGACTTAATTGTAGGTAAGATGGTAGTAATTTTCTTGTGGAGGTGCCTGCAGGAAAGCTTAGAAAAATGTTTTTGAAGATCATATTCCTGTTCAAAGGCAGTAGATTCAAAACTGTCATGGAATTTTGAAGGCCTAGGATCTCTCTCATCACAAATTCTTTAAAATGTTTTTGGCAGCAAAGATTTTAGGAAAATGAAAAATTAAGGATCTAGTTCTTCATGCAGCTTATATTTAGATCATAAGAGTTAGCATAACTCTTATGATTACAATCAAAGGAAAAAAAGAAAACATTTTTTACCTGGAAAATATTCCAAACCATATCTGTTTGGAGTATTGTGACTATCAAATGTTCTTTGCTTGAGTTAAGGTAGTGCCACATTTTAATTAAATGTCAGAAAGTGTCTTCATAATAAATACAGGCAAATTCCTGCAAGAACTTCATGGGACATACAGCAACTTATAAATCTATTTCTGATTACAGAACCAAAGAATAGGTATACCTAATATACTATAAGCTAAAGCAAAGGCTCCAAGTAGATACAATTTTCTCATAGAAACTACTGGAAGAAAACATACTTCCTACTATTTGCATGTCATTTTCACATTGTTCTGTTCTCCTGCTTCTCTCTTTGCCCTCTGTCCTCCCCCTGCCCCCAGCCTCAGTCAGTTTACAGAAGATTTGGTGCATTATAATGGAGTTGAGGTGGCAAATGAGGAAATATTGGACTCCCAAAGATGAGAGTGTGCAAGCCAAAAATAGAGAAAAACCTTGTGCTGGGAAAAGGAACAGAATAATCTCAAAGAGCAGAGCCTTGAGTGTTATTTATACAGAAAATTTGCAGTGTCTCAGGATTATTCAGATACAATGGAAGTGATAGGTGGACCGTGGTTTTCAAGGCTGTTCAATAGTCCTCATGCTGAACACCACCTTGGCAAAACAGTTTTACATTGATCATGTATGTACATCTTGCAAAGTTCTTAGATTAAAAGTTATTGGTCCAAAATGCTCCTGGTTGCATATAGTTTATATTCTATTTACAAGTCTGATAGCAGATTCTTTCTGGTTGAAAGGTCACCATGAATAATGCACGAACTGTAATTGAAAACAAGCAAAATGAAAAAGGATGAAGGGGATAAGATGGTTTCAAGTCTTGGGTGCTATGGCAAATCATCCAGCTCACCTCCATGGTGTACTCTGGACAGCAACCACTAGAGAGCACCTAGTTACAACAACATGAGTACCTGTGCTGAAAGGATAACAAAGTCATTAAGAAAAAAAAAAGGGAAATATTTTTTCCATATTTCTTAGTTCTCAGGGATTTTGTGAGCTAAATAGTTCTCCAAACACACTCACTCACTAAGGAAAGTCTTTTAAAAAAGACAAGAAAACAATTTATTCATTGACTTATTAACAATTTCTCCAGCCAGCTGGAGCTTTTAACCAGGTGTAGATCATAGCTCTGGAAGGTCTAGGAGTCATGCTTTCATTCAGGTTGTGAATAAACCCACTAATATAGAAACCATGGGAAAAAGTCTTCCCCCGTTGACATCAGGGTCCCATGAAGGGTGGAGGTCAAGGAACGTACATTCAACCCTCAGTGGTCACCTGTAGTCTTTTACTTATTGCAGTAGCTTATCAAAATGTCTGTGTGGTATGGGATGTATGGCTGACCTCCACAGAGGGCATTTAACAGGCTTGTGGGATTTTCTCGGTTACTTCCAGTACAGACAGCCAGAGTCTGGACTAGAATTAGTAAAGGTACCAGCTGGACATTTCTGCTAATTGGTTTAGACACATCTTAGTGTCTTACTGAGACATCAGGATGTTTAGACTCCAGCTTTTCTGTTTAACAGACAGTGGTGCTGGAAAGCACTTGCTGTTTTCCTGCCTTCTTGTGTGGTGAAAGGCAGCAGCAGAAAGTAACCTGACTCCTGCCTTTATTGTATAACAATATCTGCTTGTATTTAACAGCAAACAGGAGCACTTCCCCTCAGTTTGCTGCATTAGTAGAAGACCATTCAGCCATATGTTTTCATAAAATCCCGATGGAACACTTGAATCGTTATTACTTCCACACACAAGATGATCATTAGCATACTTATATCAGACACAAAATTGTCTGGCAACTGAATTTTAGCTATAATTTGAAGTTTTACAGCATCTTTATTTATGATGCACCAAAATATAACATTCTGAGAAAGACAAGAGAGATCTGCTTTTTAAGACTTACTAGTTACGCTCAGCTTAGGAGATGGTTGAAGTTTACCTGGTTTATAAAAGATAAAATTCACAAATTACTATTATTTCAGATGATTAATTAAAAAAAGCAAAGCCTAAATAACAACAGTTTTTTAATCCCCTCACTCTAAGAGCAATTTTGAAATAAAATGAAATGGAAATGAGCTAAAAATGTGATATCAGTTGGACCAGTATCCCTAAAATCTTTAATCTGTATGTTAAATAAAAACGGCACAAACCCATTCCAAATTTTTGTGACGAAAAGCATCTATTAAGAATACTGCTAAAGAAACTGACAGAATGTATTTCAAAGCTAAAGTAAATTTGTTTAGAGCATTTAAATTTTTCAAGCTCTCCTCTCCCCTTTTTTTTAAATTCAGACTTCAAATATTTGAAAATTCTTGATAAATGCTGGGCTGATACCTATGCTACAGAAACAATCCTGAAAGGATGTGCAAATCCAGAAGCAGACAGACCTGCTATCTGTGCAGGGCAGAACTGAACAGAAAAAACTGTTTTTCCAAGGTGTGCTTCCTGCGTGGACAAAGAGAGATCATCTTATGCCTATGGTGTTCTTGCAACAGTGGAACAGCACTGCATAGCTCAGATGAGCCTCCATTGCCCTAGAAACATCACTAGACACTGGGGCTACAGGAAAGATAAAAACACTGTCTTTCTCTAGTTTGAGCCTGAATCCATCATATCTGGGCCCTGTGAAAGTTAGATGTTACTAGATTAGATCTTGCTAGTTAGATCTTTAGACCTTACTCCATGTTTAAAGATTTTAGCCTGGCTGCTGTGACTGAACTCTGTGCCCAGTCATCCTCCTGCTTCTGTTCTCCAGTACTGCATTGCACTCTGAAAAATGCAGACATTTCCCAGCCTGCTCAATACGCTTTTGGCAGCATTATGCCTTCATAAACGTAACAGGTGAAAACTTAGGTTACCCATACCTGGGGGATGTTGATTCATGCACTAAGACACTCGTCTTGTGTGCCTTGAGACCTTCATCCATGAAGAGGAACCACTGGGATGTGAGTAAACTGAAGAAAGCAAGAACAAGAGGAGGAAAGTACAAGAGCAGAAAATGATCCCTCTGAACGATTGGGGCTTGTTGAGACGAACACACCTCTATGTAGTCTGAATTCAAAACAAAAGAAAACAAAGTAAAACAACAAAAATATTAGTAAAAATAACAGTGCAAATAGATGAGCAATGACAAACAGTAGGAAGCCCAATGGTCCATAAAACTTCTTTTGTTTTTCTATGTAAAACAAAAGCCAATAAAGGAGAGATTTGGAAGGAAACTGTGAAGAAAAGTATCCTCCCAGGGTCCAAACCCCCATAAGCTGACACTGTACTGCACAAATCCAGAGCTGCACTGCTTTGTGCGAGCCAGAGAAATGGTGATTCTGCCATGTAGTTTGAACCCTGCTTAGGTATGTAGCTCACTACTCAGTGGGTGATGCCAGCCTGTGCATTTTGTTCCCTTTGTGTTTTCTAGGTCTGAAGGCTCTCTGAAGAGTTGAAGGTGGGTGTTACAAAATGAGAGCCATCAGTGATGTTCAATATGTTTACTATCAACAATCCTTAGACAGCTGCAGTGTTTTGAGATTATAAGGTGGGGGCAATTGCTGTTTTCCGTCAACAAAATGATCCACCAAATAAATTTTTCAAATACCAAAATGAAGAACAAATATCTGAACATTAAAGTCTGAAAAGCTTGGTGCTTGTATTTTTCTGAGTGTCTGACAACTAAGCTGAGGACTGTTGTTTCAAATGCTTTCAGCTGTTAATTATGTTTCTGACAATATTCTGGATCAAAAACTCTGTGATGAATTTGTGGTTTGATTTCTTTTTTAGTACAATGATTACAAACTGTAAACAAGTTCCCTTTTCCCTAAAGATTATACAACTTTATAAAAACAGACAGGAGGGGTGGAGGGCGTGGAACAAAAAAGAAAGAGAATCTATTGAAGTAGAAATAAAAAAAGGAATGTTTGATATGATTAATAATGACTATATAATGGGTTTCACTGGGATATGGAAATACATGCCATGAAGAGAGCAAAAACCTGTGTGAAGGGGCTCAGAGAAGGGCAGCCTCAATCTGTTTTTCTTTCTCATATCTTTAGTCTTGTCATCAGGCCAGGCTGTAAGGACAATAAATAGTTGTCTCAGGTCACTTGGAAGTCTTCTTAGGAGTTATTGTGATTAGAGGAGCAACTAATGGCCTTATTAGTTTCGTAGGCTGATGGAGAGAAAAAAAAGTAGGAGGTATTCCATGTAGCCAATTCTTGTGGAAAGAACACAAGTATAATTAAGAGACACTGTTGACAATTAATGGAGATGCCGCCCTGCAATATCTGATTTTATTCATCTTCTATTGGGTGCTTTCACCTTATTAGATGCGTGTCCAACAGACTCTTGAACATGTGACAGCCTGTTGGGGTAGACAGCCGCTAGAAATTTGCCTTTGCCTGGGACAGTAGTGGGTGTGTCAGGCTCAGGAAGCCAGAACATCTCACTTGTGTCAGGTGATCCAGTAGCACCTGTTGTGAAAACCTGTTTAGGACAAAAATTTACATTCTGCTAAAAAGTAAGTATTTTCAGTAATGGAATAAACTTACGTGAAATAAAAATTTAAATCTTTAGAATTCTATTTAGTGATCACTGCCCTTATTTGCTGCCCTAACTTGTGAGCCTGCCTCATTAAACCTGTGTCAGATCTGTTGAGACTTCTCGAAAACCATGTAGAAGTCCTGAGGCCCATTTTCCCTGTCCCTATCAATGAAGATTACTCTTGAAGCAGTTCAAGCAGAGGCTTGAGCAATCTGCTGCTTGTGTAGTCTGGGATGCATTAGTTCATTTAGATGGTAGTTTTGTTCCACGTTCCTTTTGTTTAAACAAAGTAGTCTCCCATAGTAATTTGGAGGATAACTTTCTGTGCTCCACAAATATAACTTGGCTAAATTCAGTGAACAATTTTATTTCTCAATGAGTATACATTGGTTGCATATTTGTTTTGCCTACTTAAAAGCATTTTATGACGTTTTAGTAAACATGATAAAAGAACCAGAAAATACATACATCCCTCAGGTGAGTCATAATTTTAATTTTCTATTGAGAAATTAGGACAAACTGATTTTATACAAATTCAGTGTAAGATTGCATTCTCTCACTAATATTTCATTAGAGTTTGGGTAATACCCTGGGATTACTCAAAGTCAAAGGTCATAAACCTGTCATATGACTAAAATCTGTCATACTTATTTTCACAGAAATTGTAGCTGTGACATGTCTGTGCTAATATATCTTCTTTCCTTAATGGGAGCTACATACCAAAAATACCCTCAGGAAAAAAATCAACACTAGCACAACTACTTTAAGAAGACATAACAATAGATGAAGAAGTTGTTTATGACACAGTTTTCTTCCATGATTTAATATGATATATGTACCATAGGTGCTCTTTATTGGGCAGAATTTTATTAGTAAACATTATTTCAAGTAGGAGACTGAGAAGGAAGCCAGTTAACTCCTAGCAGGTCCGTATGAAATTTTTATTTGTTTCTAAGCAGAGCTTTTATTTTCTTCTGTCTAAAGTTTTCATTATGTGGACTTTCAGATGAAAAGAGCCAAATTATTTCCACATTTTAGTCTCCTTTATCAATCTGTGCATCAAAGTGGTTAACCCATAGTGCTTATGTTTTAGTTTTAAATATTAATGTGTTCTTTTTTGAAATGCAATATTCTAGGCTTTTTTGTGAACAACGTCTTATAATGTTAAGAACACCTACAAGTCTGTAAGTGGCTTTGTGAAGGGCTTTGGCACCAGTGACAGTATGACCAGAAATGCTACATTTGAAAGATTTGTTTGATGCTGACTAGAGGGTTTTTTTAATGCAGGATTTTCTCTCTTTGTGCTCTTGGAGTTGTCAAATCATACCTACAAATCTCTTTCATTTCAAAGAGTTTATACAAAGAAAGGCAAATAAATATTTTGTGATCCTTTGATCTTTCGTATCTTTATCAATATGTAGCTTATTCCCCTCTTTCAAGCTAGGCCATTTCATTATCAATTATGTAAAACTTTGCCTTAAATAATACCATAAAGGAACTTTTAAGGGAATCAGGAGGGCTCATCAAGATCTCTCACAGCTACCCTTGGACTTTTTAATACAATTCCTCCCTTCCTTAGCCTCACCAATTTGAAATGCAACCAATCCTCATATCATCATTTATCTTGAAAATCTAGCTCACAACTGCACTTTCCAATTCTCTCATCCAGAAATGTGTCAGAATAATTCACACTTGCTTCTATCACAGCCTTTGACAATTTGTTCCATTATTCAGTAATCCTCTGCATAAAGAAATTCTGTCTGAACTGCTTACAGATTAATCCTTTCTTTTAGATCTATCTATTATCTCTGGTTTTGTGTAAATTATTATCTCAAACAGTGCCTTAGTGACAGTCTCGTTCTCTTCCTTCAGGATTTTACATGAGCCTAATTAAGGCCTCGTTCTGCTAAGATCTATGCTCCCTATGTGTCTGAATTCAGATATTTTTAACTTCTTTTGCCAATGAATGAAAGTGCCTTTTCTTTTTCATTTCTTACAGAAAAAGACCCAACAACAAAACCACAATACCAGAATCAGAGGCAGATTCTTGTTTACATCAGTTCAGCAAAGGAAAACTTAAGAAAAACCCCTCATGTTTAGCAGAGCATCTCAGCATACAAAGAGACTCCTGGCTTGGCTGCTCTTAATACAGATATGACAAAAGGAGGCTTTCAGGAATCTTCATCTGCAACGTCTGTTCTACGCTACACAGCTCTAGTGAACTGGCAGAAATGCAGGTACGTCATTTCATCTCTGTTAGTATCAACAGGGCTTTGTAAAGATTTTGTTATGACAGGTGTTTTGTGTTTCTGCAGTGATAGAAGTACTAATTTAGTGCTCTACTCTTTTCTGAACAGTCTCCCTTTTTTTTTTTTTTGTACCACTATATATTATTGTGCTGTATCCAGGTGTCAAAACAATGAGCATGGGGTGTGCAGGGGACGGAAGCAGTAAGTTAAGAACTCACCACAAATATGGATTCATGGGTTAGCTTGATCGGCTGCCTACTTGCATAAATCTCTCCACATATTTCTCCTGCTCCCACCTAGACTTTGTTTACTCAAATAGGTTCTGCATTATATTGGTTTTGATTCATCATTACTGCTTTGAGATAAGTCTACAGACCTGGAGGATCTACATAAAGACCAAGTTTTTGCAATTCTTTAAAAGGGTTGGACATCAATGCTGTACTTGGTCAGCTCTACTACTTCTGATTTTCCTAGGTAAGGAACATTGCCAGGAATCTCTGCTGATGCTGTCTTCTCTTTTATTATAGTACTTAAAGTTGGTACTGCAGTTTAAATATACGAAACGCTGACTTATGACTCTTCTATATACAGTTATCATTTCCTTGAGAAATTTTGCTGGGAGAATCTTTATGGAGAGTGTTGCATCATCTTGTTCTGATTTGGTAATTAATTGTATGATGTTGACTGTGATGATGTTGCTGTCTCTTTTATAGAATACCTGAGGTAAATCACTCAAAAATTAATCCTAAATGGCAAAGTTAATAGAGGTCAATACTCCACAGACACATTCCTTATTGTAACCATCAATTGGGTGCAATATCTGCTATTTAACATCTATTTTTGTCCTAACTTTAGATAACAAAAATACTGAATTATTTTTCTTAAGATAAAAGATTCCTATTATTTTAAAAAGAAAGAGACATCACGTTTTAATCTGGCATTACACATTCAAAATGGATTCTTAATGATTAGCCAATTTCTCTGCAATATCCATAAACTTTTTGCTTTTCCATAATGCTGCACTTCTGCTTGAGAGCTGCATTTTTTGTGAAGTTTCTGTGGTTGATAAAAAAAGAAAGAAACCAAAAGAAAATGCCCTCCCTCCCCCCCAAAAAAGCACGTCTCTTTTGTTCCCCCAAAATTTTCATTTTTCAGCAAATCTGTTTTCTATAAACTCATAACGAAAAATTATCCCCTTCTTTTCTATAGAAGGATTTAATATCTTGCACCATAGGTGTATGTGTTATCATATATTAGTTTTCCCCTCCATGGTTCTCTTGCTAACACTAATAACAGTTGGTCTTTTCACAACAGTGCGTGCAGGTTAGGGGAGAGTAAAAGTAATTATCTGTCTGTGCAAAAGAGTCTAAAGAAGCCCACAAAGTTTTCAGTCTTTACTTTCTAACCTAAAATCTGAAGACATTTTATTATTAACCCTGTTTCAGAAGAAAAAAGCCAACGAACTATGGAGGTGTAGCACATGGAAAGAAAACAATTTTATTGTTTTGCATTTCTTTTCGTTTTTGAACATCTGAGAAGTTTTTCATTTAGATTTTTCCTAGTTTTAGACTGAATATTTAAAATATGGTAGTTTAAGATTAATGTATTTTTAAGTGATAAAATCCTCATTTTTCATTTTAGAAAAGCTATTTGGAGAAAATGTTACTTAAAATTTCTCCAACTGAAAAATTATTCTAAGATGTTTCTCCTCTGTTAAGAAAATCTGAGTTCTATTGAATTGACATTTCACAACAAAAGTAAGAATTTCTACCAAGTCTCCATGTTTTGCAGAAGAGACAGTATGCTGTATAAAACTGCTCAGTAATTTCATACTTATAGGAAGTGGAGGGAGAAAAAAAAATTGCACTGCATTCCTTTTGTAGTATTATCTGTGAATCTAAGTGTTTCTTCTCTTTTTTTTTGACATGAAAATGGTTCGCTGCTAACTCATCTTTTTCAGTTAGTTGTACTTTGAACATTTTCAAAACTTCCTGTGTTTTTAAAACTTATTGTGCCATGTTCATGTCTAAATAAACAGATAGATTGATGAGAGGTGGACATATACAAACTCTCGTGGGATGTCTATGTTTTCATCATCCGACTTGAATATTTTATATGGACTGATTTATTTCCTTTAATCCCTTTGTGAAGCAATATATTGCAGATCTTTTTACTCCTGCTGTGCTACGACTATGTAGCACAATTTTTGTTCTAACTTTCTGTTTTCTGTAGCGGTTGTCCTACCCAGGTCTTCTTGCTTTCTGATTTCACACTGTCCACAATTTTTTGTGTAGTCATTATACAGCATTGTCAAAAGGTCATAGACTCACAGTGTTAAAACACAAAGCAAACTGAAATAAGCCACTCAACAAGTAGTTAACCTTTTGGCAATAAAGAGTCTACTTTCAAGATTCATTTTCCCCACCTTTCATTTGCTCACTATGGCCAGAGATGTGGTAAAGCCACCTGCATAGGCACAGACACAACCACATTCACACGTGCTAGTAGATACACAGAGAACTGAACGAGATTTCAATCAAAACACAAGCACACTGATCCAATGATGAAATTTAATTTTGAATCAGGATTTTCTGAAGTTTCTGCTTGCAGATAGTGTTTCAAAATTTACTGCAAGGCACTTTTTTGTGTGTGTACTTTAAACCTAGAACTTCGTGGGTTTCTGTCGTTGAGGATATATATACCTGCTTAGGCACTCTCTTCTCTAGCAGACATCGTCATCTAGGCTGTTATCTGCTGGCCCAAACACTTTATACAGCTACTTCATGGGTCTTGAGCAGCTGTGGTCTCACTTGAGTAGAGCATTTTAGGGAAGCTGAGAAAATAGAGCATTCTCCATTGTTTCAATCATGGAGAGCAGAAGAATTGCACCCACAAAAGAGCAGCAATGGTTTTTTTTGTTTCGTTGATGAGATAAGGTCTGAACTTTTTGGAGGTAAATGTACACCTGTGATATTTTCCAAATGCAGCTGTAGCATACCTACCTCTCCAGTTGCAGTACAATTCTGCTTCTGTAATCACTTTCCCCATGCACTCCCTCAGGAGGTAAAACCCTATCCCCTCCTGGCCTGAGGCAGCTGACGTGCTAAGAGGACCAAGAAAGATGCTCTCCCAGATGCTTAGCTTGACACAGACCCATTGTTATTTTGCTTTGGTTGTTGCCCAGCTATTTTAGAATTTCCTTCTCAGGAGAAGCCTTGGTTTATGTTGTTTCTGTACACCAGATATGAACATAAGCATTTTGAAAAATTTGTGTCCTCTTAGTCACTATATTGGGTAGATTCACAGGATTATAGAATCATAGAATGGTTTGGGTTGGAATGGACCTTTAAATGTCATCTACTTCCAACCCTACAGCTGCAGACAGGGACATCTATCCTAGGTGAGAACATATGTGTTCCCAATGCCCACACACTGCCAGTGTGGTGGAGCAGCCCAAAGGATCCACCCAGGATCCTGGGTGGTGCAGAGCACCTTCTGCTGTCAGCAGTCAGACTTGCAGCAAACTGGATTGCAGCAACAAAACTGGTGAAGTCTTATGAGGAGTGGCTGAGGAAGCCAGGGCTGCTTGGTCTGGAAAAGAGTCTAATGGAGGAGCCTTATTTTTCTCTACAACCGTCTGAAAGGAGGTTGTGGCAATCTAGGGGCTGGCCTCATCTTCCAGGTAACAAGGTCAAGAGGAAATGGTCTCAAGTTGCATCAGGGGAGGTTGAGATTGGACAATAAACAAAATTCCTTGATTGAAAGTTTGTCAGACATTGGAAAAGGCTGCCCAGGGAAATGGCTGAGGCATCATCCCTGGTGGTATTTTTAAGATGTGTAGATGTATCACTTAGTGACATGGTTTAGTGCTGGAATTGACAGTGCTTGGTTTACATTTGGACTCTATGATCTTAGAGGTCTTTTCAGACCTAAATGAGTCTATGATTCTACTTTAAATGTTCAGTGCTCCCAGGCTGGGGCCCAGCAGAGCTATTAGGAAATACTAGTTTTCTTCCCAACGTCTTTATTTCCTGCTTACAATGTGTTTTTTATCATGAAACAAATTTTAACTAAAGGTAAATAAATGAAAATCAGAAAAATACAAACAATTGAAAGCATAAAATATGTTATTCTGTGCACAGCCTTCTAACACATGCAGCAGATATATTAACATTAGTATTCATATCTGTGGAACAAAATATTATTAAAGCAGCTGAAGAGTTTTTAATATTATAAATATGTATGACTTTGTAGAACAGTAAGGAAATATATTCTGCTCAAAGCTCTCCTAAAGCTCAACATTTTAATAAAACTTACGGCATTTTTCTACAAGTGCTATAAATTATCCACTTTAAAATTAGATGAAAACTATTTGAGAAATAATTATGGGTATATGTTCATTAGATTAGAGTTGGAAGACTGAGAGATAAGGGCATTAGGTCAAGTCTTTCAATCTGCCTCCAGATACTCACTTCCACTATAATACCTATAAGCACATTATGGCAACAGAATCTCAGTGTTTAGAGAATTCTAATTCATTCCCACTCTCTCACTACTAGACAGTCATTCTTCGGCAGCATGTACAAAAACACAAACACAGAATTTGAGTGTGCTCACGGCATTCCTCTCTTGTCCCTTACTGCCCCCATACTTTTTCTGCCTTGTCTTCAGGCTGCCTGCTGAAGACAATCAGCATGCAAGACTTATCAAGCAGTTAGTAAATGTTGATTCAGACTGCAGTATTTACTTAATAATAGCATTGCTTTATCCTTGCTTTCAAGTTAATCACAAACAAACCTCCTTCAATCCTTGCCAGGAAGCCTCCCATAAGTCCATTGCAAATCATAGACATAATCTGTGTAAATAATTAATCTGCTTGAATCTTATGCCAGCAACACCTGCACCAACACTGATTACCAGATATGTAATTACATTTTGTTTGTATTTAAATAGATTTGCCTCTGCTTCATGTAGTGGAAAGTGCCTTACCTCCCCAGTGATTGAGGGCAGAATTTCTCGACCTCTCTTTGGTTCCCTGGTGTGAGTGGTCGCTGAGGTAAACCAAAGCGATGTCAGACCATGAGGCTGCACCTTGTTCAGGTCCCTCTGAAGTTAGAGGTCAATGTGTTGATCAACAAGGGACAAAGTAAATATCTCACACGCTCAAGTAATAAAAAGAAGGATTGTTATTGGATGAATCCTCAGTGTTTTCAATTGACTCAGAAATTACCATGTAAACTGACTTCTGTGGTGGGTTGACCTTGGCTGGAGCCCACCAAGCTGTGCTATTACTCCTTTTCTGAGCAGTATAGAGGGGAGAAAATAAGATGGATAAAAGCCTTGTGGGTCAAAATAAAAGCAATCTAGTAAAGCAAAAGCAAAGGCTATATGCAGAAGCAAAGGAAAACAAAATATTTAGTCTCTACTTCTTGTCAGCAGGGGGCCTCTTCATGGGAAGTAGACGTTGGAAGACAAACACTGCAAATAACAAATTTGTGTGTCTTCCTCCTTCTTTCTCTTGATTTTTTTTTTTTTTTTTGTGAGCAGACAAATACATCACGTTGGTCAGTTTGGGCCAGCTATCCTGGCTGTCCCCTCCAATTCACATGGCAGGGTTAGGTTAATGGTCAGACCCAATGGCAGTAGAGGTTCTTCTCAACCTAAATGATTCTATGATTCTGTGATTCTATACAAAGTGTTCTGCTTAGTGAAACAGTACTAGTTAATTTTACTCACAAACCTGTACAGCCCACTGCTTTTATTCTGTCCTACTTCAGTCTTTTTTTTTCTGTTGTTCTTCCAGACCATCTGTTCAGGACATCTTTCTTGAAAGGCAGGAGACCAACCAAGCGTGTCTGCTTCTGTATGATTACAGATTTTGTCTGCAGCACTTTTCTCTGAAATAAAGTTTTTCAAATTAACAAAAACTAACACCATGGCTTTCACTGTTGTTTCAGACTCATACATAATGATTTGGGGCCATCTTTTGTTAAGCCATTTATTTTGTCTTTCTCAAAAGTTTGAGGATGTACTGTGTAATAATATGGTATTTTTCCCTGTTTCAGGTGATTGCAGAAACGAGTGTCTTAGCCTAAACACTCATTACACATAATGACTTGGATGAAGCAAAGGGATAAATGGGATAACCACAAGGACTGTATACTTCCACACAGATTTTACAGATGATCTTAACCTCCTGTGCTCTAGACAAAGGCAGACCAAAACAAGCTAATTTATAGTTACAGGATTAGAAATCTTCTGAACCAGCAACATAAACTAAACCCACTAGAACATGGGGAAACTAGAACACCAATCAACAGTATTTCAGACTCACACTGATGAGGGGCAGAACTTATACTTCAGCAATATTGTTAAACAAAACAAAAATTTTCCTCTGGCAAGAAAAGGTCATCTACGTCTTCATAACCCGAAGTAATCCAAAGAAAGAGAATTATAACCCGCTGGAGTTAACCACACATTGAATTCTATTGTAACAGCTCTCCTATAGATACTTTATCAAAATTTTACCATCTAAAGTCTAAGCATTCTTAAACAGCTGTCCTTAGCAAATCCTTAACATCCTCTGGCAAAATAATCAAGGTAAGTGTTGTGAAGAAGGATGAAACACAGTCAGCGAGATTAGAAATATCTTGTCAAAATGGCTGTGATTAATTCGTCCAGCTGAAGAAAACATGGCAAGGCAGGCCTTACCTAAGAGTGCATAAGAAAAGAAAAACCAAGGCGGACAAAAGCAAAAATGGAAGCCTGTAACTCATGTGAAATTAAAAAGCCCCAAATTTAAAGCTATGCAGGGAGAAGAAAAAGGACTACATGAGACCAAAAGCATGAGAAATGGAATGACAATGTGTTCTGTTGCTTTTCTTCCAGCGTGCACTCATCCATGAATACTGAATATGTAACAACCAATGGCTGAAAGAGAGGAAAACTGCAAACATACTGGTGATGCAAAACAACATTCAAAGCAGTTCTAGATCAGTCTTCCTTAGAGGCTTTGGGCCACCTCATGCCTACCCATGTGGCAAGAATGAGACCATGCCAGAATCAGAGGCTGCAGGTGCAAACACAGCGGCTGCTGACAGCAATCAGGGATAGTTAACAGTTTCCAGACAGTATAAAATATTTAAAGCTGGTTGTTGCACTTTAATTTTGTTCCTCAGAGACTAGTGTGCTGCTACTAATGGCTACTGTTTAATACCTTGGGGCTGCTTTTCAATACCTTTGCAATCCTCTGGGGAGCAGTGAGCTACACTTTGTAAGATGCGGTGAAGAACGGCTGTGCAAAGTCACAGAGAGTTTCTTGTACATCTCCCAAATGCAGGTACCCACCCCAGCTGCAATCTATATGCTTTTCTTGTTAGTTGTGTTCTCAAGAGTATCTAATAAGCAAGAGTAATCAAGAATATGTAGATGTCACTCATACATCATCCAAGACAAATAATAAAACATACACAAAGGTAATAATTTAGATGCACTATGTAAGGATAGACTGAATTTCTATGATTTGTGGCAGTTGAGTTTTATTAAAGAGATATGAAAACTTTAATTTTTATTATTAATTCTGTGAACTCCCCATTGTTTTCATTTCTGGAATATTAAAGTAAAAATTAGAATACAAAAGTAAGCAGTGAAATAAAGTACATGCTTAATGAGCATAGTGTAGGCATAATTTTATTCCATATGCTTTATTGAGAGATTCCAAGTGATATAATCTAGAGAGAATTAAGATCAGGAAGTCCCAGCTCTAATTGAACAGAATTTGACTGTGTATTGTCTACTGCAGGAAATGAAAAAAATGCTGCAGTACTGTGTGCAGAACTTGGGTACAGTTCAGCAGACACACATACAGGGATTTGCTGCTTGGTGCTGAGCAAGGCTGTACTGTCCAAAGTAGCAGGTACCTCCTGTGCTCCTTTCTGAGCACGCCTAGCTGTCACCCCATGGGCCCCATATACTAAAGGAAAAAAACTGTCTCTTTCTTTTCCTGAAATTATGCATTCAGAACCACAGTCAGTCAGGTTGGAAGGGACTACAGTGGGTCATCTGCTCCAATCTCCCTGCTCAAGCAGGGTCATCTTAGAGCAAATAGCATAGGATTGCATCCAGACAGTTCTTGAATATCCCCAGTGAGGGAAATTCTGCAGCTTCTCAGAGCAATCTGTTTCAGTGCTTGGTCACTCTCACAGTAAAGAAATTCTTCCTCGTATTCCTGTGAAATTTCCTGTGCAACGGTTTCTGTCCATTGCCTGCTATGCTATTGCTTGGCCCCACCAAGAAGAGCCTGGCTCAATCTTCTTGGCACCACACCCCTTTAGATATTTGTGCACACTGATGAGCTTCTCTCTCAGTTGTCTCTTCTTGAGGCTGAACAGGCCCAGATCCCTCAGCCCTTCCTTGAAAGGGAAATGCTCCAATCCCTTAATCATCTTTGTTGTCTTCATTGTCCACTCATCCAACCCACACTTCTTGAGTTTGCCTATGAGGATGTTGGAAGCCTTGCTGAAATCAAGAACAATACCTACTGCCATACCTACTGCTCTCCTTTCATCCACCTGGGTAGTTGTTCCGTTGGAGAAGGCAATCAGGTTGGCCAAACATGACTTACCTTTGGTGAACCCATGCTGACTGCTGCTGGTCACCTTTATGTCTTCCATGTTGGTAGATATGGCCTCCAGAATGAGGTGCTCCATCCACCTTTCCAGGGGCCAAGATGAGGCTGACTGGCAGGTAGTTTCCTTTCTTAGTTTCCTTGCCCTTTTTGAAGACTGGTGACATTTGCTTTCTTCCAGCCCTCAGGCACTTTTCTCAAAGTCCATGACCCTTCCAAGATGAATGTGAGAGGCCTGGTCACAGTGTCTGCTGGCTTTCTCAGCCCTCACGGAAGTGTCCCATCAGGGTTCATGGAATCAAGGATGCTGAGTTTGTTAAGGTGTTTTCTGATGCAAACCTCCTTGATCAAAAGAAGGTCTTCCCCCAGCATTCATTTAGTCTGGTCTCCTAGTGCAGAGATTTCTGAGGAGTGGTATCTGTAAACTCTGATGCAAAAAAGACATTTAATAACTCTGCCTTTTCTGCATTCTCTGTTATCAGGTTCCTGTGTCTGTTAACTAATGAGCCAACATTATCCCTTCTTTTTCTTTTGTTATTTGTGCATTTGAAAAAGCCCTTTTGTTTTTCTTTGACATCCTTGGCCAGATTTCATTCTATATAAGCCTTGGCCTTTCTAGTCTCAGCATTACTTACTCTGTCCGCCTCTCCATATTCACTCCAAGTAGTCTGACCCCATTTACATGTCCTGTGTATTTATTGCCTGTAGTTGATTAATGCAGGAGCTCTTTATTCATCCTCAGAGGTTTCTTGCACTCGTGATCTGATTTCTTCCTCACTGGGATGAATAATTCTTGGACCTGGAGGAACTGAACCTTTAATGTGGTCCAACTCTTTTGGACCCCTCTTCCCTGTACATTCCCCCTTTTCCAGTCACCTGGGACTTCAGCTGACTGCTGTGACTTTTTAAATACCGTGGCCAATGTCTCAGCTATTACATCAGCCAGTTCCCTCAGGACTCTGGGATGCATCTTACCGGTTTCCATAGACTTTCGGGTTCTTCAGGTGGTCACAAACCTGGTCTTCTCTTACACTGGGAGAGACTTTGCTCCCCCAGGCCCATCCCTGGTGTCCATCCACCTGAGAGGGGTGGGAAGAAAGATTGCCATTGAAAATTGAGGCAAATATATTATCTGCCTTCTCCTAATCTGTTACTGGGTCATGGTAGACAGTTCATGGTCTTACACTAAAATGAAAAGCCCTGTGACTACAGCAACAGAAGGATTAGGTCCTTTCAGGTAGATTAAAAAAAAAAATCCCATTTCGTTGGGTGGACTTAGAATCAGTTTCACAACTGATGTATAACTAAATATTCAAGAGTTTTTTTACATAGGAGGAAAATATCAGTCCCATTAGTTTGTCCACGCATTCAAGCTTTACTAAAATTTATTGTTAAAATATTTTATAAGCACTATTTTTGCATGTGTTAATATACATCCTAATGTCTTGGAATTTGATTTAGAAATTTTTAATTCTTCTATAGTTATCTGTGATTTATGGATTGTGTTTGGTGCTATTAAGTCCCAGGCTTTTATGACAACTATGGAGGTAAGTAGTAGGAAGCAGATCTTACTTTATGCTGAATGGAAATCTGGCATCTTTTCTCTTCCTACAAGTCTGTTTAACCTTATGAATAGGGCAATAAAATTAAAGGGAGTATTCACGAAACGGTAGACCTCTGTACACTATTAGCAGTTAATGCATGGCCTCTTCCTACCACAATAAAATTAGTTGCTTCAACTAACTGTGTGATGATGTAAAAATAGTGATTTAAAAACAAATACATACAGCCCTGTATGTTCAGAGAGGAAACATCTGAACGAACCACCAGGAAAGAATGATAAAGACGTATTTTTTGAAACTTCATCTCTCTCTCTGGAACTAAACCACCTTTTTTGAAGATTACAGTGAAGGTGTCAATTTCTACATAGGACTTATAATTCTGACTTCCAGCTGCTGTGTCAAACATTGCATCCATTTGCAAAGTAGAAAAACAATAACTAGGGCTTTTTTGTATCTTTTATCTCCCTCCATCCAAAACAAAGAAACCATTTTCTGCCTTTCCAAACACACTGTATGGAAACACAAATGAATTTTTATGGCTCTTGAGATTACTGTTGAAGTTTTAAAAAAATTTACTTTTAAATTCTTACTTAATTCATACTTAAATTGTCCTCCTTAGGTTATTTTGTTTTTAATCCATGCGTCTATTCTTAAAATTCATTGTTTTCAATAAGTACAGCCTTTCTCTGTGTTGAATACCTATTGTACTCCCATGACCTAGGTGGATTTATGGGCTTTTGCTGCTAATGAGGACTACAATTTTCTTTTATTGTTTTTAAATGTAACAGAGCTATCTCTTTCCCAGTTCTTGGACACATTCTAGAAGAAGATGGCATGTGAATGCAAACTCTGTAAAGATTGTTCTCACACTGAAAAGGCATGGATTACATAAAAGTTAAAATCAAATGTCAACCTTAAAAATGTTCCATTTTGTTTCTAAGTCGAACATAATAATTTCTCCAATTCATTATAAAACCTATCAAAGTGATATGGGATATTGCAGCTTTCTGGGCTGCAAGTGTTCGTTGCTGACTCGTATCTGATTTTTCCTCCAACAATATCCTGAAGCCCTTCTCTGCTGGACTACTCTCAATCCAGTCCTCACAGAGCCTCTAGTGATGTTGGGAACTGCCCTCACCTAGGTGCAGGATCTTGTAATTGGCTTTGTTGAACTTTAGGAGTGTCAGAGGGTCACATGGGCCCACTTCTCAAACATTTCAAGGTCCCTCTGGAGGGCACCCTTTTCCTCTGACTTATCAACTACACCACTGAGCTTGATGTCATCCACAAACTTGCTGAACATGCATTCGGTACCATTGTCTGTGTCACTGATCAGGTTATGTAAAAATATTTATTGCTTCCAATATGGACCCCTGAGGGACACCACTCCTTGCTGGTTTCCACTACAAGATATTGAGATTTAGTTGGGATGTGGCCATCCATCCAGCAGTTTACCCACCAATCACATGTCTGTCCAGTTCAGAGGTAACTCTGTGGGGAGGGATGATGACCAACACCTAACAGAAGCCCACGAAGATGACATCCGTAGGAGTTCAGTTGTCCACTAGTGCAGTCACTCCAAGGTAGAAGGCCGCTTGATTAGTCAGGCACAACTAGCCTGTGATGAAGCCGTGCTGGCTATCTCCAGCCTTTCATATGCATTGGCATATCTTCCAGCAAGATCTGTTTCGTGATCTTACCAGCCACAGAGGGGAGGCTGATTGGTCGGTGTTTTTATCATCCTCCTTTTTCCCTCTTTCAAAAACCATATGATGGTTCCCTCATTCAGATCACTGGGGACTTTGTCTAGCTGCCCTAATAGTAACAACATCTTTACCGTGCCATATTTCAGTATTTTGAGTAACAAAAAAGAGTAGTTGATCACTCAGGTTGCCTGGAGACCTGAGGCCAAGAAAATGAGTTTTAAGGATTGGCCTCCTTTAAAAAAAAACAAACACCAAACATGAGAGTAAAAATCTAAACAAAACTCTAATAAAGAAATAGTAATTCCTTTCCAGTTAGACTTGTCATTGTATACAGCCTTAAGCAAAGTAGAGCAAGTATTATTGTCAATCCAATAAAGCAAAATAGGTGTACACACACTTTATACACATACACATACACACATAACTTTATACACACACAGTTGCATACACACACACAGATGCTCACAGAGACACTTACACAAAGATATTTACACACAGATTTATTAATTTATTTGTTTATTTGTCTATTTATTCATTTATTTACTTATATATTTATATGCATGAGTATATAAGCATATAATTTGCTGTAATATGCAGACATGGTTGCCTGTGAAAATTCACAGTTGGAAAAACTACAAAAATTCAGGAATATAAGTAGCAAATAATTATTGAAATCTTACTTTTTTCTTCGTAGTCCTCACTTCTGTTAATATCTCCTCTGTATTCTTCGCTCTTCACATTATCTCCACAAAACCCACCTACAGTTTCACTCTCCTCTTTTCATTCACTCTTTGTCCAGTTTCATGACACCTTCTTCTCTTATCTCCGGTGATGATGTCTCCTACTCACTCAAAGGAGTCTTTTTAGCCTTCCCCACAGGTTAAAACAGGGTGGTGCCAAGTTTTCAAGTGTTTCTTCCTACGTGGGGCAAGGTTTAGAAAGTCACCATGACTCGAGTCAGATACCTGACTTCGCACTTCTCCTTTGGCACAGTCCTGCCTGGGCTGGTGCTGGGAGTAAAGCCCCATGTCCTTTCAGCTGTTGTTAGCAAAGCAGAAAAAAGTCACTTGGCAGAGGCCTTGGCTTTAGTATCTGCTCTGTAGATACCGTTTTCTCCCTGCTCAGGCTAGACCAGCCTGAAACAGCCTCTTCTCCATAATAAAATATATATAAATATTTATACACAGATGTATGAGAGTACCTTGGGTTTGCTACACATTATAATGCACCTTATCCAGGTAGATGTGTAAAGAGAGGTGGAAATGATGAGAATCATGTACTATTTCAGCCTGCATGTGTTTGCATGTCTTCGTAGACAGCCCAGACCAGGCTGGCTATAAGAAACAACTCACTCCTCATTACACTCTTAAATGACTTAGCTCTTTAGGGGTGCATTTTGTATGGTTTACTGGCAATGTTTACTTCATAAGCTGCCCCATTCTCAGTCCTAGAAATGCAGAAGAATGAAATTCTGATAGACTCAGCTGACAAGAAGGTGGGTTTTCTATATGCTGCCCCTTAGGATGAAGCACCCATGTGCACCAGCAAGGACCTGAGAAATTAAACCATGTTTTCTTGGGACAGCATATGTCAAAGACAGCTAAAGAGCAACCCAGAAATTTATAATTATCAGCAAATACATTAAAATGTGAGTTGTACTCTGTCCAGGTTTCTGACATAAAGTTAATTCATTTTGGTAGATGTGATAACACTTTACAGCAATAGAAATCCCACTACAGTTTTAAGTGGAGTATGAAAGTACACACACACACACACACAGACACACACAGACACACACACACAGAGAAGTACAATTTAAAAGGTTAACTGGTGAAGACATATACATATATTTACATCTGTGTGCCTGTTCATGTGTGTATACGTATGTGGGCATGGAGACACACATACTGATAGTACAGAGACATTCCTAAAATGTCAGTGATGAAGTTGAAGTAGTCCATGCTAGGTGTACAGTAAGAGTCCAAAACACGTTGAGTGTTACACTCATTCCCAAAAAACAGCTTTTGCTGTCCCCTGCTTCCATAAACGAGTATTGAAATACATAATATTAAATGTGTGTAAATTTTGTTGGCAGGCAGTTAATGAAGGCAGGTTCTCTGCTCTGCTGGGTCTCCTCTAAAGCATTTAAAATAGTTTTGTGAATATTGAGAATAAAAATGCAACAAACAAAAAGACTGCATTCAGAAACAAAGCAAAAGTTTCAAATAATGACAGTAGTATATGTAATTCTGACATTCATGCATTGTGTTCAAACATAACAGACCACAGAAATCAGCGAAATAGGTGTTAAATAATTAGGGGTTTAATTGCATATGCCATTAAAAATTATTAAAAGCTATTTGACCAACTAATCATAGAGACAACAGGATGATAAAAGGTGGAAAAGAAGTATAGAATAGTAGAAGACCGATATAAAGGTTAATACACATATATCTCAGTTATATGGATTTTGCTTGGTTGCATTATTTGTTTTGTTGTTCAGTTCTCTGATGTCAGCACAGCTGATGCTTCAAGAAAAAGCAAAGTCTGGATTATACAATCAAAAAAAGCCCAGTATAACATGTGCACAAATTCGATAGCATAGGTGCCTACCTCATCAAATCATACAGAGCTTTTCCTTAGAGAAGTTCTGCTCCTATTTCTTTAAGAGGAAAAGAAAAGGGGTTTTGTCATAAAAGTGTTGTTCTGCGTCATATGCAAGACAACCCTGAATGCTGAAGGGGAAAACTGTTATTAGAAGCCAAGATTTTGTGTTTAAATATCTGATGTATCTCACTCTCAGCTACAGCTGAGATAAGGATAATTGATAATGACAATTGAGTCAGTTACAGACAATCACGACAGAGAGGTGGTGTCTGTGAATTCAACATTATGAACATCCTCACTGCGAAAAGTCAGGTGTGTGATATAAAGGACTCAGTATTTCTGCTATGCAAGATTTTCCTAAAAATATTTCCTTTTCAGCTGAGAAGTTGAATGCCTGAAATTTATAAGGGAAAGACATATAAATATGGAACTTTGTTTGATTTTTTAAAAATCTTAATTTTTTTTAGCCAGTTCAGCTTTTTTTTTATATCTAGCTCTAATCTAGAAACCATTTTAACAAACCCCAAAACCATGAAGAGCAAATATTTTAGAAGTTTCAGAGATTTTTCAATACCTTAAGAAAATATTTTTAAAGCAGTCTTTTCTAATTAAGAGCTTTAAAATTACCTTCAATGTCAGAAAAGTTTTTGTAATATGAAATCCTTGTGAGCCAGAGCACAAGTTGTGTGTATATTGTGTACCACTGTTTTCCACTGAGTTATTCTTGCAGAACGCACTGTCTTTGGAAATTTTATCTACCTACTATTTTTCTCTCCTTCTATAACTTTAAAAAAAGAAATTATAATTTTGTAATTTATAGAGAAAAAATCTGTAAATTAAAGGTATTATTGTTAGTATCTAGCTCTTCACTAGGTCTTCAAATTTCCAATGCTGGATATCAGACTAGAAAAAATAAGAACATGAAAAAACAAAGAATAACTGAAACTTTGAAGAAGTCAATTTGCAGTAAAATTATACTTTGATTCAAACTTGTCTTTGCCATTTTATCAAATCAATGTCTGCATTACTAATTTTGAAAACATATTCATATATTGGAGCGTATCCTTAGTTGTGAATTTATATGTAACATTCTTGTATAATTCTATAGAGCAGAAGATGCACATTCCTACACAAAACTTGCCATTAAGATAGTTTTTATTTTCAAGACAGTTTTTTTTGAATAATATCTGGTTACTTACGTGTAAGAACTGAGAGCATGAATACATACATCCCTCTGTCTGTCACAATGCCTGCTAAGAAAGTATAAGGACCTAATTTGCAGGAGTTATCTTCGTATATGTAGGCAGCATATAGGTGTGAAGTTATGATGCTTATTGAAAAATAGAGATACCAGTAATTCTTTTACTGACACCAAAGGAAAGAACCAGGAGTCAAATCAGCCAACCAACAATCAGAGATCAGGGATGTCAACTAAAAAAAAAAATTTAAAATATTGGAGCTTGCATAACTTCTCTGGCAAAGGATCAGGGTGCAAAAGCAAAAAGAAGCAAGGCTCAGGAAACACATTAAGATGAGTATAACAAAGCCAACAGATGAAAGGTTTCCCTGAAACTAATCTCATAGTGTTTCAGGATAAAAGTAGATTCAGCTTTTAAACATCAGAATGAGGAATGGCCTTCAATTTGGAAAACAAATCTTGGTAAGCAAAGATATTGCAAAAGCATCACTATGTCAGTATCTTTCACTTCAAAAACTAAACCAACATGAACTTCCTGCACACCTGTCAAGTGAGTTACCGTGGTACTAGAGAAGATATATGGCCTGGTATCAGGCTTACACGGCTTCTGCTTTGGGTATTTAGACATCTCTGGCTGACCTGTTCTGCAGAAATTAAATGAAAAGACAAATGTGGATAGGATATTCAGCACTCCAGGTGAAAGGCTACACTTCAATTTGGCAAAATATGTTTAAATTAGGCCTTATAATAGGTTGGTTCCCCATTATTTTGTGCCATTAATTTGGTTTTAGAAAATGCTTTAAAACACCTTCACTTGTGAAATCTTTCACAGCCAGCTGATTGTCTCCTGAATGGAAAATGAGAGGCAAAATGTCAAGAAGAGCAAGTATTACCTTAACCTTATATTGCACTGATCAGAACTTACCTCAAAGTCAATGACTGCAACTTGTTCAGAATAACCTGATGACTCAGTCTCTCAGAATGATAATCTTCAAATTCAGTGCAGCAAAGGAGAAGAGGATTAAAGCCACATTCAATTGTAATGAGATCAATCATTAAAGGCAAAACAGAGTCCATTGACATGAGATGTCTAGCGTGTGTAAATGCTTTTACTTTAAAATTTTCATCAGGACCAGGATTTAGAATCATTGTTCTGTCATAACATTTCTCCTATTGCTTTTGTTTTATTCTTATTAGGTTGTTAATAAAGCTTGCATTGTAACTTCAATTTATACAGACACCAGGTTTTTTTTTTTTTGTTTGTTTGGTTGGTTTTAACGAGAAAAGGAATCTGACTGCATAGCCACTTCCTATTATTCTGATTTTTTCCTTTTGAGTGTTTGAAAAGATTGTCTCAATCTGAAACTTACTTTTTCCTGCTTTCTGTAAGAAACAGAACTAGAGCTTCCTATTCCCCTCAGAATTATTCTCTATGTCTGGCCAATGCATTTACAAATGAGATTGGGCATCTGCGACTGGATGATGCCCCACTCTCCCTCCCCTCCCCTAATCTCCCAGGACGTTAAGAGAAGTGTGGAGCTTTGCTCCTTTGTATTTTTTTTTTTTTTTGAGTAAAATAGAAATAAGCAATCTTTGAATGCTACTTTTTTATGTTTCGCTTTGCTTTGTACAATCCACTAGGAGAAATTTACAGCGTTTAGTTTCCAGAAAGAAAATTGTTAATTTATTTGGGGTGGGGAATAGCAAAGGACACTCTACACGATTAATTAGCCTAAAGTATATGCTAAAGACAAACAAATAGAGAAGGAAAAGTGCCAAACTGTGCTTGATTCCCATTCACTCTGTCTAGGGAGAGCAGTACAGTTTGCAAATGCACAGCTTTCAACCAAGTCTTTCTTTATACAAGAGGAACCAATTGTCATTTAAGCGAAATAGCATTTTTTTACTATCATTGAAACTGGGAAACAAGCTGGGAAACATATATGAGTTATGAGTAACAATTAAAAAAACCCCATTCTATAGCAACTATCCTAAGAATTACTTACTTTCTATTTTCTTGTTATGTTCCCCTCCCATTACACTGTATATGCAAATATATTTATTGCATTTGTGGATATATTTCCTTAAAAATGTGTTTTGAAGAGTGTTAAATGGATGGCAGAGGCAAGATTCTAAGAAATTAGAGGTAAAATATGTGATCTTTGGAAGAGTAAAGTAATCAAGACAGGCTTCCACACTTGGAATAAAATAAGAATAACAATGCAATGTTTTCCCTGTTTCAATGTATGTGAGTTGGCTCATTAACAACGTACAGCTCTTAATTCCAGTATTCTTAAAGACTCATCTCTACTCCAGCATTACATTGCAATTCTAGATTTATTACTGCTACATAACAGTACAAAATCGCTGTAATTACAATTACCATTGCTTTCAGAATCTCCCCCTCTCATACAGCCTCTCTAGGAGGTTTTAAAGTAAAAAAGCTAATAAAATAGGTGAGTGAATGCTGTAACATAGTTGTCATATGACAGGCCTGAAAGCATTAGCAGCAAATTCACTACTGAAGTACGTGGCTCTTCTGAGGTTCAATGAATGAGGCAATTTCTCCTGACTTACCCTTGGTGGAGTCTAAGACATCAAAACCGAAGTGAATAATACAAAACGAGAAACTACACAATTTTTGGGAGCATGAAGTGTTTAACGGAAGAGATTTTAGTTGCAAGTTGTCTGTTTTTTCCTGTCTTAAATATAGACTGCATAAAAAAAATACTGCTTTCTTAGATAGTGTTTCCTGAATTTTGTTTCTGCCTGAGCTGAACGTGACAGAGGCAAAGATGGGAAGAGAGGAGAGAAAGGTAGAGGAAGAAAAAAAGCAAGAGAAGAAACCACTTCTAAGAAGTGATTACTAAGTTATGTGCCAAATATTCATAACACAAAACATAGACTGTTGCAGTAATGTCATCATTTTCAGCTGGAATCTTGCCATACAACATGTAAAAATAGCCATGTGCCATCTGGTAATCATTTTTTTCTCAGACAAAATGGAAATTAAGGACTACAGCAAAGCTGATCCCTTAGCCTTGGGACAGTGTCAGAACAAGCATATACCACTTCTTGGTATATTTGTTTCCTAGGCATGTCCCTTGGTATTAACGTAATAACTGAAATAAAAAATTGTGTTCTAGAATAGGTCTTTCTTAAGGATCTAAGGCAGCTCATAAAAAGAACAGAACATCCATAGTGACGAATACTAACTACATTTCTCTGGACTCCAGCTTTCACTCTCCTTTCCTGTTTTGAGTCTACTGTTGCAACGACGTTTTTAGGGGTAGATCTAGAATACCAGCTCTTAATATGAAAATCACAACTTTCAAAATTGAGTTCATTTTACTTTTATACATGCTAATTTGAAGATGATCGTGCATGCAAATTTCCTAACTTAATTCCCATTTATGACAGTATTTAATAGGTTTTCTACTGCATCTAAGCAGTAATATATTTCTTCATTTTGATAAAGTACACAGCCTTCCCAAATACATTCATTTTGTTTATATTTACACATTTTGCTAGGCATGGTATGATTTTTACTTTAATTGATTTATATCTTACTTTTTCATTTGCATTCAGGTGAACAGAACAGGAGGACAGACAAGAATGATAACAAATGATGATGCCATCTTTCAATTACTAGCAACATACCTTTCTCATTAGCCACAAATTACGTGCAGAATGTACATGAAGACCTTAATATAGTTGTACTTCTCCAGACCTTCACCTAATATATGTTTTCAGGGGATAAAACCTTTCTTAATTTAACTCATGACAAATTTGCTGTGACTAACTGCTGTAATTGCACATGTAACTAAATGCCTGCATCCTAAGTGCATTGGCTTCTCGACAACACAATTCTACAAGTGTTATTTTTGTCGCCTATTTCCCAAGAAGTCATCTGCTATTACGATCCTGAAGACTGGCATGTTTTGAAGAAGGTCCATTAATTTTTCTTTTCTTTATGGCTTTTATTATTTGTATAGAAGATCCTATTGCCATAAGCATAGAGAAAAATCACAGGTGAGGCATTTGCCTTTACAAGGGTTTCTAAGCACGACTTTGATGAAAGTATTGTGCCTTGTCCAGTGACCTTTTGCCTGTGTCTTGCTTCTACTGCCGGCAAAGAGAGTATGAGTTTAACAAGTCTTCGCTGACAGCTAAAGCCAATTAAACTCTTTCTCCTTGAACTCAGGCTGAAAGAAGTGTTATGGGTTATGGATGCCTTTGACACAGTTCACAGTACATCATAACCCATTATTAATTGGTGTAATCTCCAACTACATGGATTCAAATGACAGCAGCACCTTTGCTGGTACTCGTTAGAGATGCCTGAGGGATCTGTTACTGAAATGTACTTTACAGAACAGTTTGTTCTACACCAGAGTGTTTAAGGCAAATAAAGTATCCCCACATCTCTTATGCCAATGTTTTTTCAGAAGCAGCAGTAAGATTCTAAGTCCACTGTGAAAACAAGGAGTACTCGCAGGGCTTTTGCTCTCTGGTTCCCTATTAGGTCAGCGGAGAATGAGGGGCAGGAGGTGCTCCAGGTGCCAAGGCAGAGATTGCCCTGCAGCCAATGGATCAAGACCCCAACCATTGTCTTGACTAATGAACATTGAAATTGCAACGATTGTTCCATTGCTAGATCAATGCGTGGTCACTATATACCCTTCTACCCTTTCTTTGAGAATAAACTTAGCCAACTTTAACTTATCCAGACAACAAGGCATTTACCAGGGCATTGAATGGACTTCTTTCTTTAGTTCTGTAGCACATTAACCTGTGCATGATACCACATCAGTAAATTATGTCTAGGTATTCAGATTAATGTAGAACGACAAATCATATTGCTAGGCTTGCTGCCATTGCTGCTTTTAAGAATTTGTACTGTATACAATCTGTTCTGTTGCTACAGTTGTTCAGCATAAAAAGGAACCCTTTTTAGTCTCATAATAAAAATGAAAAAAAATTTCTGATGGTGTGAAATGGTACAGTCCATGTCAGAACACAATTATAGCAACTTTTTATCAATGACTGGTGGGAGCTGCAGACTACTGGACATATTAGCAATGAAAAGTTTACGAGAAGATTTAGAACAACTCACTGTTTTGATCTTTCCTTAAAGCAGAATTAAAGAAAAGTATGCTGCATACCCTAGCTGGAATTGTAAATTTTAAAGAGCTAATCATTCACCATTTTGTACACCTCTTCCCTTGATCACAGTCACACTACTAGAATGGTGTTTCCTGTCTTAATGATAAGGTGAAATATTCCTCCACTTTCTATGAATTTTAGTTACTTTACAGCTTTTTGTTGTCTGCTTTTCCCTGAATATCAATTAATAAATGAAATTTATAGAAGACATATTTGTAAACAATATTTCAGCCCTGAAGATGGATCCTTTTGCTACAGTTTCAGGACCAAGACAAAAAATCTTTATTATGATTTCTGCTGCATAGTGGTTTTTTAGAGAAAAATACCAGTTTTAATTAGTGTGCAAAATTATTTTTCAGCATTATTCTGTCTTCAGAAGTAAAACATGGAGAAAATAACTTGATTCTATGAAAAGAAGCTTTTTCATTAATATAAGCATCTGTAATATAAGCATCTGCAGATAAACTTCAGATTCAGACAAGTATTGAAAGGTTCATGGTAATTTTTTTTCTAATACTTCTCTGTCCAATATAATCATGTACCAATCAATACCACATCAGCTTTATGACTCACTCCACAAAAAATTTGCAAAGAGATATCTTCTGTGTATCCTCTCCCTATTAATCATGATTTTCTATATTTTTTTGCAAACAACAGCATGGTAGATTTTTCTGGGAAAAAACTCAGAATCTGAAATATCCTAGAAGTTGCTGGTTTTAATGAAATGTGCATCATATGTGTTCTGATAATCATTTTCTGCTGCTTTTGACAAGTTTCTTAATTCTTGAGAGGGGGGCTTTGGACACTGTAGGTAAAGCCAGAAGGTCTCCTGTTGCTGAGATTGCTTTCTTTTATAGGCTTATAAAACAACAGATCCACAACCATCTGCTGGCAAGCTTCGCTTTGGTGAATAAACGAAACAAAAAAAGACCCAACCAGCCCTCCACCCAAAAGAGAAAAACAACCTTCTCAAAATAGTAAAAAATCAGACCCAACTGATATTATAATAGTCTAGACTTACTTTCATATTTAGTGAGGTGTCAAAGGTAAGAAAGTGGTTAATGTCACTTTGAAATAGATTCAAAGGATGGGTTAGCCAAACTTCAGATTAAGCCTCAGTGAAGTGTTTTGTCATCTCCGTGGTGCATTGTTAAATCACAATAGGACTCTCAGAGTCTCACAACTTGATTAGGGCAGAAAGGCATCTTAAGCAAGTTGATCTAATTGAGATTGGTATTTATTGGAAACATTACTTGATTTTCCATTTGTCAACAATGAACTGCATTAATTTCTGCATGTTAGGACAGAAAAGTTGGTGTGTACTTATATGATAATGGGTGTAACGAAAGTGGGGCTGTGAAGCATTGAGAGTGATGTTAAATCTTTCAAGCCCTTAGGATTGACCATACAGGGTGAAAAAGCCAGGAAATCAGGAAGGAGAAACAGGTTTTTTTTATAGGCTGAGGAATGTAGACAAAGCTCACCAGAAGTAAAACTGAGAAGTAACAAGTTCAGTTTCTGGTTAGGGATGCTTACCCACAAACTTCTCTCAGGCTTTCCGTCGGCTTCGTAAGCACCAAATGTGCAAGACCCCCATCGTCAGTGAATCCAGGGACACTGTCTAAAAAAATGTCAGCACAACTCTTGTACCAATAAAACCTATTATTTGCAAGGGTTTTTGTCAGCATTAAGGGAGTCCAGTGGCCAGGCTTTGCTCTGTCTTTACTGCTTTGTGTGGTATGGATATATCCTGACACATATTGTTTATGCAGCTGTAGAATATGCACATTACACTAACCAAAATTCGGCCTCTCCTTTTCCTGTTGCCACTAATCGAGTCAATAAATAATTGCATGGGTTGTTTGCCTGGATAAGCATCCTCTCTAGGCCTCAGAGTCCTTACACAGCTGGAAAAAAAGCTCAGTTAAAAAATCAGGTCTCTTTATTTTTGTGAAGTAGAAACATTCCTCTCCTCATTTTGAGGACACATGTAGCGAAGAAATGAAAAGTTCACTACTCATTAAGAAATCATTGGGCTCTGGGGTCTCTTTTGGAAGCTAGACTAAGTAATTTAAAGGAATCTCTACTTTGTGCAGTAAAGATTAAAATAACTGGTACAGGTGCACTAGTCTGTAAGATCCTGGGGAGGGATATGAAGGGCAAAGATTTTTTTCAAACCCATTAGTGGTTTTAAAGGCCAAATCTAAGCATGGGTCTAAGCTTCTGCAAAATTAGTGAGACACTTGATTTCAAAGTGAGAGGGGCTTTCAATTGCAGGCAACACATTTGCCTCTAAACCTGTGAGAATGGGGTGAAAGCAAGTGAAGCTCACAGCAGACCAGGGACTGCACCAGAACCCTTGCAGGGAGTAGCATCGAGGACTGCCCATGCTACCTGAGCAACCAGGTCAAACACGTCCCCAGTAATGAAGATCCATTCATTACTATAACTTGCAGGCTAGCACTGTAGATCACTTTCATGGTCTCCAAAGAAGCTGAGCAGTTATCAGTAACGTTCAAAAATCCACTGGAAAGTCATTCATTTCACTTTATAGTCCTAATTAGCCATTTGTATAGTTCTATAATTAAATATGCTCCTTTCTCATCAAGTTTTTCACTTTAGTAATGATACCACTGTGCCACAAACAGGCCCCATGCTGTTTGGTTTGGGACTTATTCATAGCTTTTAATTGGTCACCCAGTGGTTAGCCAATAACCCCTTCTATGGGAAGCAATACTCCGAATGCTGTTAATGGGCTAGAGGCATAGTGATTGCCTCCTGGTACCCAGCAGTACTGGGAATAAAGCAATTTCCTCCACTGTGTTGTGTGCCCAATAGCTAATCCTCTCCACTCCTGAAATGTACACTATTTGGTTATAAGTATTTGTGCTGGCTTACTTACCGCTGGGTTGTTAATAGGCAGTGATTCTTCAATGCTCCTTCAGTGAAGTTACAGTCTGGTTGCTGACTGCTAATTAAAATAAGTTTGTACACTAACACCGCAACTAAAAGGTAGCAAGGTCATGTTATTTAACGCAGCAGTATTTTATTTAACACTGTTTATACCATATTTATTTGTGCACATTTTGCAGATAGATAGGCAAAATTATTATTGATCATGACAATGTAGTAAAAATGAGCAACAGATTAATCTTTCCTTCCTTGGAGTATGATCCTGCCTTGGTTTTCCCTGACTCTGAGTGCACAGTTAAAGAACAGTGTATGCATGCAGATTTCTCCTTGAGTCTATTTCTCAGCTTGGAAAAAAGAAATAGTTCTTGATGAGATAACACTATTCTAAAAGGACTCAAGCTGCCAGCAGTCTTTATAGAAATCAAAACATGTATTCATAAGCACTGGAGTAATTTTAAACCCAGTAAGGTTAAAAGAGCAGAGTGGTTATGACTTTCAGAAATAAATTTTATTTATTAATTTTTTGCTACTATTTTAAAGTCCTTTGTGAACAAGAACACCTATCATCAGGGTATCTGGCTGTAGCATTCATCTGTTGCATGTGACTATTTCTTTCTGCTTGTCTCCAGCAGGAGACAAGCTCTCTTCAGCAGAAGTAGCTGTGGTCCATTTACTTTTTCTTTCTACTTTACTAACAAGAAGGCCACAGAATTATTCTTTGCCATATTCTTATTGAAATTAATACCTGAGACAGAAATAAAAAACATGTCTTCTTAAAAGTTGCTTACAGTCTTTTACTTCTCCATATAATAAAATGGAAGTTCGCTTATCTGCTTCACTTATCTCCAACACAATGTAAAGCACTTCAATTTCGACAAGGTGCTAGCACAATATGTATTTTGGTTATAGAGATTTTCCAGATTTTTTTTTAAAATCTAATAGACATGCAACTTGGAAATGAGTTCAGTGTTCCTGAAAAGCTAATTATCAGGGAACAAATACCGTTTGCCCTCCTACCCTTCAATATTAATAAGGATATTCCATGCCAGTCTAAAACAGGCATTTTTTCTCAAGTTTACATTAATGGAGAAGGTACACAGAGCATAACATATCTCCTATCTGCTCCCTGTAAGCTGAAAAAAACCAAAATTGAAACTTTTTTTTTTCTGCAGTGCTGCCATTTCTTAATACCAGGCTTTATCTAGTAGCACTGACAGGCAGCATGTTGCTCAACCTCCAACTGATTTTACAGTTCTGAAGAAATTCATGTGACTTTACTTCATCTTTCTAAACTCTGGAGTACAGGTAATAGTTATTAACCAGAAAGAAAAATAAGAGAAAAAAAATAGTCTGAATTACAGGTATGTTTGATATCCACAGAGTTTCTGCATGCGATTTTTGTTAGAAATTTCACTTCCCTGTGTGATTGTTCTTCAGTCTCTTAATTTGTTTCTGTTTTACAGAACAATAAGAGCTTATTAACTTCAAACTCAAGCAGAGCACATTTTGTATGTTTTTAAGGCACAAAAGAACACTCAGGCTTTTGAGGAAGGCTGATGTTCAGGAACTGTTCAAAATTGATTTGCCTATGTTTTGTGTATGAAGCATTATTTTACAAGCACTTCTCTGATTCAGGAAACAATTGTGCACGAGAGTAATTTCAGCACATTGAATCCTGTTCAATAGAAATGCTCATATGCAGAGGTGATTGCACAAATTTCACCTGAGTTTTGATAGACTAGGTATACTGGAAAAAAACATTTGGATAGGCATCCTTAAATACTACATCGAACAAAAAATGCAGGATAACTTTTATAATGACCCTTAAATAATACTGTAGACAGTATAGTTTAATACTTTTATAGCGAAATCTCTTTGCAATTTTAGCAGCATTCACAAGACCTAGCTAAGTATCAACTGAGGATCCCTTTGTGCATTTTATGCACGTGCAGTAAAGTCAGCATATTGTTCAAATTGTACAGAACAGAGCCCTGCTGGAGGCGGGGGTGAGAGCAAGGAGAAAGGATGCTTTTTGCCCAAAGCTTATCTACCTACCAGACTACAATTCTTAGCAGATAACGTGCCCATTGTATTTTCCTAGTGAATTCAGTTACCCTTTTAATTCACTGTCATATGGTTTGGAAAATATCTAATTATAAAAGGTGATTTTTAAAATTAATGTCTTGGCTAGCATCTCCTCCTTTTCCTCAACCCTTCCAAACCCAGCCCTGCTGCCTCTCGCTGGATCTATAGAGAATCTATCACTTCAGGTCATTCGGGCTGGAAGCACACCATTTACTCCCCCTCACAGAAAACAGAAAAAAACCTATTACTTGGTGCATAAAAATCTGATTAATTTGTTGGGAAAGTCAATAGAAATCTTTTGATTGATTTCCTTAAATCTTGAATCAGATTCATAACTAATACCAACTAAGACTAGCCATAGGTTCAATCTCTGCAAAAGGTGTGATATTGTTCTGTTTGTTTGATCTATGGACACTAAAGCTCAGAGAGATTAAAGTAATTTGGTATCATCATGCAGGAATCTATTCTGGAGACTGAAACAGAAGCTGTAACTACTGAATCTCAGGCTGCTCCCCACCCACCAAGCATAAGGGTCAATATTTTTGTTTAACAATGCAGTTCTCTATTCACTGTTATTATGCTAGGCATTAACATCTGCCATTATTAACTTTTTAGTCCTTGTGAAGAGGAGACGAACATGTTAAAACACACATGAACACTCCCTGTTTCCCCTAAGTGGGAGGAAGGTGGATTCGCTCTCGAAATGTAACCAAACCCAAGAAGTTTTGCAAGATACAGCCCCAGTAGCTGAGGCACTGATTTCAGACTCCCAGCCGGGGTTTGCTGGTGAACATGGCCGTGCTGTCAGCACAGCCTTGTACAGTCACTTAGCACTGCGTTATGGTGGCTCTGCAGCTTCAATGTCCCTGCTCAGTAGTCTGCTGTTTAGATGCAAGGTTATTTGATTGTCTAAAGTTGCAGGGTGGTCAACAGCTGACAATCTCTATGCAGGACAGACAGAGTCCATCTAGGCGTGTTTAAAGACACCTAAAAAAAAAAGATAACTGGGTGTGTCCATGGCAGCAAGCGGAAGTAATGTGTGCACCCTTGTTTTGTTAAAAATAAGCCCCAAACATGCCCAAAAGGCATGAAGATTTGCGTGCAAGTAAACTGCCTGCCATTTTTTGTTCCTGTTTTTTCAAACCAACAGGACTGGGTGTACTGCTTGCAAATAAACTCGAGTACATCAAAGGATATTGTAGGTTCATACAATCAATTCGTTTTCCTAATGAAAACAGATCCGCAATATTGGCTGTTTGGGCTAAAGGGGAAATGATGTTATTATCACCTGGTTGGGAGAGCTAATCTACTCCTCCATGCATCATGATTTAATTATTCCTAATTGATCTTAATAGATGGATGTCAAGTCTGGCCTTGCTTGGCTTCAATTACAGCAATTTTGCAGCCTCACTTTGTAGTGGATCTTGGAAAATATCTGATGATTTCTGCCTGTCTCTATTTATGTTGGAGCATTTCTAGATTTAATTGAACTCTACTTGAAAACTTTATGCATTTTGGCACCACAAAGAAAGAGAATGGAGATTTTACAGCAGATATTCTTTGTATATTGTTTGTGTCCATTTCCAGTCTATACAGTATTGGAACTGTGTCAGTTGCTCTTCTGTCAGTAGCTGGTACGGCAGTTTATGTCAGTAGCTAGTATGGGAGGATGGGTGAAAATCCACCGGATTCTAAAGTCAAACATGTTTGGGAGTTATGCTTTTTTTTTCATTTTCATTAGCTGGAAGATTCATGTATCACCACCTTATGAGAAAGAAACACAAATACTTTACAAACTAAGAAAATATCTCTGACATGAGTTGCTTATGTTGTCTCCTTTCTGATATTTTTGTTTACATTCTTAATAAATTTAAAAAAAACTTGCTCAGGCTGGCTATTCTTGTGGTCACTAGAAGATTAATAAACAATAGCACAGAATTGATGTAATGAATGGTAGATAGAATATTCTGAGTTGGATGGAACTCATCAGGATTATGCAGTCCATCTTCTGGCCCTGTGTAGGACACCCCCAGAGAGCGCTGTGCCTGAGAGTGTTGTCCAAACACTTCCGGAACTCAGACAGGCTTGGTGCTGTGACCACTTTGTGGGAGACTGGGCTCAACCTGCGTTCAGATGAAAAATCTTTTCCTGGTATCACACCTAAACTTCTCCTGACTCAGCCTCATGCCCTTTCCTTGAATCTTGTCCGTGGTCATGCGAGTGAGGTGATTGGCAACTGCCCCTCTCCTTCTTCTCATGAGCACGTTGAAGACCCCAATGAGGTCTCCCCTCAGTCTCCTCCTCCCCAGGCTGAACAGACCAAGTGACCTCAGCTGCTCCTTATACAGTTCCCCACAAGGCCCTTCCCCATTTTGCTGCCCTCCTTTGGACGCTCTCTGGTGGCTTTATATCTTACGCTGTGACACCCAAAACTGCCCCCAGCACTCGAGGTGAGGCCGCCCCAGTGCAGAGCAGAGCGGGACAATCCTCTCCCTTGCCCAGCTGGTGATGCTGGGCCTGATGTCCCCCAGGACACGCTTGGCCCTCCTGGCTCCAAGGGCTCTGCTGACTCAAGTTCAACTTGCCATTGACCAGGACCCTCAAGTCCCCTTCTGCAGCAGTGCTCTGCAGCCTCTCACTCCCCAGTCTGTACACACAACCAGGGTTGCCCTGTGCCAGGTTGTGAGAGACTGAAATGTTATGGTTAATGGTTTGAACATGGTGATGAAGGACTTTTTGCCCATTATGGCAAAGTGATATAAAGAAGCTGCAACCACCAAAGCCCACCCCTCCCTCAATATGCCTCCTGACAGGAACTTTCGACTGTGAGTTAAGCCAACTAATGGGAACTTGAGACAAGACAAAGGTGACACTATTGTTCAATTATTTCAGGTCCAGGGAGAAGTAAACAAGGCTAAGGAAGAAGAATGTACCTGCAGGAAAAACAGACCCAGCAGCTGTCCTGAAAATCAGCTCTGGCTGGATCGGAGGTGGAGGAAGGCCATGGCCCACAGGCTCCTTTGCTGAGGCCAGGTTTGCTCACACTCCCCCACAACCAAGGGGAGAGAAGGAGACTTTTTGCAGGGGTAACATAACCTCTGGTCAGAGGGAAGGCGGACGCACCCTTACTTGCAGAAACTGGGTCAGTTGTGAAAAACCCCCACCCCGGGGAGGCCACATTCACGCAGGACATTCACATGGGAGGCAGCTGAGGAGGTGCCAAAACCCACAAAAGACCCTCAAAGTGTCCCGCAGACTCATTCCTGAGGCCTTGTGCCAGATGGCTGCATGTGATGCAAAGTGATGCAACAAAGTCTGTTGGAAGAGATGGTGTCGAACTTGCTTCCTCCAGGAAAGGTACCTGGGCATTCCTACCTGGCCTGAATGTACATTAATCCATGGAACTCTGTGTTTTGTGGGACTCCCACCACTGAGAAGACTAGAAGAAGAGGACCAAAAGGATGTTGTCAGCATGCACAGAGTGGGGTTATTTTGTATTTAATATGTCTCTCTGTCACTCTCTCTCTCCCCCCCAACCCTTTTCTATTTCTTTCTATTTCTCTCTCTCTCACACAGATTTACTGTTAAATAAAATCCATACTATTGAGTCCGGCATATAGTGTCATTTGCACCTTAGTTCAGGCAGAGTCATCTTTCTAATAGCTTCAATAACTGGATCTTAACACCCAGGTGCAGAATCTGGCACTTGTCCTTTTGTAGTTCATGTCGTTGGGGATTGCACATGTCTTTAATTTGTCTATGACTTTCTGCGGGGCCTCTCTCCCTTGAGGAAATCAACAGCTCCTCCCAATTTAGTGCTGTTGGCAAATGCAAAAAGTATTTCTTCAACTCCTGTGTCCAAGCGATCAGTGAAGTGTTGAAGAGAACTGGACTGAGGATGGAGTCCTGCAGAACCATACATGTGATGGGACCAGTCTGCTATTCAGTACAACTCTCTGTGAACCACCCATGACCAGTTGCTTGCCCACTGCATTATTCAACTCTGTGCTGGACGTTTTGTCCAGAAGGATACTGAGAGACTGTATCAAAATCTTTGCTGAAGTCCAAAAGCCTTACACCTGCTGGCATTGCTAGATTGACTAGGTGGGTTATCCTTCTGTAGAAGGAAATCAGGTTCGACAAGCAGGATGCCCTCTTAAAGAAACTGAATAAGCAGAAAGAGAGGTTTTAATCAAAGGATTTTTCTCCATTTCACCTTCATTAATATGCTTTCCTAACACTAGATCAACCTTAATGGTTAGATTTTTTGGGGGTGTGAGAAAGAACTGTTTCTGTTAAGCATCCAACACTACTGAAAACATGCTGAACTAAGGCATGGAAATTG
The DNA here is from genome assembly GCA_013398015.1 of Oreocharis arfaki. Lineage (NCBI taxonomy): Eukaryota > Metazoa > Chordata > Aves > Passeriformes > Paramythiidae > Oreocharis > Oreocharis arfaki. The sequence continues at coordinate 329,502 of VZRR01011337.1, read as the reverse complement.
ACAAAGCTCTTCTAAGACATCAATAACTTCTCTGGTACTATCTGAGAGAAAAGTCAGGGGTCGCATTTCATGGGGTATGTGTTCGTAGGAAAACTACATAATTTCTTATTATTCAGCAGAGGGCTGTAAACAGGCTGGAGAAACATCAATAAAATGCAATGTAAAACTACGACTTTTGCCTGTCCTTTGAGAAGGTGAAGGCACGAGATGAAGAAATATGAAATGGTGGATAGTTAACTATAAAGAATCTATAAAGAATATAAATTAGAACATAACTAGAAAATTAATTTGGAAGAAGCACATATAGACATCGAGTAAATTCAGTTGCTTACATTCTCTGATTTTTTGTTTCTGGAATAATTTTGGTTGCATTTCATAGTAAGTAACTTTTAAAGGAAAATTTATAGCAAGTATCATATTATGTAAGTAAGTGATATGAAGTACACAGTAACCCAGTGATCTGATATATACAAATTCAGAAATTTCAGGTCTATTTTTGATAACATCCCCACAAAATTTCTTTCCATTTGCCAGCTAGTCATAAAGATGAATCTCTAAAACACGAAGAAATCAAAAAATATTGGTCTGAGTATTTGTTCTGAATGCTAATATTGTTTCTGAATGCTAATATTTGAGTGCTAATATTGGTCTGAGTATTTGTTCTGAATGGCACTTACAGAACTTGCTGAAAGAGCTTCTTTTTCAAAATAATTTTTTCTACTGTAAAGAGAATGCTGGATGAACTGGAGATGAAAAAAAAGTTTATTGGTTGGCCTTTCAGACAGTCTTTTCGTATTTCAAGGAAAGTGGTCACCAGAAGATACAAGGAATCCATAATCATGAAGTTTACAGCCACTTTTTTCTATTTACCTTATGAACCTGGTAAGCATTAAGGACATGAGACAACCCTAACATAAAATCTTTGAATCAGCAGCACAGGAGTCTTTTATGTCTTTGAAATGAAGATCTGCATTTCTCCCTCAGCAGCTTGGTTTTAACATACAATGCACTTGGTGTTATAGAAATACCAAATGGCTTTGATGTCTGTGTTCCCTTAGCACACAGCCTTCACAGCTTCACCTCTGGGATGGCATGTCATGGAATAAGGGCTTAAATACAGCCCTCCTCCACAGCACAGCTTCAGCTGCATCCAATGATAGAAAAAGCAACTACATTTGTTAATCTATTACTTTCTCAGTGAGCATTTCTGCCAGGGCTATGGCTGTCATAGCAAATGTATTTCACTTAGCTATTTGCACATATTGACTCTAACAAGGTTTCAGTACTTCCAAGCAAGTGACCTTCATCACTTTTGATAGCAGATCAGTTGTTTAAAGAGCTTTTATTGTACACTGATGGAAGGAGTTTATATTTGAAGAAACAGCATGTACTTCACAGAAAAAAAAAACATTACTCAGCAGACATGTCACTCAGGCCCACACAGGCTACAAAAATATGTTCCAAAGCTGAAATATTACATTTTGTTTGCACTTGAAGGGACCAAAAATGATTTATTGTTGGCAGGTTTACCCACAAATATTCAATTTGAATGCTTTTTGAGAGCTGTACCAGTGCAATCATGTCTCACTGGGGAGTAATCTAACTGGCAATGCCACATAAAACACTGACTGAAAATCAGTGTAGAGGCAAGATCTCCATTCTCTAAACATATCCCATATTAAAGAGGTTTAGGATTTGCCATTAATAGAATATGAAGAGGCATGGCAGAGGAGATAAATTGGCAGACATTTATGTCTTTCACACTCTCTCAAATAAATCCTGCACCGTATTTTTGCTTTCCTCATTAATGTCGCCGCTTTATCATAAAAATGGGAAAGGAGCAAAAGGAGGGGGAAAAAATCTGTCCTACTTTACACTGAAGATCAAGGGATCTCTGAAGCTTGTGCAAGGCCTTACAACCACTGCTTGCATAGAAGGATATCAAATCACATCTTATCTATTCTTCAGTGCACCAAACTGCGGTCTCATCCACTTCCCTCCAGTGATGAAGCCTTTTATAATGGTACATGTCAGTTAGATTAGAATCCTGACAGATCCATGCCTACTGGCCAGATCCAAAGTCCTTTAAAATCAATGAATAGATTCAAGCCACCACTGCTGCCTCCTGCCAGCTTTTCTGTGTTTGGGAAAGACCACAGGCAAGAGTTGTGTTGGTAATCATCAGAGTGCCTACCTCATCTGAATAACTCGGAGAGAGCCAACAGAGAAATGCCTAATTAAAAAAAAAAAAAAAAAAGCAAGCAAACAACAAAACCCAGAGGGAAACTTCCAGTTTTTTCTATTCGGTAGATCCAGACAAGTTCTTCGTAATAACCAGAGCAAACTATTTTCAGTGTTAGAACCCATTCTAGAGGATTTGCAAAACCGCATCAGCAGCTCATCTCATCTCGCATCCTCCTCCTAGTTCTGCTGGATATTTCAGGGAAGCTGCACAATTTCACAATTCATCTAATAATATAAATCTACACAACTGGGAATCTTTTTTTTCCCCTTTCCCAGCTGCTAATCAGAATATGCCCTGAAGCATGAGGATTGGTTGGAGAGAAGATAAAAGCACAGAAGAAATAATAATGTAACTTATTTGAAGTATTGCTTTAGACTCTAATGGATCCCACTACAAATTAATTCTTCGTAGTACAAATGCCCTGTGGTAATGCCCTGAACTACAGATGGAACAGCTGTGTCATGTATACCTAAATGGCTGTGCAAAGGTGTTAGGTTTTAAAAGAAAGATCACTTAGCATTCATATATAAAACACTGTCGGGGACTGACAAAGAACAGTGGGACCATAGCTTTGATGCCCTGGAAATAAATGTATTCCTCCTTCTCAGCAGTTTGACTGTCGACAACATCGGGTAGCCCAAGCTTTGTGCCCTTATTCTTTATTCAGCCCACCACCAAATAAATTAGTAAGACCAGAAAAGGAGTTAGAGTGCCTGGGGACAGTCAGAACAGTAAATACTCTGTGTTTCTACGTGTGTGTGTTCTTTAACATTGCCAAGGAAATCAGAGAAAGGAAGCAGCATTGCTTGTCCCATCATGGGATTGGCATTTGCAGGTCGGTAACCATTACGCTTACCTTTAGGCAGTCATTTTGCAGGATAATACTTGAGGTACTGAGGAAGCAATAGCCATAACACCAGAATTGACTTGCACATCTCTGTTTGTTGTCTTTATATTTCAAACCCAGCAGAGTAGCCTGTGGGAAGTGGGCTGACAGGAAGGTTTGGCCATTAGCAGACTCTTTTGTGCTGTTATCCCTTTTATTATGTTTCAGAAAGGTTTTTTTTTCTGCAATGCTGAAAGACATAGCCTGCAGCAGTAGCCTAGAGAAAGCAGGCATCACCAAGATAGGACAACAAGGATGAGTGATGAACTGCGCTGACATGTTGGGGTTTACAGGGTCCTCTCTCTTCTTAGAGAGAGAAGGCCGACAGGGAGACATTGCCTTCGAATTCAGTAGCAAGAGAGCGTTTGTGCAAGTTGAGTGTCTGTGCTTGAGTCACATGGGCTTGAATTGAAGTCAAGGTTAGGAACATACATAACCTGTTCATTCTGATGTCTGCTTTCTATGCTGTGTCCCAAACTAACATGCTTCATACAAGTAGTAATCAGAAACTGACGATAAAAGAACAACACTGAAAAAGAGAATGAAGGTTACAGGAGTTTGTACTTTACCTTTTATTGCAGCTTAAAAAGACACCAGGTGAGGACAAAATGAGTTGAGTGTGTGGTGTATGTGACCGTACGTGGCGTATGTGGGATAAGGATCTCTGCCACGTTTCATTGTTACCATTAGGAAGTGCTCGACACCTCCTGCTCACTAATAGTAACAAAAAATAAGGTTAGATTGCAGCATGCAGCTTCAGTCTTACTGCTGGCCAGGAAAACCATGAGTTATTGTCAGCACATGTTACTCAGCAATAGATGTGACATTCAGCCCTGCGTTGTTTGGAGCACAAAGTTACTAAAGAGAAACGCAAAGTAAACACAGAAGTGTTTACTTTATGAAGTGACATAATCCTTACTCTCATGCATCCAGCCAAAGCACTCAGAAGCACGGCTTCAGATGCTAGATTCACAGAATGTGTGACTGGAGTTTAATTTAAAAGGACCTCTTTTCTGTTGAGCATTACTTTTATGAAGACCATCTCATTGCGGACTTTTGCTCTACAGATATCAAGAGACTTTTTTTGTGTTAAAGTTCTGGTTGATCCCTTGAAGAAGTTGACCATATCCTCTTTTTTTTTTCTGATAGAAACATAAGATCCAGTTGCTACATGAAACAGTAATTCCTCACAAACTTTTTGAGAAAGCACAGATGCCAGCAAGTTTGCAATAAATGTAATACGTTCTGGATCTTTTGGTCTTACTGTGCAAGCACAGCTCAATGGTTTATCACATAAGCAATTGAACTGATGTATTTTGGATGCACTGCACTGGGTCTGCACTGTATGTTCCTGTTCAGAAATCACTGAGTGAAAACGAGAGGGTTGAACAGGGAAAGTTGAAAGAGATTGGCAAAATGGGTCTCTAAATGATAACATTCCCTTCTTTAAAGATACAGATGTTAGTGGAACTTTACAGCTAATACTCTCCAGTGTGTTTGATCAAGTTTGTTCAGCATAAAAATTATTATTGCTCTGCAAAAGCCTAGCACTAGAGAGTAAATTTTCTCAAAGTAATGAAGTCTATAAAAACCCAAAAAATCCCCCTTGTTACCAAACAGATTATATTTCTTTAAGAAGAAATCTATGCACAATTGAGGGAAGATGTTAAAAAATTCTTTTAACTTTAGCACAATAGTGTATGATACCTATATTTGGGATTAATGCTTAGTTTTGTGCCATATACAGTGCTTAGTACAAATACCAGTGGTTAATATGGCCCTGCGTTAACTCCCTACATTTGTGGTTAATAGATTTTTGTCAGCTTATTTACGTATTTCAGTGACTAAGATGTACTAGTAGATGTCTTGGTTTTGAGAACAGAGATAGAGTGCCCGTCTAAAGAATGACAAGAGAAGTGTGTCCTCATCTGACCACATATTTGAGAAACTCCCAAGGAGAGAAGATGAATCAGAGGATCTGGGACTGTAAAACGGAATTTTGAAGAATGAGATGTTCCCAAATGACCACCAAAGACCCTCAGAAGACCATTACTCATATCCAACGGGTTCATGGAAATAACTAGCATATTTGTACAAATTCAGGAAATGCAAAGAATATGAAATAGAAATGTGATGAATACGTAATAGTATCATGGCCATAACTTGGTCTCTCAGGTTGCTGCTTACGCATGCTTTAGGAGAATTCCCCATGCATCCAGTGCTGTTTAAAAAGTAATGTTGTCTTCCTAACCTAGTAAATTGGTTGGGGAGCTTATTTCCCAGTTTCAGTGACAGACTCAACAATATAACAACATGAATGTTCACTTGATGACTAATTGTTCCACTTCTATATGCTTTATTTGGTTTTTATACTAGGTGAATAAGCCTTCAATCATTGTAAACCAGTACAAAATTATTAATTATTTTAATACAAATGCATTAACTAAATTTCAATACAGGTCCATATCTGACTTCATTTTTTGAATGCCACTCTGCACATCTTTCCAGTGCTTGAATCACACGAGGGGGAATAGTTGCAATTTTTAAATAATTATTTTCTCACAGGTGCTAGTTGAAAAGAAAATAAAACATCTGTGGGAAAGAAGCAGAGAATGAGGCATCTGGGAGAAAGAGCATATGTTACCTTTATACCTCACCTAATTCCTCTTGGGTACAGCTGAGATTAAGCTGGAAACTGAAATTAATTTTTTCACTGCTTCTCTCTTGTATTGCGGCAGGAGAGAAAGAAACAGAAGGCCTTTCCAAAATCCATGTCTTTCTTTTAAAATAAACTCAGAAAAAATATCACTGGGAAAATTTAAAAGTTCTGGTAGTTTGCTGTGCTTTCCTTATTTACCCCCATGTTTCTTCTCACAGCTAAGCTGCAACAACCTGGCACGTGACTGCTTCTTCGCATAACTCTTTTCTGCCTATCCAGATAATTCACATATTCATCAACACTTGAAAAGCTTTCAGATACCAAGATAGTGTTTGTCTTCAAAGATAAATCTAGTTTATGGAAACTACCTGCAAATTCTCACAAATATGTTGTGAACCACTTGTCACCTTCAAGGACTGTACCTCCAACAGACACCCTCATTTTTTCTCTTTCTAACTCAATATGCATCACAATTTATTGATATTTCTGTCCATGTATCATTTAAAAACCTTTGCAAAGATGGTGATTTTCACTTTGGATAGCGATTGCTCCTTTTTGCACAAATCATTTTTTGATTACATCTAGCAATTTTCTTTCATTTCTTATGAGCTCTAAAAGTATGCTTGCTATATCTTTACAGCTTCATTTATTAGACTTGCTCCTTTAAAGGCAATTTTATGGGTGTTTTTGTGCAAGATAACAATGATGGTGATACTTTTTTTCCTCCAAATTAACACTTCAGAAACATATTTATCAAGCTGAATGAACACAAGGCTTTAAACAAACGCAGATGATAGGTGAAATTCTAATTGGAGGCGCTTTCTTGATGAACTAGATGATAGAAATGAAGTTACACCGCAGTCTGATGCAGCGAGATAAGTCAGGAGAAAAATTTAATCTCTTTGCAAGACTCAGCTTGGAGCCCCAGAGAGAAGAGGGTTTTTGCACTGATCTGGGGGATGGCCCTAATCAAAACAAGAAAACAATGAAATAGTCATTCATTGTAAGAAAGGTGTCTATAGTTTCTTAGTATTTCCTAAAGCCAAATATCAGCTAAAAGCATAGGCATCACTGGAGTCTTACCTGCACTCTACTGTAAGGCCTATGAAGGAAATGGGCTGTGTTCTGACCTCATCCAGTTAAATAATGGAAAACTTGAGGGCTACGCTTAATGTACATGGATTTTGGCTGTCACTGTAACTAGAAACAAAGACGTGGCTGTTCACAAATTAGAATAGACCCTTGCATTTCAACTCCTAATTTTATTATCAATATTTTTCTGTTCTTGCTTGGTAGTGGAAAAGCCCAGAAAAAGCCCTGTCTCTAATACATCTGATTTTGCCCTCAACAGCTAATAAGAGATGAAGAACATTTTCAAAACGTAATTCAGGATAATGTCAGTAAATTAGAAAGTGCTCCAAGAAGAAAAATAGTTTAAATTGTCTGTCCTTAAGACCAAAACCTTAGAATGACTATCTGTGCTATTTTAGAAATTCTGCATTTAAAGTGTGTAGCTATGATGAAAAGGAAGATAACTTCCACCATACTGTTTGGTAGAGCCAGTCTTTTCAACACATTAATCAGACTGGGAAAATAGCATTCTGAAAATAAAAATGCTTCTTTTTGTGAAGTAATAACATTAGAAAGGAAGGCACAGATACTGGCTTAAAACTGCTAACAGTTTTTGACCTGCTGTTGCTAGGACAGCTCCTTTGCCAAAAGATAAAGAAAAGATAATAACCAAAACTCTACAGAAGGTTCCTTCTTTTAAGCAAAGATCTAAACCTGTATACAAGAAATGAACAAAAAGATGCACAGCTTTTCCTGAACTATTTTGTAAATGAAACATTTAGTGTATAACCTAGGTGGTTGTTTGCCTCTCTCCATAATTGGTATTTTATAGTTGTCAGCATTTATTATAGTACATTAACAGTGCAATGCATTCATGACCTGGAATAATGACCCTCTAATAGGATCAGGGGACATTTAAAGTTACTCTTTTCATATAGTTTGAAGTCTCTTATGAGCAGAACAATCAAAATTCATTGCCTAAAGGATCTTCTGTTGTTGGACATTCAGAATCATTTGCAATCATTGTTGGTTAAAGAGAGACTTAGGTGTTACAGAAACTATGTAGCTCAAGTTGACAATGGTCAGTGTGTCACTTGGCCTGCAGAGAAAGGACTATTAACAACAAAACTCCACTGCTGAAAGCTGTTTGCGCAAAATGCTACCTTGATGATATGAGACACAATTGTAATTGCTACTTATTCACAATTTAATAACTAGTCTAACTGGTCCTATAATAAACTCTCCCAGAAATGGAAAATATTCAGCACACTTATTTTCAGGCTAGCAAAACAATGAAACCATTTCTGTTAGCTTTCAAAAACATAGGTAAATACTTGGGGTAGTATGTAGTGAAGCTCGATGCACTCAGATAAGCAGTTAAATACTCTTTCATAGTTTAAATCAGCAAATAAATCACTTGTAATGCCAGAAAGCAAAATATTCCAAGGGTTAGCTATAGCTCTGAACAATTCAATTTATTTTATTTACTTTCCAGTGTGCGTAGAAATCTTTTTGTTCCGTTGCATCATGTAAACCTATCTGTAAGGCGTGTTGGTGCCCAGGCATGTGAGGGATAGGAGCTATGCTGAAGAGACAGGCTCTACAAGAAGAGGCCAGAAGCTTCTCTGTACACAACACAGGTGGATCCAGTCAGCTCCAGTGGACCTGCCACAGGACACCCCTGAGCCCCTCAGCCAAGGTGGTGTTGTGTCTCTGATATTATATTAAAGAAAGGATAAAAAATGCTGCATGGAAGTCATGAGAGAAACAGTGAAAGAAACAGCTCTACAGAACCAGGACAGAGGAGGACGAGGGGAGAAAATTATCCCAGAGGTGTTCCTGCCGAAGCAGAGATTCCACTGAAGCGTCTGGAGAATCATAGAATCATAGAGTGGTTATGGTTGGAAGAGACCTCAAAGATTATCTAGTTCTAACCCTTCTGCTATGGGCAGGAACACCTTTCACTACATCAGGTTGCTCAGGGCCTCGTCCAGGCTGGCCTTGAACAAGGGAGAGGGCATCCACATCTTCCCTGGGCAACCTGTTCCAGTGCCTCTCTTACCTCACTGCAAGGAATTTCCTCCTAATCTCTAACCTAAACCTACTGTCTTTCAGTTTAAAACCATTGCCACTTATCACGACATGCTCTTGTAAAAAGTCTTTCTCCAGCCTCTTCTTAAACTCTCTTCAGGTACTAGAAAAACACTGCAGTAAGGTGGCCTTCTCTTCTCCAGGCTTCGCAGTCCCAATTCTCTTAGCCTGCCCTTGCAGGAGAGGTGCACCAACCCTCTGATCATCTTGGGGGCCTCCTCTGGCCTCATTCCACATGGTCGATGTCTCTCCTGTGCTGGTGACCGCAGAGCTGGATACAGCACTACAGGTAGGGTCTCATGAGAGTGGAGAGGGGCAGAATTTGCTCCCTGGACATGCAGCTTTGGATGCAGTCCAGGACATGATTGTTTTTCTGGGATGCAAACACACACTGCTGGCTCCTGTGCAGCCTTTCGTCCACCAGCACCCTCAAATCCTTATCCAAAGGGCTGCTCTCAATCGGTTCATCCTCCAGCCTGTGTTTTTACTGTGGTTGCCCTTATCTAGGTGCAGCACCTTCCACTTGGTCTTGTTGAACCGCTTGAGGTTCCCACGTGCCACCATCTTGAGCTTGTGCTGGTCTCTCTGGGTGGCATCCTGACCTTCAGGTGTTTCAACAGCACCATTCAGCTTGGTGTCATCAGCAGACTTGCTGCAGGCACACTCAATCCCACCGTCCATGTCATGAAGTTTTTGAATAGCATCGGTGCCGGTGTGGATCCATGAGGGACACCACTTGTCATCAATGTCCATCATGACACCATTGACTACTGCCCTCTGCATGCACCTGTCCAACCAACTCCTTATCAACCAAACAGTCCACCAATCAAACCCATATGTTCCCACTTTCAAGAAGGATATTTTGAGGAACCATGTCAAAGGCTCTGCAGAAGTCCAGATAAATGACATCAGTAGCCTTTCCCTTGTCCAGTGATGTAACCACCATGCCATAGAAGGCCACTGGGTTGGTCAAACAGGATTTTCCCTTGGTAAAGCTGAGCTGTCTCTGCTGAATCATGTCGCTATCCTCCATGTACTTTAGCAGAGCTGCTGGGAGGATCTTTTTCATTATTTTTCCAGGTGCAGAGGTGAGGCTGACAGGTTGTTAGTTCCCATGGTCTTCATTCTTATCCTTTAGAGAAAAAAGAAAAATATAAAATTCTTCCCTGGCTAAAGACTTAAGGTGCCTTTGTTAAAGGAAGACCACATCTGGATTGAATGGGCAGTAGATGACCGAATGAACAGTGATTGTTCTTTTGTCTTTGTGTGTGCATTAAACTTTTAATAAGATGTTTTCCAGGGCTCCACAATCTCCATAAACAGATATGGGCAGATTGGGCTATACAGATTGACGGCCTTTTGCAATTTTTCTAGCAATACACATTTCACGGCTGTAGAAATGATAAAATATTTCACATCCAATACTGATATTGGAGTAGTTAGGTCTTAAAGAATTATACTATTCCAAAAACATGGTATGTCTCTGCTTTAGTTACTGCCTTTAATACCACAAATATGTGTTTTATAATGAACATACACTTCCAAGGCAAAATTACTCTTAAAATTAATTGGAATGTTATTATTTCCCAGCAATTTGTAATTATTTAAATTAAATTAAAATCAGTCTAGGTTTACTCTGCACTGCTACAAAACTACACACCTGAGTGCTCAGTGGTACATCCTAATTAAGTCAATGTAACCTGTAATGCTATGCTCAACAAGGTAAATTAGATGCCACAGTTTCTGCTTGTTGTAGATTCATGAACCCTTTGAAAACTTATTTTGCCTGCTAAAGAGCTAATGAACTTCCTCTCATTACAAATGTCAAATTGAATGTTCTTTATTTTGAATTATTTCAATATTCGTCAAAGAAAGTCTAGTACTAGAGTCTATCTTTTTTTCTTCTTTGAGAAACAGAGCATACCTGACCAATAAGTTAGAAAATATTTCTTTACTTACCAACACTTCAAACAGTCATTGAGGTACTTGGTTTCAGCAACAATTTATTTTGGAACAAATTTCAGAGGGGAAGGAAGAAAGGAGACAGGATAAATGACAAGAGCTAAGAGACCAAGAAACAAAAGCAATTTTTTGGAAACAAAAGCAATTTTTTGGAAACAAAAGCAATTAGGCTCCGAAATGTACCTTTCTCACCCCAGGCTCCTGAATTTGTTGTTTCCTGAATGAATTGTACTGCTATAGAGAGATCTAGTTAGGTGTTCAGAGGACCCAATGCACAGAGAGATTTACACAGAACACTGCAAAATTAGGCTGGAAAAGTCTGGCAATACGTTTGTCTATACAAAGAAATGTCCATTCGCATCTGTTACCCTGGATGATTGATGCTCTTCCTTCCCCGTCACACCCCCCACCCCACTC